>CAXIVR010000001.1:254202909-254697909 GCA_964035755.1 Teleogryllus oceanicus | reverse complement strand
TCTCTCTCTATTTCCCCATTCTCTCTATTTCTCATTCTCTCTCTTTCCCCTTCTCTCTATTTTCCCCTTCTCTCTTTCCCCATTCTCTCTATTTCTCATTCACTCTCTTTCCTCCTCTTTCTTTCCCTTTCTTATCTCTTTTCTCCTCTCCCTTTCTCTCTTTTAATTCTTCGTTAATATATTGAAGATCTCTCACAGTCTTCTGTCTCATTCACTCACTTTTCATCTTATGAAATTTTAAAAGAATATGTTCTATTTTTTAAAAATTTTCTTTTACACAAACCTTGTCCTGACAATAACGAATACACCCAAAAAAGAATTATCTAATTTGGTGCCGGCATTCGAAAGTTTTGCTCTTACATACATTTCGGCGAATTATTTTTATTTATATAGATTTTGACATTTCATACTACATGTTTTATGGGGTCTCTAGATGACTCATGATTTTAGGTATGAATATATTTAATTTCTTAGTAAGGAACGTTTAAAAGTAAAATATAATTGAAAGATGATTTATTGAGACGGGATATGCACAGTAACGCTGTACGTTTTCCCGCGCGTTTTATAATATATGACGTGTTATGTTATCTCTTCCGAAATATTCACAGTTCTGCTATCTTATGTAATACATCATATTTATAACCCTGTTACCTTATTCTTTTCGAAATATTGCATAATATTCTTGCATTTGTTGATTCTGAAGACAAGATATTTGAGAAAATGGGGTCGAGAGATTTTAAATATTGAGGTCGTTTAAAAAGTGACCCAAGTATTCAAGTTCAAAGTATTCAAATATTAAGGTCGTTGAAAGAATCTGGCCTAGCCATTTCAACACTTAATGCCTAATATCATCAATATTTATGATATAAAGAGAATGTGCAAAATTGAGAAAAAAAATTAAATTTGGGAGTAAAGTTGTGAATATATTGCAGAAACATTTTAAAAAGGATAAAAGTGTAATATGAAAATTTGACCCAAAAATGGAAATATGAAGATAAAAATCTTGTTCTTTTATCAAAATACGAATACGAAAATCGGGTCCTTTTGTGTACTATTCCTTAAGATCTTCAAAATTGTCTCAAAAATGTTTCCAATTTCTAGATTAATTTTTCTTGGATAGTAAAGTTTTCCAAACAATGGTGTAGGTGTTATTTTGGTTGAATTCTCTCAATTTTCAAAAGTTGCAAAAGTTACTGTAATATTAAAGATGAGATTTAATGAAATGTGTTCTTGAACAATAGAACTGTAATTAAGATCATCTAGAATTTTTCGAATACTGTGTATACGTGTAAATTTGGGTGAAATATAGGCAATTTTAAAAACAAGATCTTTTATGAAACAGCTCAATATTTTTTCTTTGCATTTAGGTGCGATTATAAAAATTGTGTAGGTTCCATTTTCATTTATTTGTCTGTATTTTTAAAAAATTCAAAATATAACAAGCCGTAAAATTTTTAGAGATTGTTTCCCTTAATGCAATCTTGTCTTTAAAACTAGATCTTGAAATGTCAATGAAAATTATTGAAAATTGCAAATGCAAATTTTCAGTTTCTTTTTTTAAAGTGTAGCCGTGAGACTGGTGGTGTAAGGGTATTAGAAATGGTATGCTTAACCTAAGAATCTGAGTTCGAATCCCTGCGTGGAAAAACGTTGATCGGAAACACTTGCATGCTCAAGGAGTAGTGTAATATTGCATAGCCGTTAAAATAATGTGAGAAAGGATATGATGCTGCAGTATCACTAGTTTTAGTAATAAGAAGGCAAAAAGGAAGCGCTGAAAATCCCGCTCCACTCTGATCTCGCACTATATTAGACCGTCAGAACTGTAGCTCGACAGCCGGTCGTCAGAATTGCTGAGCATTGTTCACAAATAACGCTTATGACCTCCTGAGTATACCCTGCGCTTCGAGGCTGCAAAATTACAATAAGGTAGAGGCGAAGTAAAACTGTAACAATATCGTAAAAAAATTACATTTTTAATGTATGGTTTTGAGGCGAAATGGTAAAGGAATTAAGTAGTGTGAATATGGGCTTTCGAAACCACGATATGTGATACGTATTTCCGGTGACTGAAATAAGTGTATGACGTAATATTGACATAGTATTTTCCGTAGAGTCACTTAGATGATGACGTAGGGAAGACGGTAGAAGACTTTGGGATCAGGATGTCTATTCTAATATATTCAAATCGAATCACAAACTACATTTCAGCCTCCCACTGCATCAATGGCAGAAAGTGATCAGATCATCTTCGCCCTCTTCTAGAAGCAGTTTGAAACATTTATTCTGTGACGTAAGTTAATAGGCCTACATAACTATCATAACCAAAAACTTATTATCATAGGTAATAACTGCTTTGTAGATAAATCAATTGTCGATAAATCTCAGTGGTGGTGGGTGAGTTAAATTTAAGGATGTTGCAACAGCAATACTCATGAGAAGGGGGTTCTCGCTCCAATATTTCCCGATCGATTAATGGACACAATTATTAAAACTGTTAAAGAACATTGTTCCTTAAATTTCGAATATATTTTAAAGTATTTGGGTTTTTATCGAGTAATTGTAAGTGTATAAACGTAAAACCATTAAGAAAGATAGAATGATTCGAAAAAAATTATCCTTTCCATTCCAAGAAACTGATTATAAACTTCTCTCTGTTAGCACGCCGTGAGCACGAGGCGCCCAGTCGCTCCGAAATCGAGTTGAGATCAGCATCACATCCGTTGCCGTCAACGGGTCGGCCCATGCTGCACGTCCGACATATCATATTCCTTTCAATGTACGCAATGGCTGATAGTGGATGTTGGGCGACTGCTTTTGTGCAACGAAGGAGCACGCTGTTTACTATGTTACTGACTTACAACCTGGTCAGAGTGTTTGTGAAGAAAATTAATATTTATAATATTAATAATCTATCTTGAAAATAATGCTTCAATTTCTCATTTATTGCTTTTTATTACTTTTGACCTTGACCCTTCTTACGTCATGTTACAACAATTTAATTACACAACATTCAGAACAAGACATTTATTTTCAATTTTATAACTCTACCCAGATATGAGGAAATTGTAATTTTACGTTGAAATTGCAATTGAAGATCCGATTTTTCAGATCCACAAATTTCTCTATCAATCATTGAAGTTACTAGTTTCACGGTTAAGTTGCTTCTCTACAAGTATTTGAGTGTTGTGAGGTCGCACGATCGCTCGGTTGTCTTTGAATTTCTATGAAATATTTTTATCCACTTCATTGTTGAAAATGATCGTTCATGTTCTGATGTCATTGGAATAGTGTGAAGAATTTGAAGAAGTTTGCAGACTTGTGGAAAAACTTCTTCCAACATTTCCTTTTTCAGCATTACTTGAAATATTGGTACCGATCCTATTGCATTTCTAAATTCGCTTCTCTTGTACTTTCCATGCAACAGTGTTCTGTACTGGATTTGACATCTCATTGAAAATAGTTGCACCTTTTAAATGATTTTTAAAGCACCGTCAATGGTACTAACAAAATAATCCTAACCCTCGAAATATCCCCGGGTTTTCCGATTGTTCACTTTCGTCGTGCCCTCGCAATGCAAGTTCAAATGCACCACACAATTTGGCAGTTTATGTGTCCAGTATATGTCTGTTCTTACGCACTTCATCGTTGTCATTTTACAGAGAGAAGATAACTGTTATCAAGCTGAGTCACAATATTCACCTCGATCAGGTTTTTCGTCCAGTTTTTTCGTCGGTTTTTTTTTTTAAAAAAAATTTTTTTTATCCTTGAAAATAATTTTATACATGGGAGTTTTTTTTTTTCTTTGGGTTTTGGGTTTTTTTTTTTATTGCTTATTTATCCTTGAAAATAGATCTTACTACATGGGTAGTAAGGTAATATATGTAATTAGAAAAGGGAAACATGCGAAATAGTGTAACGTAATGTGTAAGTGTAAAAATAAATAAAAAGTGTAATGTGGAAAATATATTTACAGCAAAAAGATACAGAAATCATATAAATTGTTACAAGCGACAAACATTAAGTAAGGGCTTAATTTTGAAGAACACTCATTTCTTAGGAAAATAATGGGAGATGCAGTTAATGTACATTTCACAAAATAAAAAACCATAGGTATTGCAACAAAAATATGACATTTTCTCAATTATAATAAAATCTAGAACACAATAATCAAATAACTTAAAGCTTGAAAATCATTGACTTAATGCGTTTCACTTGTCAGCCAACGATATTTGGTTAAAAGAGAAACGTTAGTAAATTGAAAAAAATGGGACATACCTTGAACAAAGTCTATTCATCACTTGCAAAATTGTTGCAATTGCAAACAACCAAGTTCTCAAACTCGAACATCTATTTGGCCTCAAAATCGCTTTAAACCGGCTGAATGACCGCTCCACATCAACAATCAACAGGTAACGTAGAGAGAACATCTTTTATTTTATCAAAGTAGTTGGAATAATACTCAGCCTTCAACCAAATACCCTACCTTGCGGCGACTGGTTGGGGAGGCAGAGGTAGGTCAGGGTAATTTGTCTAAAAAATATCCAAACGATTTGGAGCTTTCAAGAATACTTTCTTGACAGTTAATATGAACCGATCAATATCTAGGAATTGAAATCTTACAGTTTCTGCAACAGAATGAAAAGCGTGAGCAAGGCAAGTTAGATGAAATTTAGGATAAAAAACGTTTATCGCAGCCCCTGCTTTTAACATATAAGGAGCACCATCCAATAGAAATAGTGAAACCTTTTCATGCTGAACTCCACTCGGCCAAAGAACACTCATTGATTCATGAAATACCTTGCAATGAGGGATGAATATGCTCTTTTCGCGGTTGAGTGGTAAATATGCAACAAAATATGCAAATAGGGTCCAAATATGCAAAAATGTGAAATTATGGTGATATATGCGAAAATTTGCGAAATAAATATAGCTTAAATTGATTCTAAATGCCTCAGAACATATACAATTTGTTGAAACGAGATGTTTTATTAAACAGAAGAAAATGCAAATGCATATAAATCACAGCCCTAGTAATAACGAAGTGAATATTCTATTTTGTTCCATTTTTCGGGTGTTGCGTGAACTTGTGAACCTTATAAAGAACCGCCCCAGATAAATGCGAGGGTTTATCGGTAGAAACGCAGTTTGTTATCCGATTCGTTCACGCGCGCTGTTGGTTACGAGAATGATTTATTCGGTGCCGCCAGTGTGTGCTGTCGACGCATTTTCCCGCGGAATTGTAAATCTTCGCTACGCGTGTCCACATAGAGATGTCCAGAATGACGTCAAAATGTTTGGCAACATGTGTTGAGTGGCAACCTCTGCTGTGCGCTTAAGTGATTCCTGGAGAAATACTAAGTTTTTGGCCGTATTATGTGGTCGTCGAGGTGCGTGTATCTTATCACATTTGTTATTTACAATGATATTTGCTTTCTTCCGGTTTATTTAGATTCTGGCTGCGAATTTCGACCAATTGAATTTAAAATAGCACCATTTTATCAACACATGTCAATTCACTAGTTTTTCTTTTTGAAAAGGGTTTGAAGTAAATATTATCATGACCTTAGCGATGATGCCACGGTGTTGCTTCCTAATAAAATGAAATGTATGTAACATTGGGTCCTTTTGCTTTTCATCAGTTCTGAAAACTGCCAACGAATTTCGAGCCCTTGTGGTATTAGCGTAGAAGGGACTCCTTCCGTATATTTTTTTAAAATGTCGGCTTTTTAAATATTTATTTTGGTAATTTGTATTTATTATTATTATTATTATTATTATTATTATTGAAAGAAATATTACCTACATTCAACTTCAATAATTGTTTGAAAAAAAAACAACAACAGAGTGTTCATGAACACAATCCTAAAAACCAATATTCGTAATTTTACGGAGTGAAGGAACTGTCAACACTTACTTAACCAGAATTTAATATAAATGAACTATTAATTTTTCAATGTATTAATTGTAATAAATATATTGTTATTTAAAAATATAAATATCTTTTTATTATACTTAAAAAAATATTTGTAGTTTCCTGTGCCGAATTCACATTTGGTGGTTGAATTGCAATATTGAAGTCACGCGCATAAAATATTACTCGCTATCCCCATTGATTTTAATGTTAACATTTTTTATGAAACGTATTTTCAGTATCTTTTGCTTGGCAAGTGATGTCATTTCCTGCAATACAATTGGGCTACGACTTAATAGCCCTGGTGGCAGAAGAAAAAAGTTGATTTGGTGACCTACGTAATATTTGGGCTTAGCTTTTACACAAATAAAATCTCGAACTTACACAAAATTTTAGTGGCTTATATGAAGCTGTGTTTGTCGATTCAGGCAATGCAATGACAACTTACTATTTATAGAACTATGTCCTTTAGGGGGTTGTTTATATTATAGCAAAAATGTGGAAAATCTACATACGTTTACACATCAAACATCTGAGAATGACAGAAAGATCTTTAGACATGTGAATTGCGAATTACGGAGATGGGTGGAACCTCAATGTGACTGCTATTACTGAAGTAGAATGGGGATTGCTCGTGAGCTAGCAAAATCTAACGGCTTCTTTTGAAAAATCAGAAATCATGATTGGTAACATCTTCCTTTTTCACTTAGATTTTTATCACAGTGTGTGTGTGTGTGTAAATTATTAATAAATACTCCCAAAAATGTTCGTAATTTTTCACGGAGTGAAGGAACCTTCAACACTAAGTTAACTAGAATTTAATATAATTTAACTATTAATTTTTCAATGTATTGATTGTCAATATAGATAGTTATTAAAAATATAAATCTTGCACCTTTTATCATATTTTCAAAAAATGTTTGCAGTTTCTTGTGCTGAATTCAAATTTTGAATTTCAATATTCCATGAATTTCAATATTCAATATTCAATGTTGAATTTCAATATTCCAGTCACGCGCATAAAATATTGCTTGTTATCCCCAATGATTTTAATGTTAACATGTTTTACGAAACTATCTTTTGCTTGGCAAGATTTAATGAACATTTGATGCCGTTTCTTGCAATACAGTCGGGACACCACTTTATAGCCCTGGTGGCCTACGTAACACTTGTAACACAACGTAGAAAACGTTAATTTGGCGACCTACGTAACACTTGGCTTTGCTTTTACACAAATTGTCTTGAAAAAAATGGCTTAGGTTTTAGACAAATAGTGTCTTGAAAATCAACAAAATTTTAGTGGCTCATACATATGATGCTGTGTTTGTACAACACGTTCAGGCAATGCAAGTAAACTACAACTTATTTATTGAGTGCTATGTTCTTCAGTGGGTTGCTTATATTATTGCAAAAAATATGGAAAAATCTACATACTTCTTCACGTGAAACATCTGAGAATGACAGGAAAACGGTTAGACGTGTGAATAGCGAATTACGAAGATGAGCGGAATCTGTAACCTATAATTGACTTGAAATATTCATATAAGCAGAAATCTTTTGTCCTCTTTGTTCCGAAGGTACATTTCTGATTTTTGGGAAGAGTAGGTCATCTAAAAAAGCTTAGTCTGTCTTTCCTGGCCCCTTTGCCCCAGTCCACTATCGGACACAACTTGATCATCGTGAAAATACAACTTTATTTTAAAGGAAAAAGAATATCTCACTGCGAGAAACTATATACATAAACAAAACAAAAGACGTTTTTAAACCTAATGGTTTAGGCAGAAGAAAACCTCCAAGGAAGAATGATCACGACATTTTAAAAGAAAATCGATACATATATCGTGTTTTATCCATAAGCTCACGGGTTCTAGCAGCCTGCTGCTAGCCCCGCAGAGGCGACAGTGCTGGCCACCGAACTACTATAAGTCACGTGTTCTGGACATCTCTATACTCGCAGAAACCCCGCAAGATCCGTTCTATTCATTTTCTGGTCCCGCGCGGGTCAACGAATCGGATCACAAAATGCATTTCAGCCAATTTATCTTAGAATCTCCAAAGCACGAGTGGTATTTAATATGACTATTCCACGAACGAAATTACATTAAACAGAGTTCCGAGATGCGTCAGATATTGAAAATATTCGAAAGTATGTTAAGATATGTTATAGTAGCACATACGCAGTTTATTGCACATCGACACAGCGATCTGCCTCCAAGATAGATGAGTCAGAACTTATTATTGGCCAGTACGGAGGAGTGGTAAAAAAAAAAAAAAAAAACGACTAGAAAAAGTGAAATATTTTTTCAGATACACCGCCGTAATTGGGGCATTTTATGCGTATAGTTAAACACGTTTGGTTTTAATTTTATTAGTGGAATATTCTAATTAATTCAATGAGGTGTGATACACCTGAATACACCTGAACATCTGAAGATTAGCAAAAGCCAGATCTCAATGGTTGCAGCAATAAGGCATTATCTTATCTAAATATCCTAATATAATCGATTGTAAGGGAAAGTAATATACCGATGTCCCACCAACTGTGCGCCACCCTCATATCTTCTAATCGGGGCACAATAACGAAATGCATTTTTCTCTCAAGAATGTGGCGTCACGGAGCTAGTAACAAATACTTTAGGCATAGTATTTGCTAGTAATATGCTGCAGAGGTATTGTTCGTAATATTTTTATTGTTCGAAAAAGTTAAACATCACTGATTTTATAAATTGAACTATGAATTTTTCTCACCAGTAATGAATAATCAAAGGAATACAATGATCCCCTCCTCTCTCAGTCTCTCCGTAAGGGTCTCGACCCTGCGTAGGGAAAGCCTTACCCAAAGGCGACAGTTGCAATATATAGAAAAATATATAGAGTATAAATATTGTCCATTTAATTTAAAATTACAAGTCAGAAAGACCAGTTTTATACTCAAATTATTATCAAAATAGTAACATACGATACATTGTTGTATTCCTCTTTTTATGATCTATTCATTGCTAATGAAAAAAAATAGTTTCATTTTAAAAAATCAAAGATGCTTAAATTTATCAAAAACTGAAAATATTTTAAACAATATCTTTACAGCATATTACTAGCCCCATGATTCTGCATTGTTGAGCGAAAATTACATTTCGAAATCGTGAACCGTTTAGAAGTTAACACGTATTTGGTGGAACATTCAGTACAAATATACAGCTACGTACACATTTTTAGGGTCAACACACCTTTGAATCGTGGTCCGATTTTTTTTCTTTTTTTCCCTAAAGCTGCCTACAAGCACTTTATTCAAAATAAGAGATTTTCGGAAAATGAAAAGTTCTTAAAATTATACCTTTAATTACTATCATGTACACGTTTTTCAAAATATGAGTTTGTGGGTAATTTGAGTAAAATAGTGACAACTTAAAAAAGCATAAAATATTTTCTCGGAGTTTTTCGTTAATTTTTTGTTCAAAGAGAGGAATGTTTCCTTATTAAAATGGCACAAGTTTACGTTTCATTAAAACAAGTATGTTTGTTTGTGTGTGTGTGTGTCCTCTCTCTCTCTCTCTCTCTCTCTCTCTCTCTCTCTATATATATATATATATATATATATATATATATATATATATATATATATATATATAGTGACATACCGATATGTCACGTTAAAATAAACTAACATTTATTTGTAGACAATATGGTGGAACATGCATTACGAAATATCACGAGAGCTAGAGCTTAGCAACGACCGTGAATAAACAATGTAGTTTTTGTTTTTTCTAAATGCATTAAGAGTTCTGGATGCCGAAAGTAGAAAATTTAGGATTGGGCGAAGAAGTTTAGACGATCAAAAGGTCAGCTACACCAAAATATAACGAACGTATGGATTGGCTGGGTGAGAGAAGGACGGTCAAATGTTATGAAAAAAATGAAGGTAGTTTAATACGAAGTCTTCGAGGGATGAATCATGCAGGAAGATTTCATTCTGCTCGGAAACGCGCTTCTGAACTGATCGTAGGTTCGTGAGAGGGAACGAGTACAATCTAGATAGAATTGGGTTATCAGTGAAATTTTAAGGACAGTGAATGATATCGCAGATATTTTCATGTGGAAGCAATATTGATGTATAAATTGGAACTTTGTCGGGAGTGGTAATCGAGTTCGGGACTATGTCATAGGACGTAATCGGGACTGATAATTTTGATAGTTTGAGACCAGCTTGGATAGGGGCAGAAGGATTCCTTGGAACTTTGGACTACGGCAAGCTCGCAAGATATTTCGACTGAGAAGTCTACGAGGGACATCAACGAAGAAAAGATAAGTTAACCGCGGTATAAATTGTAAATTGAAAGATATCTTGATCAAAGGCCTAAAAATTGTAAATTCACTAAATTGTTTGCTAAAAGCGTAAAAATAAACTTTGTTGAATTTTGTTCTTTAGAAAAGAAAGTGATTTTTCATTTAGTCAATCCAAACAGAAATGAATTAGGAATAGAATCATTATATTTCAGATTCCCAGCTGCGCTGTATAGTCGGATCCTATAATCCATTATAGAGGTAATAAGGATTATAATATATCGTGACCCATTGACCCAGCAAGCCGGACGCTAAGATCTTTAGCAGATATAAATGTAGAGAGAGGAAAATTTTAGTATATCTCACTATATATATATACATATACATATATACATATATATATATATATATATATATATATATATATATATATATATATATATATATATATATATAGTGCACTAGGGACTGGGGCTAATTGATAAGTGTATTTATTTATATTTCATAGCTAGTATTTTACGAGATATTTGAGGTAACTTTGTTTTTTTCAAATGGAACAATACAATTTTTTTCAGTCTGTCATGACGAGCGTAAAAAGAGGAATTCAATGACATTCATATTGTCATATGTTAGATAAGCATTTTTTTGAGTAATTTCGATTTTCGCGTCTCATGTTTAAGGGATATTTTGAATGTAACAGCCCTCCACGCAAGGCCACACGACGCTCCGCCAGCAAACGCGCGCTCGGGAAAGAGAAGCTGATTTTTGTATTTCATAATACCAAACATATTCCAAATATTCACAAAACTGTTGCACTTTTCTCCTGAACTCTGCTCTCCATCCATCCGCGTTTTCAGATTTTTTGTCTTTCGTTGATTCAAGAAATTGAAAGATTGAAAATAAAGGTTTTTCATAAGTATGTATAAAATTGTTTATTTCTTCAACTCCATTAACGGGGTTATACATCGCAGGATATTAATTGGACCTTGAAACAAAACACAATAAGGATAAATAATTAAGGCTGTACAAAGAATTTTGCACATTCCGAGCAAACAATTTTAATGTTAATAAGCATATAATAATAACTTAGGGACAGAAACACATGGATAGTTATTATCATTATCTTCCTGCATTTTTTATTCATAAGGTATATATTCGCATTAACAAAAAAATATTTGCTGAAAATGTGCATTTTTCTTTGTACAATCTTAATGATTTATTATTACAGTGTTTAATTTCCAAGATCCCATTGATATCCTGTGGAATGTCACCCCTTTAAATGAAGTTAAAAGAACAATCTTATTTCAATACATACGACTTCTGACCCATCCATATTTTAAATCCTTAATAAAAAAATCTGAAAATGCGGAAGGATGGCAAGCAGAGTTCGGGAAAAACTGCAACAGTTTTATGAATATTTGGAATATGTTTCGTATCTTCAAATACTAAGATCCTTTCCCTTCTCCGAGCACACTTTTGCTGGTGGAGCGCTGCGTGACCTTTTTGTGTCGGACAGTTACATTCAAATTATCCGTTTAATATGAGTCGCAAAAATCAAAATTACTAAAAAAAAATGCCTATCTAACATATGACAATATGTTTATCATTGAAGTCCTCTTTTTACGCTTGTCATGATAGACACAATATATATATATATATATATATATATATATATATATATATATATATATATATATATAGTGTGGGCAGCGCACTAGCTTCCCGTGTTATGATCCCTGGGTTCGATTCCCGGTCGAGGCAAAAATTGAGTTGTAGCTTTCCTTCAAAATCGTTCCAGTTTCTGTAGCTTTGTGACGAAGAAAAGCTCAAGAAGGCGGATCTTGCTGGTTACGGCGAAGAGAATACGTCATGTTCGCCTCATGTCGCTCTTACCCCCAAGCATGGGGAACACGGGTAGCTGGTCGGCGAAGTCGGACTACTGACCCAATATATATATATATATATATATATATATATATATATATATATATATATATATATATACATACACACATATATATATATATATATATATATATATATATATGTATGTATGTGTGTGTGTGTTTAGGTAAATTTGAGTTATAAGGTCACACTTCTTATTAACCTGTCAAATGCCCTTACGATTGATATTGGAGATATATTTCGTAATACTATTCTCCACTATTAGATTTTTAATTTCATTTATACTTCAAAATATTATTTTTGCATACTTTTGAGTAAATTAATTGCATATTTTGAGTTATGGCTAAAGTGCAATGTAATTTATGTTATCATTATATGTACTGCTGAATCTCCACTAGTTTGTTTGGGATCATGCTTAATTATACCTGATGAAGATTTTGTCTTCAAAATACCAATATCTTCAGAAATAAATATTTTTAACGATGTCTTTGTTACTTAGCAAGAAAGTAGATACTGTATTTGAAAACTCTTTGTTTGCTTTCCAAATCTACTACTGTGGGGTAATCACAATACGAATTTTCAAGGCTAGCATACTGAAAAACTGTAAGTCTGAGAAAAAGCAATGGAAACAAATTCCAGAAATGTAATTGTTTTATTCAGAAATACAGTACAAAAATGATTGTCCACGCTATATGCATTATTATATAAGAGCACAAATTACTTTCTCCTATTTAACAATGTCCTTGCAAGCCACATTTTCTGAGAAAAAGGCTTCTAGTCAATTACACATTATTTCAAGTATAAAAGTGCAACTACAAAGCATAGTTATTAATAATAACTCTTGAAAATTTAATTAATAGAAATTTTTTTTAAAAAATTTAAACCTTTTAAAATCATATACTATTTACATTTACCGATCTATGAATATAATGCAACTGCACTTTTATTCGCCCAACATTTAAAATACTGATTATTAAATTCAGAATCTTTAATATCTATATTATAAATCACTATTTTTTTGCTCTCCAGATTTATATAAACTCTAGAAGCAACACAACATACAGTGGAATCTCATAAGCATGTTTCCAATTAAACTTTCTTGCATAAAACATGAATGTCCCAGTCGTATTAAATTGCTTGCTTGCATGTTTACTAGCATATTTATGTGTGTTTTTCCCCCCCCCAGAGAACAGTATAGTCTTCAATTTGTATTATCTCCAGAGCACTTTAGGAGTATAGAGATATTTTCAGGCAATTTTATTAGGAAATCAGCTAGAGAAGCCATATATACTGTTTCTCTGCAATCTGTTCTGTGATATATTGCAGTTACAAGTTTCTTTGGATTTGGTAGACAGACATTAGAGTTTGTTCCCTATTTGCAGAATTTGAAATGCTTGCGTATTATTTACAATTAACTTATATTCAGTCATTATTGATCTCTTGTGTATGTTACATGAACAATAATTTCTACCAATAATTATGGTCTTTTGAGGGAAATGTGAAAACAACAAATTCAATGTTTTTCAATTAGGTTTTCCTGCTTAAGGCATTCAAAACATTCAGCTTCTTGGAAAACCAACTTGCCAGATTCCACTGTAGTATTTACTTTAAAGTAAGCACATCTTACATACAGTATTACACAAACTGTACCTCCATTCTTTCAGATTTGAGTTTCTTTATATTGGTGGTTTCAAAATAGATACTTATATTATACATAACAATATGCTGTTTTTGTAAACAGTTGCAGAGAGTCACCTATTAAATTTAAAAAAGAGAAAGGGAAGAAAATCAGATTTACTACAATATGCAAAATGTAACAAACTTTGAACACAATATATTTCTTACGTTTTCAATACAATAAATTGATAAAAGCAAAACACTTTTGTACATAAAATGTGGGAAAAAAAACCTTATCACAGAAATAGCTTCAGAGCCATTAGGTCTGATGCCCTTAGAACTTGTCATGTCAAGAAGTCATGGTTTTCAACTTAAGTTTTAATTTCTTGTATAATGAAATAAATTGACTAGTTCAATTGGATAAATATTATTGTTTGTGAGTATTCATTATTATACAAAAAGTTATACAAAATATAAAAGCTTGTGGAAAGTACTAAGTTTGGCAGTTCATAAAGGAGTAAGGCCACAAGGGTGGAAGAATATAATGGAATGCATTTGGTGGTGTATACCACAGCTGCAAATATAAAGGCTCAAAAGGGAGCTGTAGCAGCAGCTGAAATGATGTTAAATCTTTTATACGATTAATACACATGTTTCAAAGCAGAAATGCAATATAAATTACTATTATTCTTTCTTTGCTCAACACATTACCTATAATGTTCAAATGAAGGTGTTTGAAAATACAATAGTTGCATAAATAAAAGTCAGTACTGTCCCATCTCAAAATCTCTTCGTGAAAGATAAAATTGTTTTAACCCTAATTCTTTTTATGAAGTCCTACTGAAGCAACCATTGTTCTGAAATTAAGCCTGAAAGCAGTGACTTTATATTTTTAAATACTTTTACATTGGCACAGAAGATCAATCTGAAGCGCAACTAACTACCCAAATAAACATTGCATTTCATGCCAAGCAACTCTTTTGGGAATACCCTTTTTAATACATTTGTATGGAATTCACTGAAGGTACAAGAAGAAAAGCTTGTCAGACAGATGAAATCCTGTTAACATGAACAACCACCACGGGCAGGTTGTGGGCCAGGACCAGTTAATCTCAAACTGTCTGAATCCAAATTCGCATTTCCAGTTTCTTGTCGCATCATTACATCCACCAAAAATCTGTGAACATTGAAAGTATATCAAAGCATTTGAAACTAAAAGAAATTAGACGAGTAATAAAAATTAATGTACCTCATTGAATCCTCAACCATCAGATCTTCTTTTGCAGAAGTTTCTGTCCATCCAATGAAATTGTGTTCTTTGTAAAATGCTTCAATCTCCATTTGATCCACTTGTCTATGAGGAAGATCACACTGAAAGAAGTGATAGCAATATTATTTTTTGGTGAAGAAATAAAAACCGAATACAATTACTTGAATAAATTTATGAACAGCATATGAAGTTGTTACCAATGATTATCACTTTACAAGAAACTCCACATTTTAATACTGTAATTGCTCTTTTTTTTAATCCAGTGTCAAAGTAAGATGCACCAAAGAAAACATTAATAAGTAATATATAGACTTCATTACTTTATTTGCTAACAGCATACAAGGAATGGGGCTGCCATCAGGAAGGCTGCATTTTGAATCCACATCTCTCTTCCACTTCAGTGTATTTATAAATGAATTTTTATTTGTTAAATCAAACATGATAACACAACCATGAGAATCCTTATAATAAACTCTGGTCATCCAAGTAAATCGTTCTTGCCCTAAGGATCAAATTACATTAAAAACACTTAAAACAAAAACTTTCTTGTACTTCCTATATCATTCAAACCTATACCATTCATACCTCAAAATCATTCAAATCAAAATTGTCTAATGAACCAATATCTAAATATACATATTTGCACAGCAATGAATAGATCTTTCAATCAAATCCACTTACCAGCTATGTCCCAAAGCTGTAGTTTTACTGTCTGAGTGTCAGACCATTTCAGTATCTTTAAAGCAAAGTCTACACCAACTGTTCCTTTATAATCTTTCTTGTATGTCTTCAGCATGTATCTTTGGACAAATGACGTCTTCCCCACAGTAGGATCACCAATCATTATGACTTTAAATAACTTTTCTGGCATGGTTGTGGTTTCTGTACAAAAAATTAAAATTCACTAATGGTAAGAACAACATTTGGTAAAAAAAATACTTAGAATTATCAATGGTACATTGACCTGATCTCAGCTCTATCTCTATATGAATTGCAAAATAAATTTAATAAATATAATTAAACCCTGCACGGTCATACTTTCAATCATAATCATATAAAGGTCACTCTCGGGAATGACACCCCCATTTATTAACTTGCCTATAATCTTAACAATTCATTAAATTTTGTAAAAATATTCACCCTTCTAAAGTCTTCCCTGAACTCATGATCTGGTTGAATTTTGTTCATTTATTTATTTAACTAAAAACAATCGCACATTATTTTCATTCAGGCACTTATTTTCATAATTTTTGAACCAATTATTATCAACTTCAGATCAGGAAAACACAAAATTAACTCTAAAATTCTAGAACATTCATTCTTTCAGGATTACCTTTGTTACGCCTTGCATTTTATATAATAAAATTCTAAGAAATCAATAGCGGTTGTTCTCAGATATAAATAAAAAACCGGATTGGCAACTCCACTAGATCTCCACTCCACTCTTCCAAATGATTAAGGCAATTCATAAACGAAATCACCAAGCAAATGTCGCTGTATATAATTATTTTTTTATTTATCTTTTCTCTCCACTATGATATTTTATTCTTTTTTCTTGAATTTCTTCTTTCTTTTTGCCATTTACAGTCTTATTTTATGCATTCATTATCAATCTCCATGGTTACTACTTGCCGGTTATTGCAAACATTTTCCCTTTCTTATTAAAAATTATACTGTTTTCAATAAATAATATAAATTCTAACAAACTACAAAGTAATATGGTAAAAAAAGGAAATGGTTTTAAATTAAATTAAACGATCGAAAAGAAGATTAGAACTTAATTCGCCATAATTCTTGTTCTAAGAAAACTATTAGGATGAGAACACTCTTAAATAAAAGTAACAATCGGGATTTATACAACTGAATTTAGAAATAGAAAATATTTCAGGTTCTCATAAACCTGTCCTAAATTTTTAGAATTTCAAAGCGGGGGTGGAGTGGGGGGGATGTCACATGTGACCATGCATGGTGAAATTAAATGTTCTTCACACTCTCTCAAAGATCTTGAAATTTAAAGAACTGAAGTAGGAATAATTTAAGTTAGAACAACATGAAATTTTCCTTTAAACAAATATATTGTTTAACTATTGCAAAAAGAAAAGTATCATACTATGGAACCATACATTTTTTAAAACTAACAATTTCTAATGTATTCCTTACTACGCTTTTAAAAAAATTGTACATTTTATACAATATTAACCTTCCCAACTTCATTAGAAGTAGCCCAATCAGGGGCATAGCTAGGCTGGTGCAACCAGTACACAGCACCAGGACCTCGGAAGTCAAGGGCCATAAATGAGGACACCCACCAAACCCCAAGAATACTGGCATTGGCAGTGAGGGACCTTATTTGAACATTCTGCACTGGAGCCCTTGGGAATGCAGCTATGCCTCGGAACTGAATCTATCCTGTATTGAATCCTCAACCTATGATGATTTATAATGACCTATTCTATTCTATTATTGCAATCTCCTGCAGTATCTCACAGATTTATTACATCAATGTTCTTCCCAGAAGAATTTTACTGTAAACTGATTTATATTATAACTGGCATATTTTGTTTAATTTATTTATTCATTCATTCATGAATACACTTTTGAAGTGCCCAATTTTCAATAAACCATTTATTTCTGATCATGTGAGGTCAAAAATATTGAACAATTTTTCCTTTTCTAAGAGTTTTTTTTTTTTTTTTACTACATTCAAACATTTGAGAAGTATTATAGTTGAGAAATTAAGCGAGGAGAAAAATCACGTTTAGAAACCACAAATGGTACATGCATTCTTATCTCATGAAATATTTTCACGAAAAGGCCACGAAGAGAAGCAAACTCGAAAGAAGTTTCCTAGGAGTGGTCAGCGTAAAGCGACCATGTGTAAAAAGAACTGAAAAAAAATTAAATTTAACAGCGATGTCTTCTTTCGTCATGTAAAACGAATGGAACGAAGCAAGTAATTCCGAAGATTTTATAGGTATAAAAAAAACTTAATGCAAACAGGCGCGCAAAACCATATAAATTATCATTTTTACCGAAAGGGGACGGGAAATAGAATTGGCGCAACTTCAGCTTACTTACGTACATTCTGAAGCGAAAGGACACCTGTTAATGAATTAGTTCCACACATTACGTAACATCTTTTAATCCTTCCCAAACTTGAAGGAGCGAAACAAACATTTAAATAATGTACTTACCACCAAACATAGCTTGCTGTGACTCTCCCATGATACTCATATTCGAATACGAAAACACTGGCAACCAAAGGTGAAAAGTAACCTCAGTAAAAATAACCTTTCCTAATTGCTAACACTCGCTCTGAATTCCATACGAAGAATGAATTGAATGATCCACTACGAAAGATCGTCAATAATACAGCTTACCGCCATGATTTAGACTACATTTGTCGGAATGGGTAACCGAGGCGAACGAAATTACTCTTGTCGATAATCGAAAACCTGAATAAATTGTCTGTAATTCTTAATTTAGCGGAGAATGTAAATTAACCGAACAATATTAAGTTTCAGTTTATTATAAGATATCAATTCTTAGACTTTTTTGAACTTTTTAGTTCGAGAGACAAACTGCGACGGGAAATTTAAATGTCAACGTTAATTTGTAGGGCAAATCAGTTCAGGCAGAACGAGAAACAGTTGCGAAGTGTGGTGTAGAATTTTGATGGTGGTACGAATCATTGAGGTTATTGGTTGGTTAATGTTTTGCGATGTTATGTTGAAATACATTACTGTCATGATATTTTGTGTTCACCGGATTGTTTTTTGACTTGAACTTTTATATCTCAAAGAGTGCTATTTTTCTGATATTGCTTTCTGACGTACCTATATTTAATTTGATTGAGAATATAGTTTTTAATTTAATATATATTTTTTGAAATTATGGAGATGCCAGTTGTTGGGAACTCGGACCTGCATACGTGAGTACGATTTTTTGCATTATAGAAATGTCATTTAGAATAAAATGCCTTCGGATATGTTTTATTGTGAACTTTTCTGGTTACAGATGTGCTGATATGAAAGAGCTATTTCAGTGCTGTAGACGAGGTGATGCATCCCGTGTTGTGTAAGTATACAATGCTCTTAAAATTTAAGGCGTTTTTTATGAATTAGAGTCCAGTCGAGCATTTTGGCACTATTCCACCGTAAATTATGTGAAAGACCCGTTTCCAGTATTTTTTAATTTACTTTTGTTTAATCGCATCTTGAAAATGATCACATTTTGTTAAAAATTGATAATAAAAAAGGATACTACTTAGGAATTAATTAATGTGAATAACTTTCTGCCTATTCAAGGAAAATAATACTGAGACTATAAATTTGATTTTTTTAAAGGAAATCTATAAAAACATTTTGGAATAAAATTGTCAGTGTGAATTTCCCAGTTTTTGAGGGCAATTATTACAGTCAGATTTATATGCAGTAGAAATGTCTGAAATATGCCATATAATATGCTATAAAATATTATATGCTATAAATATGTACAAAATGTGTAGTTTAAAATTTGCAAGATAACAAATATTGATTACTAAAAGCTGTGGAAAAGTCTTGAATATTTTGATTGGGGTAGGTATTATGTCTGAATTGCATGGCTGAAGCATGCCCATAAATGTGTTGATAGGAAACCATACGAGTTGAAAATGATTGTTTTTGTAATTTTCTAATTGTTAGTTATAAAAATTAAATCTACTGAAGTAAAAGCAGTCTCATTAGTTCACGATTTCCTAATAACTTATTAAGTTGAATGTTGGAGGTGAATTAACAAAACTGTAGTCTTAAAACTAATTATAATTTCAAATTATAATCTGTTGAGGGTGAGGAGCAAGAAAGCCACAGATGCTCTGGGTCTTATTTTTTCTGAATAGGGTACTTTTAATTTGTGATAATAAAAAAAAAGTTTGAACATATTCTTGCTAGACTATTGGAAATTTTAGAATTTTCTTTGAAACAAAATACGATTCCAATATGTTTAGCAACCATCAATAGGCAATTTCGTTTAGAGCTGCAAACTGTCTAGTGATTAATTTAAACTCTATACATCTTTTCATGTCTTGGAGATGTTAACATTCATTGGAAATTGTTTTGAAAGTAAATGAAATAAATTTCTTTATTTGGGTTTGATAACTGTAGTTTCTTGAATAGTAGAAACTGAATTATGCTGTTCTCCGATTCGTAGGAGTACATATATTTTTCTTCAATCAAATATTTGTTGGGTACGTCTTCCTCTTCATCTTTCTTCCCCTTCTTTTTTCTCTTCTTCTTCCCCTTCCTTTTCTCTTCTTCTTCCCCCTTCTTTTCTCTTCTTCTTCCCCCTTCTTTTCTCTTCTTCCTCTTCTTGATACGCGTTTCCGAGCGCATGAACTGTTAAGGTTGAAGAGGTCCGGCGTTGACCTAAACGTTGACTTGACAGGTGACTCCCATCAGCGGGGCACCACCTCAGCCAAAATAAACTCAAAGCTCCCGACATATGTGGTACTGTAGTGTGTGTAAGTGTGTGTTTGAGTAAGGGTTGAGGATAGAGCAGTGAAGAGGAAGTAAAGATCGCGCGTGGTATGTGGCCCTTTTGTTACAATACTGGTCGGGCATTCGCCTGGCGTTGATCGGAGAAACCACGGAAAACTACTGATCGGAGCAGCCGGCCGCTAGAATTCTCCTCCCGACTGCGACTGAACTTGACTTAGTTTTGCAGCTAGTGTGGGAAATCCTCCCACCGTCGCACACACTGGGGGAAATGCCCGAAAAGCTGGCTAAAAGTCAAATAAGGTGCCAGTCGCTTATTTAACATCGGCGCATTGGAGGTTGTGGAATTCGAATCTGAAGTCAAATTTCCAAAATTGAAAAAAAATGCCTATTATACAATTTTTTAAATAATTTATTTGACATTAACAAAATAATGTCTGATTGTTAATCTACTTCGAATGACTATTAAAGTCTACAGTTGATAAATTTTCACAACGATTTATCACTATACTTAATTTAAACATAGTCTGTTGACGTAAATCGGCTGTTTGGGGGTGAACCATTCACGAGTTAGATGACACCTACAGTAGTGACGTTTAAGCACCCGCTTGGATGACACCGTAACAGCTGATCTGTCAACGGCCTCTGTAAATAAATCTAAGTATACCTACGTCTTGACCACGGTCTGGGAGATCGGCATTGGCTGAGAGCAAGAACGTAGTTTGGTGATGCCAAATGCTCTAGTTCTCGCCTAGTTGAGTTTCCTGTCCGATACGTTACCTTCATCGAGAATCAAAGTGGACGTTTTCATCAGCTTGTGTTGAAAGCAAGGCAGAGACATTGAGCGCGTTGTTCCTCCTGGCCCTGCTTAGGCCTTAGCCCGAAGCACAACAGTGTCGTTTTGAGGCTCTGCTTGTAATTCGCCAGCAGATAGAGCTCACTACATTTAGTAAAGCGCACTCGAAACGAATAGTCACCTGAACGTGGAATCTGCCCATAATTGCTCTCTAAAAGGTAGTAGTGACATTTTGTGTAATTAATTGAATGGGATCTTGAAATCGTGAACAAAAGGCGTTTAGTAAGAAAATACTGAATGCGGGCAAGCATCATCACACGTTTGATGAGAATAAATAAGAATCAGTATAAATTACGAAATATAACGCTCAGTTATTCTGCAGACAATAAATAATGCAATAAATGCAATTATCGTGAATAGTGTGACAAGTATATTCAAGATGCAGAAACGTGCTTCAGTTAGGTTTCAAAATAACCTTTAAAGTTTAGTTCAATTAAATCTCACGCTTTTAAAAACATAATATTTAAGATATATATTTTGTTTATAATTCAATTTCTTGATTGTGAATATCGTACTAGTTTACATTTGCGAACATTCAAATATGACAAATTGTGATTGCTCCCCAATAGTATTTTTCCAAGACAATTTTGTAGTATGTCATCCGATACCAAGTCAAGTAGTACCAATATCAATACAGTACCAATATCAAGGAAAATTATAAAATCGTCGGCAAATAATAGAAATTTAAGATAATATAAATAAGATTTAATATCGTTGATAAAAATCAAAAACAAAAGCGGTTTCAAATGGGATCCTTGTTGCACGCCCGATGTTATCCTTATTTTATCAGAGATAAATGATTTATGTTTAACATAGTGTATTCTGACAGATAAATACTTTACAAACCAGCGTAGGTAAGTACCATGAATATCGTAGTACTCCAACTTACGCCATAATATTTTATGGTTAGTATTATCTTCCCTAGCTTTGGATTTACATCGTTTTCTGAGAAGCGAAAAGTATTATCTTCCCTAGCTTTGGATTTACATCGTTTTCTGAGATGCGAAAAGTATTATCTTCCCTAGCTTTGGATTTACATAGTTTTCTGAGATGAGAAAAGTATTCGTAATATCTTTGTAGTAAACTAGTTTTGTATACACGAAACTCAGACCTCACTCTGAGCATTGTAATTGATTCTTTCGAATACCAATCTGGATAACTTGAAACAGAAGTTTTGAACTTGATAATAAATCATCATTAATCCGGTATAGCCTTTCATAAAAATAATGAATTAGTCTCTTAGTCTCTGCCATTAAACAAGTCAATCTATCAATTGCCATTAACCTCTTATTTATTTCAAAATAATTAGCTCTTTTAAAATCATATCCAATTTCAAACGAATGACCGAACGATTCCCTTTAGTTTGTAAGTAATAAAATACCAAGAAGAGGATGATACTTATCTCAATGAACAATATTACATTTCTCCCAATTATAGTGTATGATAAAATTTTCATCATATTTTTATATTTGTCATTTTAGATATGGCGTAAAGTGGTGACCAGAAAAATATTTGTAAAGAAATGTGATACGTTATGTTTACGCAAAAATGCACGACTTTTTGAAAAAAAAAAAAAGGCAAGGTAACGTTGCTATTGGTATACGGCAGAAAATAATTATGACTTATTTAGTATTGATTTTACGTAATATTCTGTTTCCTTGTTCTGCATCAGTACGTAATCTGTCATCTCGAAAATATACAGTATATACTGACAATCATTTCTCATAAAATACCCCCCTAACACTTCCCGAGACAATGTAAAAAAAAATTCTTCACTAGATCCTCAAATTGTGCTAATTAAAAAAAATGCATGGGGCTACGAGACCCAGTGCGACTAAACGCGATCCGAAAAATGGCGCGCTGAGCGCCTAACGAAGGGTTTAATAGGCAACCAAATAAGCCTAGGTTGGAAGAGGATGGGCGTGAAGGGTGAGGGAAGAGGAAGTGAGGGTTGTTTATTTGTTTTTTGCGAAGTACGTGCTGATAGATTCATTTTATAACTTGTCTTTTTTTCGCCATATGAGTTAATTTACTACTTAATCTGACTAGTATCGCTTTTTCGTTTACTTCAAGAGTTTTTCTTGAAAATAAATTTGTTCTCCATAATTACTTCTTTCATTAACGTCATGCATATTTTGAGAATTCGAGTAGTTTTCGCGCAATATCGAGTGAAATATGTGCAAAAAAATGTATAAATAAAAATTTCTCAAACACGGCTCCAATTTTTTCCTTAAACGTTTGGAAAGAATAGTGCTAAATGTACTGTATAAGATAGCATAAACGCCATATTGCTGTTTTTTTTTTAATTACACATTTGTGTCATTCCAAGCAAACTTTCAGGTTTTCTGGCTGTGAGTCTCAATTTTTTCTTCATATTTTAGTACATTAATCTTCTAATAATGAACAGTTAACAAATAGACAATTCATGGAATTAATATCTTTAGCACTGTAGCAACAATTACACGTTAAACATTGAGGATGACACAATAATGAAAATAATTCTGACGTTCGTCAAATGAATAAAACTTCAAAAATGGGTACTCTGTTTTGAAGATAAATTAGTATCTTTTATGCAGTTGACAATATATTAAAGATTGCAATATTTGTTTATAATAAAAATGCAAGTAAATTAAACAAATGCATGTATCAGCGGCGGCGATGATGTAGCGGGTAGTGTATGATGTAGCAGGGACTGTTATATCCAAGTTCGCGGATTCAAACCCGATCGAAGCCGTGGATTTTTAAGGGCGAAAAAATCCTTCGTACGCCTTCCTTCGGAAGGGAAGTAAAGCCGGCTGCCGCGTGTTAGTAGATTTACTGCATGTAAAAGATCCTCAAGCCTACATGAAGCCTCTGAGCTAAATTCAAATAGTCTGTTTTGTCGACCAAGTAATACCTTCTTTCTCCCTGGGAGGTGAAAGGAGCGTAGCGAAATTTGCGTGGTCAGACGGAAGAGCGGGCCTCATGGCCTGTGTCAATTATCTTCAAAAGTAATACTTTTTCTTACATATTTTACACACTGCAAGAAGAACCAATAAATTACCATTCTGCGAACAATCGCAACGGAATCTTAAAAAATGCGTTATGAAATAAAAAGTATAAGCGCATTACGCTTTTAAGGTTGAAAGTCGCGTACCCTTGTCCAATGAATTACGAAGATGAGCGGAATCTGTAAACTACTGTTTACTTGAAATAATCATATACATTTTTTTTTGCTTCAAAGCAGAAATCTTTTGTCCTCTTTGTTCCGAGGGTGCTATAATTTTACATTTCTGATTTTTGGGAAGAGTAGGGCATCTAAAAAGTTTAGTCTGTCTCTCCTGGCCCCCTTTGCCCCAGTCCACTATTGGACACAACTTGGTCATCGTGAAAATACAACTTTATTTTAAAGAAAAAGAAACATTTCACCGCGCAAAAGTGTACATAAACAAAAAATAAACGTTTTAAAACCATTATATGCAGAGGAAAACCTCCAAGAATGATCCCGACGTTTTGAAAGAAAATCGACACGTATATCGCGTTTTATCAATAAGCTCACGTGTTCTAGCTGCCTGCCGCTTGCCACCGAGAGGCGATGGTGCTGCCCTCCAAACTACTAAAAGTCACGTGGTTCTGGACATCTCTATAGATTGTTTAATTAAAAAGCTGGTTTGTGAAAGCCCTTCTCCAAATTGCTTTCTTAATAAATGAAGTGAGTGCCCAGAATCAGTTAGTCTTTCTGAATTATTAAATTTCATCGTTAAAATCAACCTTGTTGAAGTGATTTACAAAAAGTGGACGATAGACAGCCGAAATGATTATGGTGGAAGCAAATGCTGAAAACTTCGTCAGTAATTTCATAGCCTACCTTAAAAAAATGAAAGCGCATAACTTTGTAGCGAGAGCTCAATCATATGTAAAACAACTGAAAATCTCTCTTCAACCAGAAGAATTAATTGTAATCGGTGATTATTCCGAAAATTATAGTTTCGTGATTCAGGATACGATTCAAGGTTGCCACTGAAACAAATTTCAAGCAACAATACATCCATTTTTTATTTATTACAGATTTTTTTAGATAATTCATTGCAACATCTATGTCGATCATTTCAAATTATTAAGTACACGATTCTTCTGCAGTGCACTTTTTTCAGGAGAAAGTACTCTCCTGTTTTCGTCAGAAATTTTCTGCACTGCAGGTCAACATAAAAACAGAAAGAACTTCTGCAATGCCACGTATCACAAGGAGGATTTCCAAGTCTCAACCGAATGGCATTTTGGGCCACGAACCACGGAAAAGGCCCCTGTGACGGTGTAGGGGAAACCATCAAGAGATTTGCAGCTTACGCAAGTCTTCAAGGAACTTGGATCACTACCCCTGGGGAACGTTTTGATTGAGCGAAGCCTAATGTGAAAGGAATTTATTTTATTTTTACCAACAAAGAGGAGCATGAAGCAGAGGCAGAATTTTTAAATACCGAGTGGTTCGTAGGCCTGAAAATTGTGCCGGGAACACGTATCTACGCTGTGATTCCAGTTTCTGAAAACAAAATTGCTGTGAGAACGTACTCTAGTTCATCAGAAGTGCCTAGAGAAGTGGTTTTGCGAAATCCACCATCGCGCCATGGAGGAAAAACATAATGCCGAATGCTAACGATGATTGGTGCGGCGCGGCGGTAGTAGCTGCGTTCGTTTACGAGGCGCTGCTAAGATATTTTTATTCATAACTCCTAAACCATTCAAGATTACATTATTAAATATACAGAGCAGTGAGAAAGAAATTCCAGCTATTTTTTTTCCAAAATTCAAGAATTTAAAAATATTACATTTTCATTTATTGCATTTTTTCAATTTGTTTACTTCTTAATTGTTAAAAACGCACGACAAAAATATCTATAGTTTAAAGTTATCCTTTACATTTCTTCTTCAAAGACGTGTCTCATTCATATTTTTGCTTGCTTATAATCGGAAAAAAATATAAAGGAAGGCCTACACACAGCTAACCTAATATACCAAGTGCCTTTGTTACTAAACAATGTTTGACGAGACAAAAATATTGTATCTGGCCCATTCAGGTATCATGGTAAGTAACGTGGCAAAATATTTTTAAATTCTGAGATGCAGTGTCAGATTTCTTACTTTTTTGCATGGAATGACCCATTTGTAACTTTTAGCTCTCGTTCGTCGTTAATATGGTAGGGTATGGTAATATGGCAACATTACGGGCATTTGGTATACATTTCTGCATTTGTGAGTACATGTACTTTAAATGATTTCATACCAAGTTTCTCGATAACGGCTGCAAATATTTTTGTTCAAAAGTTTTGAACGGATAATGTTAAATGGAATGAACATGTCATAAATGTCACTTTGGCGTATTCTTTCGTATTTTCGAAACTTACCGAAATTGTCAGTCTTCGTATTATCAATTAGTGTAATTTTGAATTGACGGAAATAATTTTAGAGCAACAAATATTGTTTTTGGGAAACTAATTATTAACAAAAAACCACAACTTCCTATGTAGTTTTTAATTTCTTTATTTTCTTGAATTTGTCGGACTAACTTGACATAAAGTTAGCGGAAAATTGCATTTCCGGTATTGTTTAAAAAGCAACATAAGTTTTTGGAAATTATTTAGCAACAGATAAACAACTATTTCCTACCTAGTTAATTTTGATTTATCTCTGTAAAAACTTCGTTTTCTTGTAATCGTCAGGTTTCCTGATATGAATTTGGCGAAATTTAGCATTTCCGGCATTAGTTAAACAGCGACGAAATTTCTTTTTTGGGAACGATGGATCAACAAAAAAGCGACAAACTCCCATGTTATTTTTTCATTTATATTTGTAATTTCTTGATTTTCTTGTAATTGTCGTGCTAAGTTGATGGCAAGGTAGCAGAATCTGTATAATAGGATCAAGTGAAGAGCGTCAATTTTTTTTTGCGTAACAAGTTGGTAACGAAAAAAACCGATTTTAGATTAATTTCAATTTTTTAAAAAGTTTTCTACCTACGCCAACTTTCCGGATGTCATTTTGGGAGCTTTGAGAGTTTCCTGACTGGGGAAGTGGCCCGTTGGGGGTGATACGTGGAGAGGAGGAACACTGCCAGATCCTGTGATATAGAGCGATTTTCCTAAGGATGAGCCGAAGTGACAGCTAGTGCTGGCAACATAACTGAAAGTTCTGTGGTCGTAGTGCCCTTGAGCTTATTAGTCTCCCCGCCTTCGTTCGTTTGCAATTGGCTAACATGTAAATGGCTTCGGCTCTTCCTTTTGTGATGTCCTCGTCCGACAAAAATATAGTGCGCCACGAGAAATAATTAAAATTAGGAAGTGCAGTGTTATGTGCTCTTCGGTGAAAATTCCTTTTTTTTCTTTCTATATTACATTAGATTTACTTTTTGAGTGATAAATATTATTTTTATTTTAAAACCGATACTTGAATACGAGATGCATACTGTTGCACGTGGTACCCGCCTTTGTACTCTTGTATGGGGAGCTGCAATTGATTCACATTCGTGGCAGTTTTCTTTTACTGATTGTGAGAGCATGTTAAGAGATTTTCCACATACGAAATTAAATTTATATATTTCCTGGACTCGCGTACGTGCATATATCTTAGCGAAACTGTTAAGACTTCTGCATAGGGATGTTTTCACAGGCGCCATTGGCATTTTACGAAGGGGCGTAGCTGAACAGCTGTCACGGCGGAGGGATACTTCCGTGAAATACATGTGATGTTCACTTGTTTTCGTGAACTGTCACTTTGGCTCAACCTTAGGAAAATCGCTCTATACCGTATAACATGCTCTACACGATGTACTCTTGTGGGACTAATAACTTAGGTAGTTGACGTGTCCATGTGTAAAACACTCGCTCACTTTACTTTGAGGCAAGCGACCTCGGATTGACACTTTGTTTTATTTCTTGGTATGAACTTGATATTGCGTGGAATTATGTATCACCAGGCCCTTCAATTTCTCGAGAGCAAATGGAATTCTAATTATTTGGAGAATTGTTGAATTATATTATGCAGAATGTAAACTGTCAAAATAGCGACAGTGACTACTAAATTGTGGGTTTATTCAGGTTAACTTAAGGACAAAAAATTTCCAGTAGCTTGAAGATGCTCACAAAATTGCCAAAATCCTTTATCACAATTTTAAGTATTTTAAAGAATATTTGTAAACTAACACACAGGTGTCGTGTGTATTATACGCTCGCGTTTTCTTGAGCCCTGGAATACCTACCAGCACTCCTTTACTAACATTAGTTGTATTAAAAATAAGTGATGGTAACGAGCGTTGTTCACAAAATCTGAAAATCAGAAATATTCGTTCCTATGTAATAGAAAATATTTTCCATCTAAATACGAATTAAAGATTTTAGACCTGTCTTTGAAAGAACGTATTTCTTCCCCACGTTTTGCACATCTACCGAAATGAGGGCTCAAGAAAACGTGCACGGATAATACCAACGCAATACAAGAGAGTATTGAAATCCAATTTCATGTGTTATGATATACGAACCAGAAAATATAAGGTACCTTCTTTTTTTTTTAAAAAAAAAAGAAGGTACCTTGTATTTTCTGGTTTGTTATATTAATGTTTATATAACATATAACATTAATGTTTATTAATGTTTATTATATAAATGTTTTTTATATCTTTTCTCTTTACTGCATTTCATTTTCTAGGTATTTAGTGGAAGTAAAGGATGTTAGTGTAAATGTTCGTGATGAATGGGATAGTACACCTTTGTAAGTATTTCTGTTACATACATATGCAAAAACGCTTGTAATTTTCTATTATTGAGGAATTCCTTTTGTCACAGGTATTATGCTTGTTTGTGTGGACATATAGATATAGTGAAGTATCTTCTAGCTTCTGGGGCTCGCTGTGAAGCAAATTCATTTGATGGAGAGAGGTGTCTGTATGGAGCTCTTACAGATCAAATCCGCAAAGTACTACTTGAATACAAGGTCGTGACCAGTCAAACTATACGACGTGATAGTTACCATGAATTCTTGCGTCGGTAATTATTCATTTTCCTTTAATTTTTGTTCATGTATTTTAGTTATTTTACATGGAAATGACATTGAAATTAAGTAATCATGTACACATCTAATTCTTCAGGTTACTTGAATTGGGAGAGTTAAGTGATGTCACATTTATTGTTCACGGTAGTAAATTCTTTGCTCACAAGTGCATTTTGGCCGCAAGATGCTCTTATTTCTGTGAAAAGTTTGAGAATAAGTGGAAAAACAGATCAACTATTGTTATAAGTAATTATCTAGTAAGTTTTTGTAGTAGATTAATGGTATTTACAAATAATAAACATTGAACATTAAACATTTTTGATTCCTGTATTATTTTTTTAGGTCAAACCTGGTGCCTTTAAATGTTTGTTGCAATATCTTTACTGTGGAAGATTGGAAACGCACATAGATACAGTCGACGATTGTATTCGTCTTGCAGTTCAGTGCAAACTTCCTCTGTTGAAAGAAGAATTGGAAAATATGGTGAGAAAAGTGGTTTCTTTTGGTAAGTTTTTAGAATATTTTTCTGACGTATTTTGTAGGAAGAGAAAGTTATGTAATGTTGCAAGAACACCTTTGACAGAAATGCCGATTTTTGACAGAAAAACATTTTGTAAATCTCTTATTAATCTATCATTATATGTGAAAAGAAAACTTTATAACCCTTTTAAAATATATTGCGCCCACGGAAGAGTGTAACATTTTACATAGTTAAAATTTATATTGACTCACGCAGAAAGCTAAAATGCACGTGTAATATGTTACAAATATTTTAAATAAAATAAAATAATATTCCGTATTGTGCTGATACAACCCGCTACCCGCTGCAACACTATCGTATATCGTACATAACTCAGAAAAGATGCGTTTTAGAGCCTTAAAACTGATTTTCTTGTTCCCGCGGGGACATGAGTATTGTTTTCTATGCCCTGATCTGCAAAATTAGACACTTTTCTAAGTCTTATTCCAAGCTTAGCGTTTAAGAGAAAAACAAATTACTCCGTATTTGCGTTTGTGTTCGTGAAAGAATAATGATGATTGTAATAATAATATAAATAATAATTAGATCGTAGTGATGTTATTTTTTTACTTAACAACACAAAGGGTACAGTTTATTAGATTTCTAAAGGACTTTGCTCTGTTAGGGGTTGAGATCTCGAGACCAGTTTCCGTTGTTTTTCTGTCATGCGGGAGGAGCGAGAGGCTCGGTAATCTCCCTGTTTCCACAGGTAGGTTTTCATAAATTTTAAAAATTTCATAGGTATTGTAGGGAATTAAGGCGAACAACACATGCTAACACATGACGTATTTGTATATTCTTGTAGATGACGTAATAGAAAAAAATTAAAAATGCAGTATTTATATAGGTATAATAATACAGGTTTTGTCGCATTGATAAAATAACTTCAATAACATTTTAAAAAATGAATTACGGTCGGATTTCAACCATTGGGCGACCTCTTGTACCAACAAATTGGGGCCTTGCCCTATGTCGTAACGAGTCGACTCCAACGTCGCGAGATCGGCAAACGAAAGCGAAGAACGAGTGGCGGGATTTGGTATTTCGCTGGCGCGGTGCGGGTGTTCGTCATATCTCGCGGAAGTGAGGCGATTCTGTCTCTTCATTCGATAAAGGATAAGAGCCAAAAATTGATTTCAATGTAGATAATGAAATGCCCAGTATTTCCTGTTATATTTTGAAAATAGGTAGTTTGGAATTTTTTATTTGTTGACCGTTTTAAAAAGTGGCCTACTTTGTGCTCTTTCAAAATGTCTGCTAACATGCGAGTTACCGGATGTTTAATGGCACGTGTACACCTGTGTTTAAGAGGCAATCCAGAAATTAATCTAAAGAAGACAATTATTTATTTTTATTTTTCCAACTGTTTTGCCCCATAGTCTACGATCCTACTTGTAATTCGTGTAGTTACCTAATCTATTACGGCAATATCTACAGATCTTCAAATTATTATACTCGCAGAAAAAAAAGTTCTGAGTTTGTGATAGACTCCCAGAGTTCTGAAAGTCATTTTGAAGTATTAGTTTGCCATTCACCTTCTCATTATGTTTCTGAAGAGAAAATGTCACTGATAAACAATAGGTAGCATTAATATCGCGATTTCCTGCAAATGACAAATGAGTGACAGTGTTATCCAGGGTTTTTTCCCCTCATTTTATCAAATCTGAACCACGTTTTTCGATGAAAAATAGTTTCTATTATGACGTCGGGAAACACAACAGCAATCAAGACACGAGCTTCAGATTTTACATATTTATTAATAAGATTTACAAATAAATAGTTTTACCCGTTATGTACAGCTCTGATAGACACTATACCCCGATCGCAGGAGCGATCCTTAAAGATGCAAATCTGCCTGACTCGTGGCCCTCGCCACTCCTCAGCGAGCTTACGCGCACAGCGTAAAGCCCCGGTGACCGCAGTCACCCGGGAAAAAATGTTCCACAGCGGCGTCCCAACACATAACTTGCCCTACGAGCTTAGCTCGTCTCCGCACCGCCCTGGGCGCAAGTTTTGTGCTTTCGCACGAGGTTTTCACTCAGTTCAAAACCCACCACCTCGCTTTGCGCTCTCGCTTATATGCTTTCTAGACTACGTGACACGCAACGTCATCGTGCTTTCGCGCGACACTTCATGCCACGTGACTGTCGCGCCGCCACGCATTTTGGGCATCCCTTCCCATGGATTCCTGGAAGTTCTCAAAATACCTCGGGGTGCCTCCGCCCCTAGCTACCGTCTTTGTACTTTTCTCCGCCCAGTATTCTCTGGCGCCCTAATCCTGCGACGCGGTGCCTGCAAGGCGCCGGTTTCCTGCTTGTTAATACAATAGGTTACACTATTATGTGGGAGCGAACATTTCTGGTAATAAGATTTTGTCAACAACGTTCGTCGCTGACATTTATTCTTAATTCAACTATTGTTAGTAAAGAAGTGTATGGTGGTATTTCGGAGCACGAGAAAATGTGCGCATATAACTGATCGTATTGAAATTTAAAAAAATTTTAAAATTCAGTGATTTCAACGAAAATGAAAGCTGTGCAACTTTTGTAAGCGTCCTTCGGTTTTTTCGTTTTAACAATGCAAAGAAAAAGTTAAATAAAAAACTGCAGCCAATTTTGAAAATTTGAAACATTGTGTAAAGTAGCCACCAGAATCAAAACATTCGTTTCAAACTAACAAGGCTTCGAATTCGTGTAGATTAGCGTTTCGCAACAGTTTTACCTCGCGTCACACAAATTCCAACCCATGGTACTCTTGTCACACTCACTGACTATACTTGGATTATTCTAACCTGGCCGATGACACTTCATCTGCTGTTACGGTGTCATCCAATCGAGAACTAAAACGTAATGTGACGTCACTGGTGTGACGTTTAAGCTCCCAATTTAACGAAACCGTAATAGCTGATCAGCTGTCATCAGCCAGGTTACAGAAACCCAAGTAGATAATTTACAATATTATTCTGTATCTCAGTACCAGTGATAAGCTTAAAATTATTTTTTTATTCATGTAAGTGTATATAAAATCGCAATTTATTTTAAATACAAATGTCATTTTTATTGATTTGAAACAACCGAACCATGATTGTACAATGTACGAACATTATAACCTTTGTAAATATTACTTGTGAAAATATATCTTGTTGGAAATTTGTGCTTGATTGTAAGTTTCTTCCCGGATTGAATGGTTGACAAACACATCCTGTCTTCCAAAATGTTTAAGTGGAAATTAATGTTTGGTCTTGGTAGCGTTCATTGATGAGAAAGCTGCTTTACAAATTCAGGATGTAGCAAATGCAATTTCGCCTTCATGGCTGTCTTTTGAAATTGTGCTTGAAGCCATGGGATATTCATTTAACAGAGTTATCCAAATGAATGCGATGTCTACATTCACTTTTTTTCCTTTCAAAGTTTAGTCTACATCAGCATCTTCAACTAATTTAGATAATATCGTCGGTCACAGGGTGAGTATATCTCCGCTTGACGACAAAGCACGGCTCTACACTTATGGAGGCCACATGGCACGCCGGTTGGGAAGCACCAGTCTAGATCACTCGGAGAATATCAATTTTGGAGAAAATCGTTTGAACGGTTTAGGCGCTAGCGTTGATGACAGGAACGGAGGCACTGTCGTTTTTTCCTAAAGCAAAAGCTTTAGGGTAAGCTTTCTTGGTATCAGGTCCTACAGAACATGTGTTCTGACTCCACAACGTGTTAGATGAAGTAATTTTCTAATATATTCTATAACAAGATTTATTCACTTTTCGATACCATGATCCCATAGTACGACTTCTGCCGGAAAATCGCAGACTGCAACATTACAATACTTTCTCTTTTTTGTACGTAAGTACGTAATAAAGCGAGAGAGGAAGAAGTAATAAAAGTTGGGAGAAAACCTAGGTTCTCCTTCCGAGGCATCAGAAAATTTAAATATTTAGCTCCGAAAAACAGAGAAACTACTTCTACAGGATTAAGAATGAAGATGAGTATGGATCAGATGTTTCTAGGAAGTGTGAGAAGAATTCATTGTGGAAAGAGCAAAAAATCACTTAGCCTTAGAATGATACAAAAACTACACCTGCAATGGCAAAGGAACCTGTCGAATGGGCACGAGGACTGAAACGATGGTCGTGTGAAGGCAGGAAAAAAGTCTATTTTTGAGATGTATCATGTTCCAAATTATCTGATGAATCTTCCAAATGTATTCGACATCGATCTGACAAGGTATTATAAAGTGTAAAATGAACTGTAATGAACCAGCATCGCTTATAGTGTGCGGCGTAATGTCTGCTTTGAGTCCTAGGAAACTATATATCATAGCGGGAACGGTGAAACCAATGGAACACTTACTTTTTAAAGAACTACTGCTGTAGATACAACTTGGTTTAATGGCTACCTGGTTTACAAGCGTGCGCAGCAGGACGGTGGGGGGGGGGGGGCACTACATTTTTGTACCCCTGTCGTTTTTTAAATATATTTTTGGTTGGTTGCAGGAAGGATCGACTTGGACTTGGCGCATTTTTAGGTGTGCTTTTGTATATACTTTTTAGCCGTTTTTTCCCGAATTGGGAATGTTGACGCATTATTACGAGTTTCTGCACAGGATTGAGTTTAAATTGGCCATCTTTTAAGGGTCAATTCGAAAATTTATTCACGGTTTTCCCCCGTATTCGCACGTTACGCTGTAGGAAAAATTAAGAAATCATTCATAAACAAAAATTAAGTTTTATGATTAAAAAATAGCTAGTCTCTGACTACAGAACAAGTGATGACTTTAACACCTAACTAAAAACGTCCAATTTTTTTTATCAATAGTTAATAAGCCTATAATACTTTCTGAACATAGATATGGCAACAATAAACGAAAGACTAATGGAGCTAACGGTTGTTCGGAGTTCCGAGTTTTGTATGAAGTTTGTTAGTTCCATTGAAGACGGAACTAAATCAAGACCGTATCCATTTGTTACCACTATAAATTGTAAAATGTATATATTTTTCTTGGGAGATTTAACACAATTGTGGGAAAAAATATTATGCGAGGCTATGGGACCCCCTTTCAATTTTTTTTGGGGGGGGGGATCATGGCCTACGTGTTTACGGCGCATCCTGACATCAAACTAAAACTTAGAAAAAAATCAAGGAGATGGATATTAGCATATATCTATGGCCGGAGAACAGCACCGACATGAACCCTACAGAAACCTTTGGAGCTTTATGAAGAATAAACTGAAAAAGAACATTTCATTCAAGCATCATTTGATTGAAGAAATCAATACATTCGTTACACCCTTGTTGGCTTGAAGCTCAAAAGGCGGTGAATCAGATAAAGTAGAGGTTCTTTAAACTGCTATGTGGAGTTATTAGCAAAATTATATAAGGTCCCTTTATAAGCAGCAATAATTACCAATTATGAGGTGGTAATGAAAAAGTTATTATTTTGCCTAATTTGTCATTGGTTTGCTTGGTGTGGACCACGCAGTGGTTCACGTTTCACTTCTACGGTAATGGCTGAGATTTCATGAGTGGAGTAGTCCGTAATAATGAAAGATTTCTTTACCAATATTTTTAATCTGAAGCAGTAAGTAAAACATCTTTAATTACCGCATTAGCATTATAATCATAACGCCATTTTACCTATTATCCGGTTAATGTACCCAATACAGAGAAGCAAATAATTACGGAATACCTATATTTATATTGTAACTTGCCTTCTATAGGACGTTGCTCAGACATAGAAGTATTGCAGTATTCTTTTTTAATTTTAAACCAGTTTTTATAGTCATAAACGTTGACTCTTTTTTAAAATTTTGTAGACCGCCAACGGATAAAAAAGATCTTTCTGGATAAGAGTGAAGAAGGTGCTCCCAAGCAAAATTAAGTAATAAATTTTGAACAGTGATTCTGAAACAGTCACATTTGTCTCTCTGTTTAAAAAGCATACATGATTTAAAAAGCATTAAAAGCAGTCTTGTTTAAAAAGCACTTTCAAAAACCATATCGAGAAAAAAATTAAAATTTCTGTCGCAGTTGTATATTATAAACTAACGAATAAAATTGATTTTAATATAGTGGATTTTAAAAGATTTTTCGAAGTCCAAAGGAAATTTAAAAATTGGCGCGCATATGCGTGTGTGCGCGTGCGCGGGTGCGCGCGCGTGTGTGTGCACGCGCGCGCGTGTGTGTGTGTGCGTGTGTGTAAATGTTTCGAAAATTCAGCGACTTCAACGCAGTGAGACATGCGCCATTTTTTAAACTTCCTTTGCTCTTGGAAAGGAAAGAAAAAATTGAAGCCATTTTAGAGAATGTGTTTTCATAAATATCATGATTTTGTAGCAGAAATTATGGGAAAACTACTCGTATTTTATAAAATTGTTCATGACCTTTTTTAAAGATTATATTTTGAAACATTTCATATAAAAGGCTTCAATACAAAACTTTAAACTACAGAGGTACTCTTGCAACTTTCGAAAATGCTTCTTGTTGCTTTTTACAACTTTCGAAAATAGAGTGTGCTCTCCGAAAACTGGACCAACACCACTTTTCTACTGTCCTTTGAGGGTACTAGAACACAATTTTAAAAAGTTCTTGGAGTAGTTTTTGAAAAAAATAATTCTTTAAAATTGCCTATATTTCATTCAAAATGACACGAAAACTATTATTTTCTAAAAATTGTACAAAATCGTATATCAATGTCTGTTTTTGGATAATAGGTTTCATTAAGAAAAATATATCTGTTGTAGTTATGAGAAGACGCCGAAAAATATTTGACCTTTTCGAAAATTCAGTAATTTCAACGAAAATGAGACCTTCGCCGCTATCCCAGGGCTCGATAAATTTGGAGACTTTTTGAGAAAATTTTGAAAACATCGTGTAAATATCTCCAAAAATCAAATATCTGTTTCAAACTCTCAGGGCTTTTAGTTCGTTCAGATCGATCGAGGAATATCAATTTTGAAGCAAATCTTCTGAACTATTTAGGCGCTAGCGTTGACAAGACCATCGTTTTGCCTTCAATCGATTTTTCGGTGACAAGGAGACTTAGAACATGGGTTCTGACTTCACAACATGTAAAGGAACTAATTTTCTACGTATAGTATAACATGAGTTATTCGCTTTTTCGTTACCAGGGCCCGGTAATAGGTTTTTCTGGCGAAATATGTCGGGTTTCCGCCGTACGCTTACAATACATTCTCTTCTTACTAACAGTCCAGTCGGTAGATACTAAAACAGTGGGGTTTCTGGAAAAAAGGCCATAAAAACTTCTACTTTGGGTATGTTGTTTGTAGCCAGTCACTACTTAAAACCCCAAGTTTTCGACCTCCCAGACCCTGTGTTAACTCACCAGGAACGGTGGCTCAGTGAATCGACTGATGTCATTGCAATGCCTCCAACCGGGAGGTCCTAGGTTCGGGTTCCGACGGCGGCACGATTTTCGACACCAGCTTTTCAGCTATGTCGAATTCAGTCGCTGTTTGGAGGAGAATGCTAGCGGCCGGCTGTTCTGGTCGGTAGTTTTCCGTGGTTTCTCCGATCAACACCAGGCGAATGTCGGAGCAATACCCTAATAAACGGGCCACGGACTGCGCGCGATCTTTCCTTCTTCCTTACCCTATTCTCACCCATTAACATGTAATACACCCCCACACATGCTGGGAGACCGGTCAGGGACTTAGAACTTGTCCCGGCTGAGGCGGTGCCCCGCTAGTGGGAGATACCTGGTTCGGGAAATCCACGCTAGTCGCCGGTAGGTCGGCGCCGGATCTCGCCATAAGTGGGGGAAGATCACCGCTGTCATGAAAGGCAACATAAACTTGATGTGCTGTGTCTTATGGAATGACAAGAACCTGACAATTAATTTAATGATTGCTACTACTTACTCCCGATAGAAAACATGCACTACACTTACGGGAATAATGACCTCAGTAGTTGACGCGCCCGGTATCACAATCAATCAATCTGTGCTAACTCCGGAAGATCCGAAAACCCGATATTTCTTCTGATCATGTACAATTTTTTTTTCTGTAAAAACTAGTAGTTTTCGCGTGATTTCTGTTGGAAATTATTGCATTTTATTGTGTTTTCCTTTGTTTCTATATTCTGTACATGCATTCTGTGTTATGTTGACCTCGGCGAGTTCGTTCTTCGTTGCACTAGTTCCCTGGCCTATTTGAACATATTTTGTGTACATTATTTTTGCCGTTGACCTGTTTGAGTTGTGAATTCGTTGGAGGATCTGTAGGTAAGCCATTATCACAGTTATCTTAAGTGTGTATACTCTATGAATCTTATTAAGTGCTATTGATTTCTAAAAATTTACTTGTTAGTACCTTCTTAGTCCGATTGATCTTGAGATTCGTGTAAGTTCGGTTGGCGACTTGAAGACCATTGTTATTTTTTATCTAACAACTCATCTGTGTCATTTTAACGGTAGTTTATTTCAAAGTTATTTGAGTAACTGCTACTTTATTATAAATCTGATGTTTCGTGGTACCTATTCCAGTAATGAGGTGTTCTTTCTTTCTCAATTTTTAAAGTTGTGATTAAGATAAAAGTTGAGCTCTAAATATTGTGCAATTTCTAATGTGACTCGTATTCACTGTCATGAGAGGCAACATAAACTTGATGTGCTTTCTCTTACGGACAAGAACCTGACAATTAATTTAATGATTGCTACTTCTTACTTACAAACAGACAGATTATAAACATTTAAAATGAATATCCAATTATTCCATCTGCTATCAAAGGCTTCAGACCTTCAGTGAACCTAATTTTATTAATCAAAACGAACACAAGGATTTGGTGTGAAATCTGGGAACATCAAAACAAAAGACGTCTCTGCTAGTTTGGAATATATGGCACAAGGCAGAAGCATTACATCTTTCAGAAAAAGAAACTTGATTTGCTCAGGATTTTAATTACTGTAAAGGTGACTTTTGTGCATGATTTAACAACGAAGGTTTATTTATTTATTTATTTATTTTACGTCAAAAAACAATTAAAAACTGCGTATGACGTACTATGGGGAAAAGTGAATTGTGTGCACATTTTTAAAATTCTGTGATCCCTACACTAAGTTATGTACTACTTAAATTTTGAATTTTGAAAGGGAGAAAAAAACAACAACAAAAACTCCCATGTAGTAAAATCTATTTTCAAGGATAAATAAGCAATAAATTTTGGCTCTTATTACTTCCTGCCGCGACAACATGGAAACGATAATTTGAATAATTGTATTTCCCACTGAATTCTAGAAGACGTGCACAGAAAATGAAGTTACATTTATGTCCAGAAGCAAAACAAGGGGTCATCTCAGCATTTGCTCAATGGATCAGGGAAACTGGACGAAAAACCTGATCGAGATGGGTACATCAATGAATGAATGAATTAATTAATTAATTAATTAATGGTTTAATGAATGAACTACGGATAAATGGAGCATGAACTTTCAGCGTAAGAAAGTATTGTCATGCTGCGAAAAAAGGCGAGTTTTCGACACAAAAACTTTCATGTTTACGGAAAACTGGATAAATCGTGTTCCTACATACAGTAAATCACTTCTAACATGTTGTTCTTCTAGCCGACGTCGCTAGCCGAATTCGCTTACTGCTCTCCGTGAAGGCACAGAGCGTAGGAGACTCGCGGGTTCCTGGTTGGGTGACCGGCCAGGAACCCCGGGATCTAATGGCGCCTAGCCTCTGGCCGAAGGGATAAAAGACATCGACATCGACATTGACACAAACATTGACACGGAAAGCGCTCAACGCCCAACAAGGGGTCAACGACGACGCAACAAATTTTTTAAAAATTAAAAAAACGTATAGTCAGAATTCACGTTTGGTGTGTCCTTGATACCGAATAATCGATTGACGACAAAAAATAATTTGATTGACGGCAAAACGTCTGTCATGTGTCTGCTCCTGCATCACTACCCAGCGGCCAGAATTGGGAAGGAATAAGGATAGTTAGGACACTTCACAGCGGTTGGACGCTAGCGGTTGGACCTTGTGAAGCAGCCATAAGCTTTTTGTTGGAACAAATTTCACATGAGATCGACGGGAATCGAACCCGGTTCTCAGTGGCGAAAGATAAGCGACTTCGCTATGAGCCACGGGCGAGGTGTCTTCCTACAACTACAATATTAAAGTTAGAATTTATTTCTTAATGAAAACTTCATAAAAAACAGATCTTAAAATAAGGTTACATTGAATTTTTCGAAAATATGAGTAGTTTTGTGTAATTGAGCGTGAAACGTGTAATTTTTAAATTTAAAAAAATAATTTCCTCAAATCACTCCATATTTTTCTTTAAATTTTCTCACGTAAGTGGCAAAGAATGATGAAGAAAGTATTGTTGGTCTCCTTTTTCAGCGGACTCTGTATTTTCGAAAATTTCGAAATAAAAATCGAAATGGCACAATCGAAATTTTCGCGCTTCGTTTGAATCGCTGGCTTTGCGACGATACGGCTATTCAAAATTGTCAGATTTCTATTCATTGTTGGCAATCGTGATGTAGATATGATGTAGAAAATATTCTTATGAAAGGAAGCAGTTTTAAGGAAAGTAATAGATTTAACTTTGAACTAACATATATACATCTTTTACTTTAAAGACGTTTTGCTCACTTACTATGATATTCAAAAATTGGAAGCTCACTTCGATGTAATCAAGCAAGCTTGTGTGAAATTATTCTTGCTTTTCTGTATAATGTGCTGCAAATACTGTGACAGTTAAATGTATGTTTATTTCATTTGTAGAAGTAGGAAGTGACTACTGTTACCATCAAAATACATTTTACATTAAAGCGGAGAAAACGCGTGTTGTTCAAGCACCTCTAGTTATTTATTAAGGTAAAATTAGGACTAATGAAAATTTTGTGAAGGCTGTGGACAAAAAGTGAAGGTTTTTAATAAACATTTAAGAGGTCTTCTTTCAGAGTTGTGTAAAGCATAACTTAAAGAAGGTATATCTATTTGACTTCATATTAGAAAAATGATTTGTAAAAGTGTCTTCAAACAAAAGCTTATTTAAAAGAATTTAGTAGTTTGGAAATGTTTTTTTAAGGTGATGAAAAGGGTTTTTCGAAAAAAAAAGATATGAAAAATACGTACATTTAATAGAACTTCTTTCAGTCTCAGACTTTCCCAGTCATGAGGTGTTGCAAATCATTAAAATTCAGTTATTGCATTATTGTTTGGATTTATTTCCGATAAATGTTAGCAAATTTAACAACGAACAAAGAGATTAGATCCACCACAGCATTAGGTCTCTAGAAATCCGATATTGAGGACACGTGTCCAACAATTATGGCGAGGACTACTGGATTCTAAAGAAAAATGATTTGACCTCGCATATAAATGATAACATTTCATTGCAGGTCGTGTGCTCCCAAGAGGGGAGGCGCTCATGTGACTTCAGCTTCCCCTCTGTCCCGTCCTATTATCTCGTAGCGGCGCTTCAGTTTCTCTACAACTGACCTGTGGAAAACGACTCTGACGAATTATTTATTTGCAGTGTTAATTGATAAACTCTGTGGTACTCGCGGGAACAGTAGGAACACGTTTACTCGCGCGGGGCATTTGTATATCCCAGCCATAGGTAACCAATATGACCCATATTTACCGCCAGGACCGCCACAACCACGGTCTCAGAAATATTCATCCGTTTACTTGGGGCGCTCCCGGCTAAGTGAATACGGGATGTGATTAGGACGGGAATTGCTGGAGGACATCATTTTGTCAAGCATTTAGCCAGAGTTCTTTTGCATGCTGTGAGTACATGACCACTAAGGATTTTCCGCCCTTCAAAAATCCACGCACCTCACCCGGAGTCGAACCCGCGCTCTGGAGGTTAAGGGGTAATCTAGCCACCCCCGTACTAAAGACAATGAATCTTAGCGACACTATTTGTTAATTGTCATACTTATATAACTTCAATGGTACAGTACCTTATGTATCTCAATGACAAGACCCACTGTGATTAATGTGTATTAATACACTATGTTCTCTACACATAGGTTGAACAGTAAAGTTGTTTGGATAACTCCCTGTGTTCTTGATTGTTGGTGGCATTTAAAATTGTATCTTGAATTTAAATATTTAAGTTCTATTAATATTAGAATCAAAAATGTTCAAACTCATAATACAAATGATAAACAGATATTGTCTTCATTATGTATTTCCAGGGTCATGTAGAGGGTGAATAGATAATCAATGCCAGAGAAGCATTTACTGATGGAATTCTGGATTACTGGACATTTTATTTTACACAAAATTTGAAATAATGAAACATTATTTATTAGTAGTGCTATAATTCAGCATTTACTTTGATAAGGTATGTTGTAAGGTCTTATAAAATTGTTTTAACATTAGAAATTTTGAATGATATTTTGACTTCATTTCATTACTTCATTTGCAAATATTTCTATTGTGAAACATGATTTACATTCAGTTGTGTGCACAATGATACTGATTTTCTTTAGATAAACATTTCTATAGATTCACACGGTATATTGTGAAAACTTCCTAACATTGAGGCAGGTTCAATTTCTAGATTTTTTTCACAATTCGAGGTAGTCACTGTTGAAGATAGTCAACTTTAATATACAGTATCAATTTTTTCTCCAAATCCATTTATAAATGGAGAAAGTAGTATGTGTGTATGACTGATTCTTCTGAAGCAAAAATGTTAATAAGTGAATTTCATTTTCAAATGGTGCCTCTCTTCAAAATTCTGAAATACAGTTTATGGGAAATCTGTTCTAGAAATTTTTCTTTCCCGCCATCTCCAGAAAGTCTGTTTACATTACTTTTAGAAGATTGATAATGAAATTTGTACACTTCTGCCAAGATAACACTGCATGCCCAAAGTTTAATTGTTTCTTACTACAGAACACCCTCATTATCACGAATTCCAAGGGACTGAAATAATCGGAGTTTGTGTATTAAAAATTAGTGTTATCCAAGTATTATAAATGTTCGTATTACAATAATTCCTTGCCAGGACTGAAGTTTTGTTCATGTTACGATGACATTCGTGTTAATTAAAATATATCGTGTGAATTCGTGAATAAATTAAAATAATTTGTGTGAATTATTGTTTTTTTAGCTTCAAAGCTACGTTTGATCTATTAGTAATTATTGATTAAAATCAATCATATAATTATTTGAAAGCATTGAGCACTTAGGTAGACACAAGAAATCATTTTCTTAAATTTCTATAATGGGAACCTAAAAAGAATTGCCAATTGGTGTGAAAATCAGATTTTTAAAGTTTCAGCTAGATTGAATAACTTGCCTCATCAGTCGTAAGGTTTTTAAAAACTTGCCATTTTTCTCAAAAAATAGTGTTTTTTTGCAATAACTTGAGAATATGTTATAGGAGTATGTTCTTTTTTTTTTTATAGAAAAAGATTGTCTTCAATTTTCATCCTCACAACTTGTTTGAGAAATGCACAGATCAGAAGATATGAAATTTTAGTGGACCAGATGTGGAATTTTGCATTTCATGGTATTTAAAAAAAAAAAAAAATTTCTACTACCTTTTGAGTTATTTAGCATGATAGAGTTCAAGTAAGATTCTTTTTAATTATATATTTGCAACCAGGCGGTTGAAAACTAGGGGAGGTGGAAACAAACTTCGTGTAATAGAGTCATTTATTATAATTAAACTATAATTAGTTTACAGTGTGTTTGGTTTCTGGAAAACTGGGAAAACCTGGAAACACAGGAATTATAAAGGGAAAATGCAGGGAAACAGCTGGTTATATAAAAAAAATGGGCATTCCACATGAGCCAGAACCACATGATAGAAAGAAGGAAGGAATGATGTATTGATTTGGCTTGGAGATTTAATAAAAGTAAACAATTCACCCTCTACCTGATCCTCTCAAGTAAAAGAATATTAAGATAAAAGTAATGATCTTTTAAAATGCTGTGTGAAACAACGCTAATATGTTATGAGTATACATATTAGCAACACTGTGTAAGGTCTGTGTGTAAACAGAACAGCAGCAACAATTAACATTTATGAGGTGGTAATGAAAAAATGATGATTCTACATATTGCATCCCTGATTGGGTTTTAAGGTCTAAATTCTTGCCCATTATTGGCTGAAATTTTTGGAGTGCCTTAGACCATGTAGATAGTATTAATGAAGAATGTCTTCATCAGAATTTTTAGCATAAAACAATTGGTAAAGATCAGTTTTATTATCATACTGATATTTGGTTTGATTTAGTTATTATAATATTTTTCATATTCTAATCTAGGAGCATGAAAATGTACAGTTATTATTTATAACAATGATTTGAGATGTTGGTATTAAATAGCCTTTTTGCATTAAAGAGCATATTTAAAGGCGGCCATTTTGCTGGAAACTCATGAAAAACGTAGGGAATAACATAGGGAAAAACATAGGAAGTGCAAAGAATACACAGGGAAGTCTCATGTCAACATTCTTGCTTTTAATGTGTAAATGAGTGGAAAAGATGATGCTGAATCGTAGATTCCTTGTGGCAGATCTGATAATCATGACTAAGTTATTAAAAGCTGCGTAGCTGGTAATAAAAATGTCATTGAAGACATTCATCACAGTTATTTGGGAATTGTAAATAAACACAAGAGCAGTTTTATTTTGTAAAGAATTTTTATGCATGTCAAATTACTGGATATATATTTATATTAACAGTCATTTTTAAATGTTATTTGTATGTACATGTGCAATTCCTACAAAGTGAAAGTGTCAAATATTATCGATTGTCCTTTGACTGTAGATTTTGACTTCTATTTATGTCTTTCTGGGTCAAGGAAAATAGTTTTACTTCTAATGTAACTTCATTTTTTTGTATTGATAAATATACCTAAGTACCATAGACTTCTAATTTTCAATGAGACAAAATAGGAATATTACACAGGAAAAACAGTAAAAACCCAGGGAAAATAATGCAGGGGGTCAGTAAACTTCTGCATAAGCATCGCCCCTGCCATATGTAAAGCAATTTCCCTTTTGAACTATAATAAGAAATTAAGAATATATTCCTTAATTACAACTTGCATTTTTAAACCTTTTATGGGAATTAATTTTACAGCTTTATTAATGGCATTTGACAGTATTTTCCCAAAATTTTAAATTCAGAATGTAAGGCAAAGTAATAGAATGAAAGACAAGAATATAAAATATATCATAGGATATAACCCAGAAATGGAAACCACTCATATTTGCTAGAGTACAAGGTGAAACAGATAGTGCAATTCAAATTTTGGAAACAAATATAACGAAGCTTTCATTTTTCACAAAAGGAAGTTATGCTAGAAAGAAGAGGTGTTTGTATGTAAAAACTGATATTTGGAAATAGAGAAGCTAATAACCAGTAAGAAAGCACGTTTTCATCAAAATCTGAAGACTGAACAATAAGACATTGTGCACATGTAGCACAATGCTTCATACAACATAGATGAGAAAGTAATGGTATTTTTAAGGGCTTTTAACAGTTGTACTGACAATTGTGTGATAAGACTTTCACTGTTGTTTCCAAAAAGCCTTATATTTTAAGAAGTTGTGTACTTACTTTCCTTGAGGTCATAGTAGATATGAGCTTCGCTCTCAGGCTCGCTTCCTTCATCTGGAGGTGTCGAACTCATTTCATCCTCTGAAGTATTATAAAAATCCCAAAGTAGAGATTGCTGTTGGTTCAAACCTACCCGAGGCCAAAACACAAGAGGAGTTTTATTCTCAGACATCACACAAACTTATTCAAAACATACATTTTCTGTTAAACACTGTTGATTTTGATTCTCCTGAAAAATTGGAGTTGTGTGTATGTGTTATTTTATTCTCTTTCATATTAAAGTGAACGATGGACGGAAGATCCTTTTTTCATAGCTTTTTTTCTTATTTGATGTTAGCACTGTTATGATGCACTTCCATGTTGAATTGAAGTTCACTCTTTCACAATTCACTGAAAAGTTCACTCTTTCACTATTCACTGATTCATCTATGTCCGCATGAATTGGGCTTCATTTTGCACTATTGACGCATCAAATGTTTTTCTTCATTCTCCTCTCTCTTATGTCTTACAATTGTGTGAAGGGTGTGTCCTGCATTTGTCCCCCTATCTGCTTTGGCAGCTTAAAAGAAGCCATACATTGGTAATTTAATTTGCAGTACAGGCGCACAATATTCTTGTGAAGCAAAGCTACTCTCTCGGTCTTTGTTGTTTAAGTCTTTTGAGTGGCATACAAACTCTACATTCATTAATACATGCGTATGACTGTTTTGCCATTCTCATGTTAACTTGAACATACAATTTGTAATGCATAGTTACTTAACATGTACTTATGGAGCGCCATTTTGTTAAAGCTAGAAATTAATTAGACATTTTAAGACTTTCACCTTTAAGCCAGTATTGTTGTTAATATAGCACCGATATTATTTTCTAGCAATTGTAAATATAAGTAATTTGAGATTTCATTTTGTGCAACGTGCTGATCTTTGCTGCTTAATCCGAATGGTATCTGAACCAGGAAAAATTTCCGGGAGTTCTTTTCTCGCTCCTTTTATTGTTGGGGCTGCTGAATTGAAATTTAAGTTTTACTACATTGAGAAATGTCAGTTTCACAAAGAAAATTAAAAAAAAAATGTTGCTCGTTTTTTCAGTTTTTTGTTACCTCAAAAACTAGACCCTTTATCGAAATAACTTTTATATACAAAATTCAAAGTAAAAAAAACACGGTAAAATGCGTATTTTAACTTCAATTTTTTGACAAATAATTCAGGAGCTGGAGTGCGCTGAAAAGCTGCCTTCTTTAGGCTCTTAAAATAGATGTGTGAAGTTGGCAGGCAGAAATTGGAAAATCCTAAATATTTTATAAGTTCTGAGTAGCGAACAAAGAGTTCTAGAGTTCTCGATAAGTTTCAAGAAAAGTTCCACAAAAATTCCAAAATTATTACAAAAAGAGAAATTTAAAATTGCAGGCAAAAGTACAAATAATCAAAATTATCTAACAAATAAAGATAGAGGTCAAAGAGTTCTACAGTTCTTAAAAAAAATTCACACTGAAATCTCAAAAAATAATAAGTTTAAAAAACAAAAAAAAAAAAAAAAAGATCACCAAAAAAAAATTTGGATTGCAAAGAAACTTTTTTTAAGAAAGTTTCAATACAATTTTCTCGTACGACGTCAACAAAGGGAAATATGCAATATATTCTTGTTCTTATTTTTGAAGCTCGAGAGAAAAAAAAATCGAAATCATTCATTACTTCTGATAAGAGATCTGAGTAGCGAACACAGAGTTCTAATGAAAGTTCTAATATACTTTTCTCGTTCGACGTCAAACACGGAAATTGTTTTAAAAAATTAGGTTCATTTTTGTGAACATTCCATTTAGAGAAACAAATTTCAAAATTCACTTTCGACAGTTCTGGCCAGAGTTCTGGGTAGCGAACAAAGAGTTCTAATGAAAGTTCTAATAAATTTTTAACGTTCGACGTCAAACACGGGATTTATATAAAAAATGTATGTTCACTTTCTTGAGCTTCTCCATTCGGAGGAAAAAATCTAAAACTACCATTCGACAGTTCTGACCAGAGTTCTGGGTAGCGAACGAAGAGTTCCAATGAAAGTTCTAATACATTTTTAACGACCGACGTCAAACACTGAAATTATTTTAATAAATTAGGTTCGTTTTTGTGGACAGCCATTCAGAGAAACAAAATTTCAAAATTCACTCTCGACAGTTTTGACCAGATTATTTTTTTAAAAATTTTAAATTTTAAAAATAAATCCCGTGTTTGACATCGAGCGTTAAAAATGTAGTATTAGAACTTTCATTGGAACTCTGTGTTCGCTCCCGGGGGGTCGAAAGTTAATTTAGAAATTAATTTTTGAATGGAACTGTTTCTCTGAATGGCTGTCCACAAAAACGAACATAATTTTTTAAAATAATTTCCGTGTTTGACGTCGGACGTTAAAAATGTATTAAAATTTGCGTAATTTTGCACGGAAAATAGGCAATGTTTAAACAATTTTTCCTCATCTCATTCTCACCAATATTTTTTAGAAATTTTCCCTCGTATGTATCAAAGGATGGCGAGAATGATGCTGCTCCCATTATCTGCAAACTCCCAGTTTTTCGAAAATTGCAAAACAGTTAACAAGGCAAAAGTAGAATATTGAAGGTACTCTTAAATGAAAACTGTTTTAAGAAATAAGGTCTTTAAAAAGTTCGTGTTCAGTTTTTTAAAGAAAAAATCAGACAAAGTTTTCACGTAATTTGTGCCCATGCAAATTATATAAAAAACAAAACGTTTTATCAAAAACCCTCCAAAGTTTTTCCATGTTAGAACAAGGATCGCTTAAATGAATGACGCAAGTCTCGCTTTCGTTGAACCTCGTGAATTTTTGAAAATTGCAAAAGTTAGAAATAATGCGAGAAAATGTGCTGTTGAAGCACTAGTTTTAGTATTGCTAACAAAATAGTAACTCCCCGGTTACACTTCTACCACAACTAGCAAAAGAAGAGCTGTACCTTTACCAGTAATATATCTCAGCATTTGCTCAATAGACCAGGGAAACAAGGCCAAAACCTGATCGACATGGTGATCATTGACTCGGAAGCTGAAGTACATTACTTGTTACAGATATACTAAGTCTGTTTCAAATTATACAATACAAGTGTAAGCTAAAGCATTTTATATCAATGTAAAAATGTATATTATTTTCTTCTTTTTAACTTGTTAGTTGAATTACGAATTATAGGTGAATGTTGAAATAATTCATAATAAAATTCACAATTTAATGAGTTCATAAAAAAATTAATTCTAGTGGCCTACATCAGCAAAAATGCCGCTGAATTAAACTTCAAAAATTATTTTCAAAAATGTTGGCACACGCACACTGCTCAGAAAAATAAATAAAATGGTCTCGTATTACACTACAATAAATTAAACAAAATTTCTCAAAAAGTCTTTACGAATAAATATAATATAGTATATACACAGTACAACAAGCCTTTACATAGTCGGAATTTCAATAAAGTTTCCGTACATAAAGCAAACATGTAAATAGCAAATATTTAATGTCAATCTGCTTTTTCCTTAGTCTTGCAATCGCATGAGGTCAGCTGTGACATAAGCAATATGAATACGAGAATTCAGTCGGTACAGGCAGTATGAGATACGAATAACACAATTGAATATTTAGATTTTTCAGTCAAACTCGAAACTGTGTTAAGTGATTTAAGTTTTTTTCCGAGTTTTGGGTATCTGGCGAAACCGCAAACACCTTTCACATTGGTGGAGGTTGCTTAGTTTCCATTCAGTTTCTGCACGCATTCGACACCAGAATTATGAAATTATTAATTATGAAAAATAATGAATCGATTTCATTCAAAATGCCGTTTCAAATTCCATTCTTTTCAAACTTTTATTTTTATATTGTTCGTTATGTACTGGTTTCATACACGTAAGGATAATTTACAACACAAAAATTTCCTAGTTCATTTCCATTTTAAGAAAAAAAAATTAAGTTAAAATTTTAAAAAGTGGTTGGTTATCACTCCTTTTTCAATATATTCTCACTTAGTTCTACAATACTGTTCAGTGTTTGCCTGAGATAACGTGCGTGTACATGGTCAAATAGCAAGTGGAGTAGAACTGTATCCGAGGAAACTCGCTGGTCGACCGCCCCGAGCGAGAAACTTTTTCACCTCAGAAGCGAGAAACTCGTGTGTGTGTGTGTGTGTGTGTGTTCTCTCTCTCCCTCTCTCCCCCTCCCTCTCTCCCTCTCCCTCTCTCCCTCCCTCTCTCCCTCTCCCTCCCTCTCCCTCTCCCTCCTTCTCCCTCTCTCCTCTCTCTCCCCTTTCCCTCTCTCTCTCTCTTTCCATTTTCCCCATTTCTCATCGCACATTCATTCCTCGCCACTCATTTGTCGGTGTAGTTCATTGCGAGCTTTCAGCTAGCGGTGAATCTCCGTTCGCGATGCTCGCAGACCGCCATTTCTAATTTTAGGCAGAGTGTTTATGTAAGAGAGGACACTCAATGTTAATAGGCAAAGCTTTATTTGTAGAGCTTTCGACAGCTAATCTCATGTAGGCAATCGGGAAATTTGAAATGAACGTTACGTTACGCGTTGCATTTAAAAATTGTATTCTGCTATAAAATTTCAGTTTAGTTTTCATTCATGGGGTTTGATTTTTTTACTGCAAAATTCATAAAGTAATATAGATTCGGGTAAGTTTACGGATAGGGTTTATATTAATGGGAAAACTACTTATAATTAAGATTGTAAGTCTTACTGAACACTTTGATATAATACATTTTTTATCATCTCAGTCGCCCAAACGTGTTTAAAATTGGTTTAAATTATACAATAAGCCAAAAAATTCCGTAGATTGGAGTCAATGCACTCATTGTTGTCATCAAGTTTTACTACTCGTGTCATGGTCCCTGCGATGCAGGGTCCATCTGGCAGCCACTTCATGGCGCAGGCGCACACGTCTTCCTCCGGTTTCCCGTCCCCTCATCGGTTTTATTAGCAGGCCTAGTGAGGTTCGCGCAGCACACAGGACACTTCTCTTCTCTAAAGGTTGCGGTCGCGAATTGACTTTAACTATTAAGATTATAAGCTAGTGATTGTACTTGAAGATTTGAATTGCAGAGACAGTGCGTCACTTTTCTAAATAATAACTTGGCGTTGGCTTCGCCGTGACATGCTGTTGTGAAAAACGTTTAATCTTTGAAATCGCCAAGAGCTTGTGAAATATTCCATAGTATTATATTATAAGTATCCCTACGAATATAATCAATATTCCATGTGTATAATATAAAAGGTAATCGCCAATGTACCTAATTCGTAATTTACGTAATTCGCTATTACGTAATTCCCACCAATAAACTGAAATATTCAGTAGTTTATATCAACGTAAAATTTAAGTTCGAATTAAGAACATGAAGATGTATTCCATGACGCGCGCCGCGCAGTAAATGAAAGCAAGATATTGATCAATCCTACAAGTTTTCAAGTCTAATAATATAATGTTGACCTGTTGAGTTCCTTGTGTACCGTTTCACGAAACCGCATTTCCCCACCGGTTTCTAGCCTTATCTATGCGATGGGCTTCGCTTCTGGAGGGGATGGAGTAGTTTCACACCAGCCTCTAAAGGCGTATGATCACAATCGTGTCGTACACAAAATTGTTTTAATTTTTTTTAAAGATGTGCGTTTTTAACGCTTCTCTGCGTTGTATTCGACTCTCTTCTATTATCGACCGATTCGGTGATTTTCATTTGCCAAAATATGTTCTCAAAAGGAACGCTGGTATTGGCTTGCGTCCTTGTCATGCAAGTGCTAGCATGTGCATTAGCGAAGAGACAAGTGACAAAGCGAAAGCCTCTCACTTCTTTGAGAGTCGGGCGGTGTTCTTTTGACAACTTTGCCGCTATTTATGATGCAGTTACCCCCAGACCATACGTAAACATTGTATTTTATACAGATCAGAGCCCCAGATCCGTTTCGTCTCACAGTCCCCACGCTTACGGCGGTTTGTGTTGAATTCTATGATATCGATTGTTTGGAGTGGCAGCTTGGCTTGGCTTTAACTGATTTCAGTAGAACATGTATTAAGCGACCTTAGTAGGTTCCATAACACAATGCCCTTTTAGAGTTGTTTAATAGGAGTAGCTTAGTAGGAGCCACTCCTATTAGTAGGAGCCACTCCCATTGGAGGAATGCTATTTTTATATACGCATTAGGAGTCCCAAAACTCGTTTTTCTCGCACTATTTCGCGCAATAAAAAAATCAAGAAGTGTATCTTGAGTGGGCACTGGGCACAGTTTGGCGAAACTCACTCTCCCGTGTCGATAAATCCGAATGCAAGCCGATAAACCCGACTTCCGATATTGATATTGCAAGGTACCAGACGTCCTACCAGGAAGGTAAGGAGGGTTTGTAAATTCAAAGAATTAAAAATGTGGCCACCTTCATATCCGCCGTCACAACAGAAGTAATGGAAATGAATTGGAGCGAGCAGTGACCACGGTATATTACACAATTCCTGGAATCCTCCACCCCAACAGATTTGCGCGAGGATTGAAGCTCAGCCACTAGGCATATCGCGCGAATGCTGTTTACAACTTCGTCCATTTAATTACTGAAAATTATGTGTAATGTATTTTTACAATTTTCTTGAAAGAGATCTCTTAAAAGGAATGACGAAAATCGCTATTCAGGGCTGGTCGGGGTGCAGAGTGGTCTTTTAACAGGGGTACGATTTACATACACTATATGAATTTCTGTGTCCGTTTAGAAAAATCTAGCTTTGAGAGGGGGTGGTCTTTCATAGGGGGTGCATTTCGTATTGAACTTGAATTGAGAGATGTTGAATGCAACAACATTAACTAATAAATTCTAAGCATTTTGCTAGATAAAAAATTCAGTATTTCTGAAAACTGTTTTGTTTATTCCAGAATGCACAAAGCCAGGGACAAATGTTCAAATGTTGATGCTGGAATCAGAGGAGCTTCTAATGGATGTTCAACAAGACTTAGGAGTATTGGGTCTGCAAGCTGTACCTCAAGACTTTCGTACTTGGGCATGTGCTTCAGAATTGCCATTAATGCCAACTGTTCCATTGCATTTGGTTGACCTTTGTTTTACTATTGAAGAACACAAATTCTGGTGTCACAAGGTGAAGGTTTATTTTGATTTACTTGGTTACTTAACTGATTTTAAAAATTTTGATATCAATATATTAATTTCTTTTTGTTGGTCATTATACTTTTGCTTTCATTTTTATAGGTGTTTTTTTGTAGTCGTAGCGAATATTTTGGTGCAATGCTTCGGGATCATTTTAGTGAAACTGAAATTGATGTAGAATGTGGTGCTCCTATGATAGCAATAAAAAATATTCCAGTCCATGCGTTTGCTGCAGTAGTGTATTATATTTATACTAATTTTGTTCAAGTAAGTACAGGATAATTGAAATGTGATGTTTGTAAGTGTAGAATGAAAAAAGTAGTGGATAATATTTTTTTCTTTCATCCAGTGTAAATACTAAAACTGAAATTTTGTGATTATAGGTACCCCAGGAATACATCATTGATGTTCTTTTAGCAGCAGATATGTATTTACTGCCAAGTTTGAAGAGGGCATGTGGATTACAGTTGATTGCTTACCTCAACATTTATAATGTAATTTCACGATTACGTACTGCTAGATTATTTCAGCTTTCCTTTCTGGAAGATCAGTGCACAAAGTTTATTGCAGACAATATTGAAAAGGTAAATCATTAATATGCAAAGCTTGTTCTACCATGGTTACATTATTATAGAATGAAAATATCTTCTTAGTGTTTTTTTTTATCAATAATGTCGTTCTCTCTTAGATGATTGATGATGCCTCTCTACATGAAATCATTCTTCAAGATGCACAAGAAGTTCGAGGGCGACAAGAAACAGACAGTATTCCTGTTGTGGATGATATTCGATACCACATTAGTAGTGATGTAAATGGTTACAGTGAGATGAGTGAAGCAAGTGAAAAATTGAAAATTATTGACAAATTACTGGAGGATTTGGGTTTAGATGCCTAATTTATAGTTACCTTTTTTGGTGTTTTGTTTTACTGACTTATAAATTTTATCTTTGTTATAAATATTCCAGACACAGTTTAGTTATGAAAAATACATATTTTATGTGTTGACAGCTGTGATGTTCATACTTTACATTATGTTATAATAAAATATGAATAAAATGTTGATCTATGTTTTATTTTAATTAATTTTTACAATGTGTATTTTCAATTTAGAACCCTATTCAATCTACAAATTTTGGCTTATTCAAAAGTGTCATTGTAAGTCATATTTAACATACAGAACAAAAACCAATAATGTGTATCTGCAATGGCTTCATTGCAGATAAACACTATCTTTTCCACAAATTTTGCTGCGATGACAATGGCAATGTCATCTGCGAAGACTATGATTTTGGTTACTTCTGGGAGTGGGAGCCTAAGAACCTCATCATACACGATAATTCCACACCAGTGAGCACCGACCCTTGCAAGATGGCGGTGATGTGTGTACCTTCGGTCCATAATCGGTATTGTACACTAGGATTCGTTGATTAAGATGTTCAGCCACTACTTTCTCTAGTACGTAGGTACACTGATTTGGTGGAGTGCTTTATAAATGTCACTCCATCATGCCGAGTTACAAAGCGTTACGGCTGCAGAGTTCGTTGTTTGGACCTCTTCTCCATTGCTCCGTCTATTGGCCTGTCGGGCAGTGTCAACGCAAGCTTAACAGCCTCGGTTGTTAAGCGAGCCTTGGTTTTCTGAGAGTCCGACCCCCTTTATCGACTGTATCTTGCAATCTTGAGCCAATGAGATGCTCTAAACCTTACGCGCAGTATCGAGCATGCACAGCGACCCGTAAGAAGAGGGGTTTCTTTAGGTTTTTTGCCCCCTTTGGTAGAAGTGTTATTTGTTTCTTCCATCACTCAGGAAATATCCCTTCTCTCAAACAAGAGACGTAGAGGTCGAGGAATACGTCACTACGAGTCGAGATATCGCAGTCTTGAGGTTGATGTTGTGGATGTCCGATCCTGGAGCCTTGGAATTACCAATTCAACTGATTATGAGTAGGAGCTCATCCTCGGTGACTGGTGGTATCATTTCCGTATCACGTGGCGCGATGTTCGTCAGTTCGTGGTGTGGGAATAAACTTGTCACTATTATCCGAAGAATGTAAGGGCAGGTTGGAAACTGGGTGACTTCATAAACTTTCATAAATGTATTTTATGGTCTATCCCATACATCATTATCAACTTCATCGCACAGGTTTTTAGCGCAAAGAAGTTTACTTTCCCGGATTGCGGTCTTCAACTGGTTTCTGGTCAATGTATATTCTTGCAATTACATAAAGGTATTTTTGCCACGAGCTCGGTGGTAGTCTCCTGGCCTGAATCCAGTGACCACGCTGGTGAGCAATATCTTTCGTGCCACCTGTAAACTGATAAAGTGTTTGATCCCTCTTCTGGGCATAGCTGAATCACAGGCTCTGGTTATCCAGTTCATAATTTGGCTAACCTTTGTCTCAGCCGTCCCTGATGGTACAAAATTCTCCAAAGGTGGAATACTTCCTTCATCCCCGCACCTTACATCCTGGTCCAACGTGACCCTTATTTCTTTGATATTGAACATCGTCAGTAAATACTACACACACAGCGGCCTGATAGCTGCTATGTGTGTAGGGTTCACCGACTTTCCAGGGTTCTGCCATTCTCTACAAGATATGTCATAAACATTATATCCACTACAGATGCCACACCACCTATGCGGAAGATGTATCTCCGGTGTGAACGAGTACTACGTTCAAGAGAGCGAATGATTGTAGCACAGCTCGACCTCTCTTGTTCGTTGCTGTGCTATCCCTCTCCGCGACCCACGAGTTGAAGCCCCCATATATCAAGACGGGGCTGCGACCTTTGACATCAAGAACTAGGTTCCGGAAAAGTTCAAACCCATCAAACGTAGCGTTTGGTGACTTGTAGCAGCTGTAAATATAGATTTCATCCATTTTCACCAAAGCGAATCCAACTTTGTCTCGAGTCATTACTTGTTGGAATGGACGATTCCCGCACTTCCAAATGGCTACTTTGCTGCATTGGTCGGATACCCACGATGAATCGCGACATCTGTCTCTTATGCCCTCATATACTAGGATAGCCTGAGCAACTTCACGTTCAGATATATTTGAACTCTTTCATGGTCTCTCTAATATTGCCTTAAGCACTCCGGGAGGAAGGACACCTGTTACCCCCCAGTAGCGCGTTTGCTATCTTCGCCGTTTTGTACGCACCGCAGCCACTTTGAATCTTTTGTCTGTTTAAGCGAAGTGGTCACTGCAATTCCTGCACAATTTTGATATGTCAAAGGGGCTTTTACAAGTTCTACTTCTGTGTTCAAAATCTAAGCATTTGAAACATCTTAGGAGGGGGGGGCCTCTCTCGCAGTCGGCGGTTCACCCATCCTATTGTAACATTACCAGCTACTAACTGGACGTTGGCCGGTTGGTTGTTAATGATTTCGGGCACGTCAGGTATCGAGGTCACTTGTCCCGTAAGTGTAGTGCATGTTCTTGCATCGAGCTGTGGCTGTGGGCCGGCTAGTGGTTTTCCCTCAACCAGGTATCTCCCACCAGCGGGGCACGACCCCAGCCGGGACAAGCTCTAACCTCCCGACCGGTCTACCGGCATGTGTGGAATTGTAGTGCATGATAGTGTGTGTGTGTGTGTGTGTGTAAGATGTGAGGATATGAAGAGGAAGGAAATATCGCGCACGGTCCGTGGCCCGTTTGTTAGGTTACTGCTCCAGCATTTGCCTGGTGTTGATCGGAGAAACCAAGAAAAAATTCCTATCAAAGCAGACGATCTCTAGAATTCTCCTCCAGACAACGGCTGAATTCAACATAGCTAGTGTTGAAAATATTGCCAATGTCGGGACTCAACCTAGAACCTCACTAAGAGTCTTCAGCCACAAAATTCAACATCAGACGTTTCCCCAAAAAATTTAGACACGTTCGTTTCCGAAACTTCTTCCCATGAAATTCTCAAAATAATTGATGAATTAAAAATAAATATTCGGCTGGTTTAGATGAATTTCCGGATTGTTTGTTAAAGACCTGTGCGCCTGCCATTATACACCCGTTATCTCACATATTTAATGCATCCTTATGCACCGGAACGTTTCAGATATTTTCAAAACAGCTAAGATTAAGCCGCTCTTCAAAAAAGGCAACAAAATGAAATTCAAAATTATCGGCCAATTTCTCTTCTGTCAGTTTTTTCAAAAATATTAGAGGGGCTTTTTTACGTATGAATTGAAACCTGTCTCAGTAAACACGAAGCGTTTTCAAATAGCCAACATGATTTGGAAAACCAAAATCAACGAAAACAGCCTTTTTTTTCTTAATGATGTCGCCTCATCATCGGATCAAATCGAAGCACCTATTGTATTATTTTTAGATCTCTCAAAAGCTTTTGACATCATTGATCATGCGATTTTACTTTCAAAACTACCTTCAAATGGAATTCACCCTTGACTGGTTATGTTCGTATCTTAAACAACGATCTCAGAGAGTAGAAATACCTTGCTGGAATGATGGAACAATATGTACACACCTTTTGCCAATTGCACGTGAAGTCCTGCAGGGATCGATCTTAGGCCCTATTCTCTTCCTACTATACGTAAACGATACACCCTAGAGGAAACGGAAGAAGAGTTCTCTTTGCAGATGATACAAATATTCTTTGCAATAAACGAACCGTAAGTAGTACAATATCAGATGTTTCAAATTGGTGCTGTAATAACAAATTAATAGTAAATGAAAAGAAAGCGCTTTCAATGCAGTTTTCCATCTCAAATGAACAATTCTGTACTGCATTAAAAATGAATGGCGTGCCATTAATTGATGTTAAAGTAACAAAATATTTAGGTCTCTTAATTCAGTCAAACCTCAAATGAAACGTCCATTTAAATGAATTGAACATAAAATTAAGTTCTTTATGCTACGCGTTCAGAATTGTTTCAAATTCAGTCAACCTTCATACTGTTCGTTGTATATATTTCACGAATGTTCATTCCCGCCTGAGATATGACATAATACGGAAATCATAATAAATAATCGTATTCTGGGAAAATACATCTTATAACTCTCAGACGTGTACATTACGAAAAAGAATTGAACGAGTAATAACCAAATTCTACCCACGTGATTCTTGTAAACATCTTTTTATTAATCTAGGAATTTTATCATTACCTTGTCTTTTGATTTAGGAATCAATGGTTTTTGTCAAAAATGTCTTATTTAAGGGCGGAAATATATTTTCAGAAAACGCCGATGTCTGCAACTATGAGACGACGTAGTAATCGTATTCATAAAGGTGACGGTATCAACAGCTCACTACAAAAAAATCACATACAATACATGTACATTATTTTACAACACTTTGTCAGATGACATTAAACGATTAAATTCGATAGAAAAGTTTATCTCCCTAGTGAAATCGTTTCTGCTGCATAACTGTTCTCCCAGAATATCATGCAATATCTAAGGCGCGAATGAACATTCGCGAAATATACACAACGAACAGTATGAAGGCTGACTGAATTTGAAAGAATTCTGAACGAGTAGCATAATTAATTTATGTTTCAAATATTAAATTAAATTTAATGTAGATTTAATGACATTAAGGTGATTAATGTACTTGTAAATTAAATTTAATGTAAATTAAAATCAATGTAGATTTAATATACAACGGTACATGAAAATAATGTACTTTTACATTAAGGAGATCATTAACGTAATTGTACATTGAATTTAATGCTTAAATTGAAATCAACGTAGATTTAATGTACATCAGTACATGAAACTTAGTACTTTTACATTAAAGAGTCATTAATATAATTCGTCATTAAATTTAATAATTAAAGTAAAATTCACCCAGATTTGATAATAATTAGGAAGAAACCTGTTTAAAAACGTAAACATATTTTCTTCCACTATTTAAACTAACGTGTTTTTTTTTTTTTTTTTTTTGAGCTTATATTTTACTATGTACAATAATTTATCATTTTTCTACAAAACTATTTAGTTTAATATTTTATTTGAACATACAATATTCGCAGTCGTGCTGCATTTTCGCAACGTTTGCCAGCTGTCGTCTCTGGGTTTATTTTGGGTGCGGCTTCGGAAATTCCAAACCCTTCTTGTCCCTTGCAAACAAATGGTGACGGGTTTTGCAGCCTGCCTCTTTCAGGTACTCAAAGTGTTTCGCATTCATTCGTATTCTGAAGCGTTGCTGTCGTGTTCTTACGTGGTAGAGCAATAATAGTCTTTTCTAAAACATGTATAAAATAAAAAAAAAAATCAGAATTTTCTGATATGAAAACGTGTGAAACTTATAAATGTTATTCCTCACTTCCTGGTCTCATCACAGCAATTTCCTAGAGCGGTAGGCGTATACAAGAGAAGCTGAAGCAATTCAGGAATATTGGATTTGTGAAAGTAAAGTCTGATCATTAATTTGTATTATTTATTTAATATTATTTCTATTATTAATATTATATAATATTATCTTCATGAAATGGGAAATTGGTTAATTTCTACCTATTGATGTACATGTGCTGCAGATTGCAAGTGACTTTTAAATATAACATTGGACCAAACAAATTAAGACAAAAAACTCAAGTTCAGGAAATCGGTGTTACATAGAAAGTTCAAAGTAAATAACTGTGATCCTGGAAAAAAACTTCCAGTATTTTGTAAAGACGTTATTGAAGGCGTGATGATAATATTATTTGCATTTTTAGATATACGTATTCTGCAAAATTACAATCAACCCTCAAATTCATACGAAGGTAAGTTGGAGTTGTATTACTATTGCACATTAAACTAATATAGTTTCATTAAATAAATTATTACGATGGATAGAACATTTGAGAAAAAAGTAGCTATGTTACAACAAAAAGTAGTTATATAAGTAGACTTTTTAATAACCTGACAATTCATCCCAGTTTTAAGTTACAAAAATTGCATTAAAGAAAACATTGTCAAAATGGATATTGTTAAATAGAGAATGGATTGTATCCTTACGAACAAAATATTTTTTTTGATTTAGTAATTTCTAGAATGTAAGGTAGGTAACATTATAACAAAGAAGATAGGTAACATTATATAATTATAATATTACCGTCTAGTAATAATATTACTAATAGTTTTATTTTACATTCAATCAATGTTCTTTCTCATTTTTTTCTTTTATTGTTCCTATATCTCTCTTTTTTGTATTCAGTACCTATGTATAGCAAATCCATGGTCTCTGTCAATTCTTTTTATTATTATTTGTCTGAGTAAAAAGGTAATGCTGAGTAAATATAATTTATTAACAATAAAAAAATTACTTTCAAGGAAATTATGAAAATAAATCCAACAGAAGGGACAAAAGGCCATAAGAAAGGTCTCTGCAGTTTTTAAATTTGCAAAAAATATGGACAAAATACAATGAGTATATTGTAATAAGTTGTGAATTTTTCATTATCAAGTGCTGATAGTTTTGTATTTTTGAATAAAATAAATTTTTGTTTATTAATAAAAGTAAAATGTTTATTTATTCTTCCATATTCCTTAAATAAATTCCTGGTAAAATTAATTCGATAATATTGGTAATACAAGTTAATGGTAATTTATGCGCCCAGGGCATTATAAGGGTTCCAATAATTCTAGCAATAAAAAGGATTTTTGTCACCCATGATCTTTACAACAACTTAACGCCCGTGGCACCTAGATTTAATTTTGATCCATTTTTAACGATTCAGAATTACTACATGTTAACTTGACTCCATTACAAATTGTCGTCTAAATTTACTTACGATTCAACAATTTACTTACGATCGCTCTGCTTCAGGAAGAGGTTCAATTCCTTCCATGTCTGAAGTAGATGATTCGGTGCCGGAAGAGGAACGTTCGGCGATGACTAACTCGTCCACGACTGTCACTGAAGCCATCTAGCTCCCGTATCCTCTGTTCCTCTTTAATAGTACGCCTAACTGCCACTACACCAGCATTCTGGCGTCACTTCAGAAATACCTTGCTCGAGAGGTTCTAAAAAGTCCTAAAAATGTATTAAAAACCTTCAGTACCACACCCTTTTCACCACTCCGTAATAGTTTACCGCCGTGGTGTTTCACTATGGAAGGACCTGCACCGCTCTTTGCTTTGTTCACCTGGGACACCTTTAAGCGAACGTTTCGAACTGCTAGACCAAAAACTCTAAACTGATCTGCTTCGCTTCACTTGAGCACACCACCTCCCACTGTGCCTGCGTGACCGATCCTGCGGCTGTCTTCAGTTAAGATATCAACAGCTCTAGTTACTATTGCCACGTGCGTGGGGTACAGATCGCCTGCTGACTCTCACGGATTCATTTTTTCCGCTAGAGCTGATGCGAAGCACGCTCTGGACACAACTGTCACCGACGTCGATATCTCCTCTTCCGGAAGGGCAGGCGTGGATCTGATGATCTTATTTAGGAATCTGAATTATAGATTGTATCGAAAACTATTTTCTTCTGCACATGAACACGTCTGAGGCTGTATCGCGTCAACTAACCAATGGCAAGCATTCCAAAGCACGTGCTACTGTTTTCATTCAGTTTTTTCTTAGGGCGAACGGAGAATAGGGTCATAAGCGCCCCTCGCCAGATTTGAATTCTGCGCCTCCAAGACTTATTTTCTAGAAAGAGAAACAACACAATAACTTTGAAAGTGTAATTTATATTTATGTTAGTATATATACATTGTAAATTGAAGCATAAAATTAATTCTTACTTACTCTTATGTAAGGAGAGAAAAAATAAAAGTTCGTTCATTGAGGAATTACATTATCTCTTAAAAGTTTATTTTCTGGCCTTTTCTAAAGCTTATTCGTTAATAATATGGGCTACATTAATAGTTTGCAATGTCATACTCAATGGACAGTATAGCGAGATTACTCAAACGTTCTTGACCAATCTGCAGTCGTAAATAGTTTCTTATTATTTTCATTTTGCTGAAAGATCAATTACAGTGTTAATGCCAGGCGAAGTGCAATACCTTTCACAGTGTCAATGCTAGGTGAAGTGCAATGCCTGTGTTGGGATAACTGGGTACTAAGCCACATTCTTCAAGGCAATTAAGAAGTGCAATGTAATCTGCATTTTTAAATCAAGCAATAATGATTTTATTTGCTGTTTGTTGCTTTCAGTCTCTAAATACAACTCGTTGGCATTTAAATCATCTTTGTATTTTAATGCGAGATCAGCTGCGGATTTCTTTAGTTCTTCATTGGAGATTTCGGTAAAAAAAATCTAGGAAGGAAACCAAAACCAGAAGCTATGACAGCTAAACTTGAAATCTCTATCCCATTTGCTGAATAAGTGTGTCTATTTCGCAGGAAAACTGAGTTTTAAACGAAGTGGAATCATTATGGCCGCATCATCCTTCCCCTTTCGGTGAACATTGCTCATTTAACCTTTCATTTATGCTTTTCAGAAAATTACGGTTCGATCGATAGCTCGTTAGCTAGATTTTTGGTGAATCAATACACTGCTCTAGTTGATTTTTTGTGAAATCATTTAAAAACTCCACAAGGCCCTGCAAGTGTTTTGATGCAATCACAATGGAAGGTTTTTCTCTGTTAAATGCGATTAACGTTGTCAATACTTCTAAGAATATGATCCCATGCGACCAGTAAACAAATAAATTCGAAAAAAATCATTTTTCAAATGAGTTTAGCTGAAGAGATCAGCTGTATATGTCCTTTTATCAGTTCTTTTTGTAATGGCAGTATGTAATGTTCTCATTATTTGTGGTAGTTAAGTACATAATGTGTGAATTGAATTATATTTTGAAGACCGTCTCGTATCAAAATGACCCTCCAAAGTCAATTTTAAATTTAATAAAACTTGCCAACGTTCACTCGATCCGGAAAAATAATTATAAATATTTTGCAGTTTGTCGACAAACGAAGTCATTTCTGGTGTTACACAAAACACATGTACTCCATTAATTAATTAGACTGTTGGTGATGTAGATACCTTATTAATTTCTTATTATTCGTAGCTGCTGGGCAGAACTTCGTTTTCCGCCCAGCAGCTACAAGCTCTGACGATGATCGCTACGCGATCGAAAATATCTTAAGAAGAAATATAGATTTGATACCAGACAAACTCAGTTTATTTACTTTGGACATGTACTCCAACTAAATTTACTGAGTAAACATTACATGGTAAAAATCTTACTTGTTTATTCAGTTGTAAGAAGCACGCTGGCACTTCTTGATATTTACCTGTCATGTTAGTGCCTTAAAAGACACGACTCTCCACTACAGTCTGATATCTTTGTTTAGTGATTTACAATTTCGTCCCTATGTCCACTGCCAAAAATATTTCTTCAACTGTTCACTTCTCATTATTTGTGTCTACACGGCGTACAATTTCTGAGATTTGTTCTTGGTAGCTGTTATCTGGAGTTCAATAAAATGAGATACTGAAATATCTCGTTTGCAGGATTTTCGCTACAATTTTAATTTTGACTGTTGATCCTAGTGCATAAATTATTTTGTTCTGTGTATTTGGTGAGAATTACGAAAGGGATGTAAATGTAGATTTTACTACATGGGAGTTTTTTTTTCTCCCTTTCAAAAATTCAAAATTTAAGTAGTATATGACTTAGTGTAGGGATCACAGAATTTTGAAAATGTGCACACAATTCACTTTTCCCCATAGCACGTCATACGCAGTTTTTAACTGTTTTTTTTGACGAAAATAAATAAATAAATAAATAGTAATAGACATCAGCATTTTCTGAAAATATATTCCCGCCCTTAAGCAAGTCATTTTTGACAAAAACTACTGATTCGTAAATCAACAGACAAGGTAATGGTACATTTTTTTGACGTAAAATAAATAAATTAAATAAATAAATAAATAAATAAATAAAAGGCTTCCTTTTGTAATAGAGGACGCGTGTTCTTTTATCTGTGGATTTTATTTAGCCAGAAGTTCTACAGTACACAAAAAAATCCAGAGTTATGATGTCCAATTTGCTCGACTCCTTCTCTGGGTCCCAGGTTGTATTTTGGTCTATTACTACCTTTAGAATGTATCTTCACTTTTTTTTCTGCCGATATGCCGCATTGCAACTCTTCTAAACATGTTACTTATCATTTACGTTGTTCTGCAGTGTCCTCATGTTCTACTATTCTTGGATTTAAATGTTTCCAACCTCGAAAACCTTAAAAAAAAAGATTATTTTGTACCAAATAATAGAGAGAAAAGAAAAAAAATAGATTTGGCGTTTTCACTGTAAATGAGACACTTTTTCTCTCTTTTCTCATTATTTTTCAAGGTCTTTTGAAACCAAGGGTCTTGAAACTAAGGGTCTTCAGGCACAAAATTAAAAAACAGACAGTTCACCCAAAATTTTAGACACAATGTTCGTTTCCGAAACTTCTCCCTATGAAATTCTCAAAATAATCGGTAAACTAAAAAATAAATATTCGTCCGGTTTAGATGAATTCCCGGATTCTTTGTTAAAGACTTGTGCGTATTCCATATTTAATGCATCTTTATGCACTGGAACGTTTCCAGATATTTTCAAAACAGCTAAAATTAAGCCGCTTTTCAAAAAAGGCAACAAAAATGAAATTCAAAATTATCGGCCCATTTCTCTTCTATCAGTCTTTTCAAAAATATTAGAGGACTTTTTTACGTACGAATGGAAACCTTTCTCACTAAATACGACGCGCTTTCAGATTGCCAACATGGATTTAGAAAATCAAAACAACGGAAACAGCTATATTTTTTTTTATTGGATCAAAACGAGGCACCTATTGGATTATTTTTAGATCTCTCAAAAGCTTTTGACGTCATTGATCACGACATTTTACTTTCAAAATTACCTTCATATGGAATCCGTGGTATTGCTCTAGATTGGTTATGTTCGTACCTTAAAGAACGATCGCAGAGAGTTGAAATACCTTACTGGAATGATGGAACATTACGTACGCACCTTTCCGACTCTTTGCCCGTTGCATGTGGAGTTCCTCAAGGATCGATTTTAGGGCCTATTCTGTTCCTACTTTACGTAAACGATATACCCTCGACGATTCGAAACGGAAGAACGGTTCTCTTTGCGGATGATACGTACATCCTTTGCAATAAAGAAACCGTAAATAGTACAATATCAGATGTTTCAAATTGGTTCCGAAATAACAAATTAATAGTAAACGAAAAGGAAACGGTTTTAATGCAGTTTTCCATTTCAAATAAAAAATTCTGTACCCCATTGAAAATGAACAGTGTACCATTGACTGATGTTAATGCAACAAAATTTTTAGGTCTCTCAATTCAGTCAAACCTTAAATGGAACGTCCATTTAAATGAATTGAACACAAAATTAAGTTCATTATGCTACGCGTTCAGATATCTTGCAAATTCAGTCAGCCTTCATACTGCTCGTTGTGTATATTTCGCGAATGTTCATTCCCGCCTGAGTTTTGGCGTAATATTCTGTGGAAATACATCTTACCTTTAGATTACAAATTGTACGAATAATAACCAAATCCCACCCACGTGATTCATGTAAGCCTCTCTTCATTAATCTAGGAATTCTACTATTACCGTGTCTTCTTATTTACGAATCAGTGGTTTTTGTCAAAAATGACTTGCTTAAGGGCGGGAATATATTTTCAGGAAATGCCGAAGTCTATTACTATAACACTCGACGTAGAAATAATATTCATCAGGTGACAGTATCAACAGCTCATTACAAAAAATTCACATACAATACATGTACATTATTTTACAACACTTTGCCAGATGACATTAAACGATTAAGTTCAATAGAAAAGTTTAAATCCCAAATGAAATCATTTCTGCTGCATAACTGTTTCTATACAATTAGAGACTATACTGAGCATCACAAGAAAAGTAACATTAATTTTAACAATGATACATAATGCATTATTTACCATTTGAACTGTATAAATGAGTATAAACAACCTGTAACAACAATTGTACTACAGCTTCGGTCAATGACCCCATCTCGATCAGGTTTTTCGTCCAGTTTCCCTGATCCATTGAGCAAATGCTGAGATGGCCCCTTGTTTTGTTTTTGGACATAAATGTAACTTCATTTTCTGTGCACGTCTTCTAGAATTCAGTGGGAAATACAATTATTCAAATTATCGTTTCCATGTTGTCGCGGCAGGTAGTAATAAGAGCCAAAATTTATTGCTTATTTATCCTTGAAAATAGAGTTTATACATGGGAGTTTTTTTGTTTTTTTTCCCTTTCAAAATTCAAAATTTATTGCTAATTTATCCTTGAAAATAGATTTTATTACATGGGAGTTTTTTTGTTTTTTTCCCTTTCAAAATTCAAAATTTATTGCTTATTTATTTTTGAAAATAGATTTTACTACATGGAATTTTTGTTTTTTCTCCTTTCAAAATTCAAAATTTAAGTAGTATAAGACTTAGTGTAGGGGTCACAGAATTTTGAAAATGTGCACACAATTCACTTTTCCCCATAGCACGTCATACGCAGTTTTTAACTGTTTTTTGACGTAAAATAAATAAAATAAAAAAATAAAACCAATCAGCTGTAAAAGTCCTGCCATCGTCAATCATTGAAAGCCTAAAATCGGTCTTTTTTTCTCTGGTCCGCGTTCAACGAGACAACACCTAACCTTGTCATGTATCTTAGACTTGACTGAGGGATTATGCACTTTGACTTATCAAAATTGGCATCTTCGGAATCCATTTTTTTCCGGTACGACGCCTGAAAACAAAGCGATCGTGAGACTATGAATGTGTGTTGGTATAAAATTGGTAACGTTCGTATAAAATAAAACTTTTGCCCATAGCACATAACTTAATACTAAATACATTGATAAACGCATACTACGATTTTCTTTTTCATCTGAAGCTGAGTCAATGCCACTATTGTTATTTTCTTCGCATCTATCCACTGAGGCAACACTATCTTCTCTAGAAGAAGCTGTGGTGTCCGTTTGTAACTGTGATGTACTAACCGCGCTGTTCTGGATTCGACGATATCGATTTACTTAATGTATGGGATATATTTTTTTGTTCTTCCTTGCGTACACTGATCTTTCCGAATTCGGAACAAGACGGTTTTTTCGGTGGTGGCATTCGAAATAAACAAACGTAGGAACTGAGCTTGTTAATGAATGTTCGAACGTGTTCAAACCATTACAGAAAAGTTCGAACATGTTCAACGATTTTAACACGAGCTATATTTAAAAAAATGGTATAATAATCGTTGACTATATTTTTAAAATGTATATTTTGCGTTAAAGCAATACTCGGGATTAAGTGTTATTAAAATGTTCAATATAACTCTAATCAATTACATACTTTCTGCTCACTGTGGCCGCTTTGAGGTCTAGTGTTCAGTTCTAAAATACTGATTAGGTCGTAACGTTTTATTTATGTGTTACTTTATACACTACAATTTGTATTCGTAAGTTTTAGCTAAAATAAATTAAATGACGTTTTCGCATGACGTATCACACAAGGTAGGAATATGCCAATCCTGTTCCTTTTCATGCGATTGTGACGTTGATCTAGCGGTAGTGCCGAAATAGCTAGCGTGCAGTTTTAAATTTGTGTTATGATAAGTGTGCAAATGTTGGCAGAAAAGTAATTAAAAATGATTTTTTGAGATACAACAATGAAAGTAATTATCCGATGTGGATTTTATTCCCGCCCGTCAACGCGTTCGATCGCACAGTGTTGCCTTGCAACGGCAATAACGCACCATCACATTTGTGGCAACATCTTACAGATGAAAAAATATATTAAAATTTACGGTACTAACGATATTTTTATCCTAATTTAAATTTAATCTTAGACATCTTTAAAAAAATTTCGAAAATTGCAAAAATTAAACATTTTTTAGGATCTTCCTGCAATTAAAATATTAAAGAAAGAGATTTTTTCCCTTAATGAAATCTGTCCCTTAAAAAATTGAAATAGGGTTTAGAAATAGGGTCATGTTCAACTTTTCGAAAATTTCGGTACTTTTTGCGAAATTTTACGTGGAAACACGGCCGAGAAGTGCGTGCTGTTTCAGCACCACTGCTTACATATCAAATAAAATAACTTAGGGGAAGAAGTGTTGCCACTGCATCGTCTCTGACCGGATGGTTCTAGGGTGTATCGACGCTGGTTTTCAAGGTTGTTGAAAAGAGAACGTAAGAGGTTATTCTGTATAATAGGAAAACTGTGATCTGTGATTTTTGGAGATATGATAATTGTCAAAGTCTTTAATGGCTCCATTCCGTCATCCACTATTTATCAAGGATCCTAAATCGCGTACTCGAATTCAATTAAAATTATTTTAATAATATTTAAACGTCAAATGCCGCGGCAAGAACAATTTCAAACTTTTCTCTATAAAAACATGAAAAAATACAAAAACAGTTTTACAATGTGACAATTGATTGAAAATTTTGGGTTAATATATAAAATTCCACAAAAAGAATATGCGTTAGTACGTGTACTTCATTTAGTTTAGATTGTTTTATTATTTTCAGTTTTAAAGAGAATGAAATTTGGGGCGGGAACCCAAATAAGAAAAAAATTACAAATTTTTTAATGAGAAAATGTTTTAGCAACGGTAGACCGGGTATTTCTAGACGTAATCTAATAAATTATTATGATAAATACCCAGGCAACGCGGGGTACTTCAGCTAGTTAATATTAAGAACAGACGCCATATAGAATTATTTATTTTTTGAATGGCAACTTTCAGTAATTAAAAAAAAAAAAATTGGGGGCCGTTTTCATTTTGTGTTTGCAACTCATGTACATAAAAACGTAAGGGAACAAAAAATCCTTACTAAATTTAAGAAAAGTTGAAAGCATTTCATTCAATGAATCGATTGTCAGCCAACAAAATCATTCACTACTCATCAGCTTGTTTTAACCCAATTATCTTTCATGTGATTCTACAAGTTAAAAATTTCAAGAACAATGTAATAAGGAACAGGTTTCTACACTGAACACTACCGACCTATAATGAATTAAAATATATTTTTTTATTTTTCTTTATTTAAATTTCTCAAATTATATAAATAAAAGAATTTACTTTTGTTAAAACGTTGTAGTATATGCAATGGTCTATGCATTATAAATTTCAGTTCAAAATTCACTATTGGGGAATTTCTGAGATAACACTTTTTTCAGTACAACGTGGATTAAAGAAACTGTTAGTGACCACAATTATTCTATTCGGAAACCCTTCAGCACTTCTCCTTCTATCATCAGGAGAACTTCCAACGTCAGAGGGGCAGAAAGTTATGTTGTCTCTCACTTCAAAAACTAAAAAGAAAATAATAAATGTACTGCTTGAGGATATAAAAAGTAAAATAATGTCGTTTTGAAACACTATGTTAAAATGATGTATTCTGGAATATTTCAACCTGGACGGCGATTAACCAATGGGGAGGCGCGAAGGGGCGAGTGACGGGGGCGGTGTGGGGGGAAGGAGTTCGTAGCAGTTAGCAGAATGGCATAGCGCGCTGCTCTGTTGGTCGTGGAGGGAGCGCTGGTGTTCGAGTGCCTGCTCGTCTGTGCAGCGGAGGGCGTAAGGTCTGTAGCAATGGGGAGCACTGGGCAGGGCCGTCGCCATCTTTGTGGTCTCTCGCAGCCGAAGCCTTGAGCCTAGGGTACGCTGAGCTCCGCATTTCCTCCCTTTTGGCTGTACTTAGGAGCGCGTAAATGTCAAGGCAAGGGCTGATATTCCGATTCAATGCAGGGGTATTAAATGTAATGCTTAATTATAGTTACAAATATCTTTAAATATTAAGTTGTATTGTTGAGTTATAATTTGACTTTTGATTGTTCAATTTACGAGATTTTTAGTTATTTCTGAGTTTTAAACAATATAACATTGCTCATTAGTTGGATTTTATTATATTCTCATTATGATCTTTAAAAGGAAATTCACGAAGAATACGAATAAGAAAACTGGCGTATCGGCTCTTCTCTTGCAGGCTTAGATGTTTTGGGGCGGGGGATACAGCCATTGCCCTGCTCAGTTATGTGTAACGGGGCTCCTCGTGTCTCTAGTCTAATTAAACTTTATTTTCAGAATTTTCTTCGTCGCTTAGTTCGTGCTTGTATTGCAGGCTCATAAGTAAAAAACACACAAACTAAGCTTTTAGTAGACGCGTTGTAGTAGTCTTTTCGTTAGTTATTCTCCGCTGTACTGTAGGGGCAATGTAGGGCCCTTTGAGTAGGAAACGCCCTTGCAGTCCGGCTAGTTCAGGGCTCTTTGTTGAAAACGCCCTTCACGGGTATTGGAGGTATTCTGGAAGGTTTTGATCAGAAGTGCCATGTACCTTCTAACAATTTTCGAATGCACTTGACCTCGGAGCAAAGCGTTCTAGAAGAACCTTTCACCGAGGGAATACTTAAAGATATTTCGAGGTGATGTTCATGATAGAGGCAATTACGTCCAGGGAAGTGATTAGTTGTAGGTAGACATGACACAGGGGGCAGGGAAGGTCATAACATGTTCCTCTATTCTCTAACGTCGAATTCGTGTTACCAGAAGTCTTGAAGAAACCTCGCGAGGTAAAGTGAGTATTGTAACACGCGGCGCAATTGAAGTATTTGAACGTATTACTTGCTCTAAAATGAACTCTGCTTGCAGGTTTGCCCTCGTCACAAAGTCGAAGGGAAATTGCGGTGAGTAAGAAACGCGCAGGAATCTCCCAACAGTTCGATCCTCTTCAGGTCTCCTCCTGGAATAAAGTCCACATGAAACCTCGGAGAAGACCACCAAAGGAGGGATGGATGGGAGTCTTAAACTTTAATTTTCGGATCAGAAGAGAAGGGGTGGAAGGGGAAGGGAAACTAATTGGATTCTCTTCTTCATTTCATGTAAGCTGCAACGCCGTATTAAATACTGACTAAAGAACTTACCGAAACAACTTACCGATGCCTTTCTCCAGAAGTGTTAAGGGGTGGAATGTGTAGGGTGGCTTAATATATTCTATTTTCAAGTCTCCGGAAAATGGGGTGGTTGGGAAGGGTTACTGATCGGGCTTTGCTCTTGCTTTCAGAAAACTTTTCCAATGCCGCATTCAGTACAGTCTTAACTTGATTTTGGAAGTGAAACAAATTTATATTTTGAAATTAATAATTGGCTAACGAAAGCTTGTCTTGGCAAATAGGTTTCTACTCCATTTCACTTCCTTACCCTTATCCCTCTGTACATAGTTTTGGTAAGATACTAATACTGTTTGTTTATTTACAGATTTACCATCGACTGTTCACTCTTACAAGACAGAAGTTGCACATTACATCTACAATCCACCCGAAGGAGACGAGGTTGCGAAGAATAGATTGCTCTACCTTTTTACTGTGATGCAAAATAAAAATGTATAAGAAACGGTTTTGTTACTTTCCCTTTCTTGTTACAATAATTTAGATATATACTAGAAAAGTGTTCCAAGTCTTCGTTAGTTTCCAACTTGCGGCACTTCCTTACTCGGAGATTAGAAACTCTTTCATTACCTCTAAAAATGTCCAAAAACGCTAGACTTCTGATATTCTATCTTAAAATATTTTAAAATTTTTCACTCTATTTTTAAAAGTGTCCAATACAGACGCATTCGAATTGGCATAATTTATAAAATGAAAAATATTGTTCTTACCACAAAAAAGAGGAAAAAATCAATTTAGACCTGTAACTAATATTTGACAGTAGTTCTTTGCTGCTCACATCAGGATTTTCATCCAGCGTGAAGGAGAAGAGGCTCCGAAATTTTATTTTTAATATTACGTGTAATTAGTATGCTCACACTTGAAATCAAGTTGTTCTGAATTTCTGACGTTGCACGAAACGCAGTGAATTTTCCATACGGTCCTTGAGATGTTTTTCATATTTTATTTCACTTACGAAATTCCACCTACTTGATGATCCCTTTACTCTCATTATTGCCAAGAAATGCAAGCCCTTCCCGCCCGAAAAAGCATGCCACTCGAATGAAGTTTAACAGAATTTCTCTATTTTTCCTTACATTACTTTTGTTTTTCAAGAAAGCCTGTATTGGCTTCTTAAATAAAAATTCTATCCTTCCAAATTTTCCATACAATTTTAACTGTTTCTCACAACGTATGAGTGTACGAGTACTTATGTCTCTTCATAGACTTGCATATATTTTTTAACTCTGCATAACCATTGAAATTGCCCGCTTTTTTTGTTTGAGAATAGAAGACCAGGAAAGGTTTTTTTAAGACTTTTACATCCACTTATCCATGACTCTTGCTCATAAATTTTGTGCTGGAATCTCTCTTTCTTATAAAAATATCTGAAAATTTTGTGACATGACACATTGCTAGTAATTATACAGAGGTGATTTTGCAGGACCTGCTTTAATTATATTTTCCTATTCAGAGAATGCTAGAGTGTATACTTCTAGTTTTCAATTTGTTCACGGCACAACAGTACGATTCCATAATTATATAGTCACTTTTTTGGATCGCGTTGTGCTCGCCCTGCACGCCACTGATGTGTGCTGCACGGGCACATATCCTTCTGCATTGAACCATCACAATCGCTAACCTTAATCGGTTACAAATAGTTGCTAAATACTTTAAAATGAGGTAACCAACTTAAATAAAACTACAATGCTCATAAAATTAGCTTGTCTTACAAGCACCGAAGAAAACAATGAAATTTCGTAACACGATAACTATTTCATAAGCACCTTGGATGTAATGAGTCACTGTGCATCTGATTCACAGCGCAGGCGAGGCAGCATTTCAGAGCCCGGTGTAAGAAAAATATAATTTATATCTTCGTGTTTCGGAGGTAGTTCATCCTTGTGAAGAATCGAATCTTCAACGGCACGATGGTTTAAATATGATGTGGACAAGCAAAAAGAAAATAAAAAATGGGTAATTTACCATTTAAAATAAAAATTGCTGATATTTTGAGGATATGTTACACAACATCCACATCAATGGACGTGGTTACCATCATATTTTGATTTTGTGCAGTGCCAGCGCTAGGTTTGGGCACACCGGGCGGTCGCCCGGGGCCCCGCTAGCCAATGGGCATGATGATGGGACTGATAGGAAAAAAATAGAAAAAATTGCAAAGGAAATAAGAGCTCGTGAAAATCGATATCGTAATTGTACCTATATGATCACATACATTTATATGATCAAAATACAATAATTCGTAACATTGAAATTCAAGATAAGAAGTTAATAAAGATTATAATAAGATAAATTTAATATATCTATTATTAAGAGCAATATATGTAAATAGATTCATAATTTTAGCATAATTTATATGTTTGTAGAAAAAATAAAATAATATTGAAGGTGTCAAAATTAACTAATAAACTGATTACAAATCGTTGAAAAAAAGTATTTTTATTAAATAATAATCATATTCCAGTGCAAGTACGATTCAGTTAATAAATGCTACATTTTATATATTTAAGTTTAGTCAAGTTTACATTTACATCAAGTTTCCATTTTTATACAAATTATGACCAATACTAAATGAATACAAAATTAGATCTAGTCTAACATATTTACAATTATAAATATTAGTAACTTATGGTTTTTAATTTATTTTTAGATTTTCACACACTCTGAGGTAAAATCTCTAGCAGTACTGCAGGTAATTTGTTCCAGTTTTTTTTTGTCCGAAAGAAAATTTGCCAATATCGGTTTTTTGCCTTCTCCCCATAATTTTGCTATTGTGGTCCTGACCGCTAGTGAAAGATGATTTTAAGCGTCGCTTCTGAATATCCTTCCAAGCCGGTTCACCTTAGTAAGCTCCGAAGAAAGCACAGAGAGTAGAACTTTCCCGACATATCTACAAGGATTGGAACACATGAACCGCATGGAACTCTTTGAATTTATTTTCCCTCTCAATACAAATTTTTCCGCGATTTTTTGAATCTTCTTTAATGTATTTACATGTTCTACACGATAAGAATCCCAACAAATTGAACCTATTGAAGAATGGGTCGAATTAGCGATGTGTACGCATGTTTACGCGATTCAGCACTCCCTCTTTGAATAATCCTCATCACGAAATGCAGAGCTTTCTATGCGTTTCTGTCCACATAGTTGTCTTGTTCCGCCCATCCCATATGTTCGTTAATATTAATTTCTAAATATTTGATATTGCTTACCCTGGGTATCGAATCGCCTTTCAAAGAATACGAGATATTTTCTGTTTTTTTCTTACTAGAGAAACTGATAGCTTTGCATTTATTTGTATTCATTTCCATTTAATTCTCTATGGTCCAGCTCTCTATTTCGTTTAGGTCTGCTTGTAACGCTTGCATGCCCTGCATACTTTTAATTTCTCTATAGAGTATGTAATCGACTGCAGAGTAGAATTTCAGACTTAATGTCGCGACCAATGTCGTTCGCATATGCAATGAACAGCAACGGACCTAGAACGCTTCCCTGAGGGACCCCCGACGTTACTTCGACGCGTTCCGAATGTTTAACACCTACTCTTACTCTTTAAGTTCTCCGATTGAGCCATTCTCGGATCCAGATCCAAGATACTACTCTAGTTTCGATTCTCCCCTAGCAAGTTTTGCAATTAGTCGGTCGTGCGGAACAAGATCGAAGGCTTTAGAGAAGTCTATGTATGTATCTATGAAGTGTAAATATGTGTGCAATCAAATGGCGTTATCTTTAAATTAGGTTCTACTGAAATTCATATTTATTATTTCATGTATTTAAAAAGTGATATTATTAAACACTAACTAAACACTACACTTATTTAGCGTTTTAAGCTTACCGTGGAAATTGTATTATTTGATCACTATATCCTTTTACTTAAAACTATTATTTAAAATATACAATATTACCAAAAACTTTTTATAGGTTAAACATTGTAATATTTGTTATTTGTTGAAATAAAATAATCCACATAGTTTCTAGATACAACTTTAACATTTACAATTTTTTTCGGAGAGATGGACTACGTTTCAGCAATGCCCCGGCCCCAAAATTGTCTAGCCCCGGCACCGATTTTGTGTGCCTGTGCCCTAGTGGCACGCTGGCTGTGGGTCTGCCAAGTGGCCCCCTGCCCCTGGCAGACGCCCACCTGGCCAGCCCCTAGCTACAACGCTGCACACTCGTATTCACGACGCTCGCAGAGGACTCACTGCAGGTTCTGCGTATAGATCATTCCCACACCATGTACAAAGAGGAACAGAAAGAGTGTTTTTATTCTTTATCGGCCAACCTCACAACAAGGACTCATCACATGTATATTTTGAATCAACTAACCAAACATCAAATGAAAATAAATTCCCCAAACATAAAAAATGCCTTCAATACCATCGAAGAATTGACTGAACTTGTGTACTTTCAAGAAGACGCAAATTCATAAAATTCAGTTGCAGATCGTTCCTGAGGAACAGAAAATAGGTTTCTCCCTGGGACGCCACGCCTCGCAGCTAGACTAGGTGCGAATGCAAACAGGGCCCTAGCATAATATATTATGATGAATCATAGAGCTCAAGAGTAAACTCAAAGAACTTAAGGGAGTGCCATGATGCCCTGCCGGAAAGAGCGATCTTTGGGCGTTCATTGATTTCAAAATGATTTCGTATACATCGACATTGCTGCAATATCTTGAATATTAAAAGGAAAAAAGTAAATTCCTAACACACGAGATTTTTTATCAGCTGGGAGTTGTGCAACCTAAGCACGAGCTGCCTCTGATGAAGACTCTGAAGAGAAGACGGGAAACTACTGACGTTACTGATGTCAAGGAGTCGTAGAGAAATTCAAAGACTATTCTAAAATTAAACTAGTGATGCTAAAACAGCATGAATTTTCACGTCCGTAAATTGTATAAAAAAAAGGATTATTTTTCAATCAAAAATACTCATACCTTCGAAAAATGGTGGATAACGTTATTTCAAAATCTATCTTTAAGGAACAGATTTCATTAAAGGAAAAAATCTCTATCTTCATAATTGTGGTTATACAAAGACGCCGAAAAATTTTTGAAAATCTGCAATTTTACCATTGTGTCTGTTGATTTACGAATCAGTGGTTTTTGTCAAAAATGACTTACTTAAGGGCGGGAATATATTTTCAGAAAACGCCGATGTTTTCACCTACAACACTCGACGTAGAAATCATATTCATCACGTGACAGTATCAACAGCTCATTACAAAAAATTCACATACAATACATGTACATTATTTTACAACATTTTGCCAGATGACATTAAACGATTAAATTCAATAGAAAAGTTTAAATCCCAAGTGAAATCGTTTCTGCTGCATAACTGTTTCTATACAATTAGAGACTATACTGAGCATCACAAGAAAAGTAACATTAATTTTAACAATGATACGTAATGCATTATTTACCATTTGGACTGTATAAATGAGTATAAACAACCTGTAACAACTATTGTACTACAGCTTCCGGGTCAATGACCCCCATCTCGATCAGGTTTTTCGTCCAGTTTCCCTGATCCATTGAGCAAATGCTGAGATGGCCCCTTGTTTTGTTTTTGGACATAAATGTAACTTCATTTTCTGTGCACGTCTTCTAGAATTCAGTGGGTAATTTTCAGTGGGATTTTTTTTTGAAAATTGAATTTTGAAAATTTGCACACAATTCACTTTTCCCCACAGCACGTCATACGTAGTTTTAACTGTTTTTTGACGTAAAATAAATAAAAATAAATATATATTTATCAGCTACCAATCCCAGGGCTTCGGCGAGCACTTGGAAGGGGGGGGGACACAGGAAGTTGCGTGCGCGCGCCAAAGCTTGCTGCAATCTGACCGCAACGCAATATTATTCGTTCATCCTAAGAAAAATCCTGATTTAAAGAAGTGCAAGTGTAGGATTACTACATAAGAACTAATTTGGGTATTAAATTAACCTTGCATCAAAACTACTGCAAACGAAGAAGGAGACCAGTGCGAACTGCATGCGTGTTGCTGGGTGATAATGACCTGATATCAGCCGAGAATTGACGATTGACAGCAACGAGCGTGGGAGAGGGTCAGCAGGAAGCGTGGGACTCGGCTCGTTGGACCGCGGCGTCGCGCCGCCGATCGGCCTGCGAGGACATACTATACAGTTCATTTTGGAAAGACTAAGAGAGTGACTGGCGCTTCAGAAAAATTTCTTCGAAGTGCCGAAAAGCGCATCGTTCTGAAAGTTTTCAATTTGTTATTGTAGAGGAATACGTCTTTGGCGAAGCAAATCGCTGAACTTACTAGGAGTTCACTGGTAAGTACCGTATTGAAACTTATCGTGCTGCATCAGTGTGAATTATAATCTAAAGGATATTGGTGGATATCTTCTAACATGCACCAGACTACAGAGTCTAAATTACCTCTTTGAAGTGAAAATCTTATTTCATTGGGAGTAAACGGGCGGATGAAGTTCGAAAGAAAACGTACAATTCTTTTTTGTAATCTAAAAGTCTGGGAGCTATACGATGTATTTCCCCAGAATATTATGCCATATCTCAGGCGGGAATGAACATTCGTGAAATATACACAATGAGCAGTATGAAGGCTGACTGAATTTGAAAGAATTCTGAACGCGTAGCACAATGAACTTAATTTTGTGTTCAATTCATTTAAATGGACGTTCCATTTAAGGTTTGACTGAATTGAGAGACCTAAAAATTAGGCCTTAACATCAATGGTACACCGTTCATTTTCAATGAAGCACAGAATGGTTTATTTGAAATTGAAAACTTCATTAAAACCGTTTTCTTTTCGTTTACTATTAATTTGTTTTTTCGGAACAAATTTGAAACATCTGATATTGTACTATTTACGGTTTCTTTATTGCAAAGGATATTCGTATCATCCGCAAAGATAACTGTTTTTCCGTTTCGAATCGCCGAGGGCATATCGTTTACGTAAAGTACGAAAAGAATAGGGCCTAAAATCGATCCTTTAGGAACTCTACGTGCAATGGGCAAAGAGTCGGAAAGGTGCGTACGTAATGTTCCTTCATTCCAGTAAGGTATTGTTAATGAATATTTAATGCATAATAGTATCAAACTACTGAACAAAGTGGGTCAGGGCGTAGCGCGCTGACTTTCCATTCGGGAGCCCGGTTTCAATCCCCGTGCCGGCCATCCTGACCCGGGTTTTCTGACCTCAGTCATCCAAGCGAGTGTTGGGATGGTTCTACTGAAAGACCACGACTACGAATAACGGTGTCGCTAGCCGAAATTAATAACTACGTGAAGTCACGAAGGTTAAGCGAATTCGAGTCATGGCGGGTTTGTAGTTGGGTGACCGACTACGAACCTGGGCTCTAACGGCGCCGAGGCCAATTGTTCGTTACGTGACATATAATGGCTAAATACAGTATCAAACTATTTGAGATAACATTCTGAGAGGAAATTACCATAACTACTGCTCCTGCTCCTGCTCCTGCTCCTGCTCCTGCTCCTGCTCCTGCTACTTTACTACTACTACCGCTACCGCCACCGCCACCGCTACCACCACTACTACCACCTCATTGTTCTGAAAATTCAAGACATACGCAAAAACTTACTTTCCTTCAATATGATCCATTGACACGAAAATGAGATACAAAACAGAAGCAGTTGGGAACAGTGGGATGCGAGGTTTACATTCTATCAATTTACATTCTACAGGAAATCAGGTGAATTTTTTTGTGGACGAGTTGGAGATTCTCATGTATGTAGCCGACAACCAAAGAACATTTCTAGATATTCATGAATAGGCCTATAGAGATGTCCAGAATAGGGTAGCACCGTCGCCTCTGAGTGACAAGTAGCAGATGCCGGTATGCTGCAAACTAATGGTTAAACTATGGTATACGTGTGGATTTTCTTTTAGTACGCCGTGACCATACTTCGTTGAAGGTTTTCATCTGCCTATAATGGTTTAAAAACGTTTGTTTTGTGTGGGTACACTTTCCTGCAGTGAGATGTTCTTTTTTCCTCTAAAATAAAGTTGTATTTTCACGATGAAAAGTTGTGTGCAATATTGGATTGCGGCAAAAATGGCAGGAGAGACAGAATGAGCATTTTTTAAGGTTCCCTACCGTTCCAGGAAATCAGGAAAGCACAACTACAGCATCCTTAGAACGAAAGTAGATTTCTGCTTTGAAGCGAGAAAAGTTAGATGGTTATTTGAAGTTAATAGTGACCACATTTAAGTTACATTATTTTCGTAATTCGCAGTTCAAGTGACTAAACATTTTCCAGTCATTCTCAGGTATCTCATCAGTAAACGTATGTAGATTTTCCATGTTTTTGCAACAATATAAACAATCCGCTAAAAATCTATTAAAAATGGAAGAACAGTTCTGTTTGCCGATGACACGAATATTCTTTGCAAAAAAGAAACAATAAATAGTACAATTTCAGAAGTTTCACATTGGTTTTGTAATAACAAATTAATAGTTAACGAAGGAAAAACTGTCTCAATGCAATTTTGCGTTTTAAATCGGCAATCGTATGCTCCATTGAAAATGAACAACATGCAATTAGCTCATGTTAAGGTAACAGAATTTCTAGGTCTCTCAATTCAATCAAACCTCAAATGGAATGTACATATAACAGAATTAAACACTAAATTAAGCTCATTATGTTATGCATTCAGAATTCTTTCTAATTCTGTCAGCCTTCATGCAGCTCGTTGCGTGTATTTTGCAAATGTACATTCCCGCCTGAGGTATGGCATAATATTCTGGTGAAGCTCATCATTCAGTTCCCAGACATTTAAATTGCAAAAGAAAATTATCCGAATAATGAAAAAATACCATCCACGTGATCGGTGCAAGCCTCTTTTCATTGAGCTTGGAATCTTACCATTGCCTTGCCTATTTATTTATGAGTCTGTAGTATTTGTCAAAACTGACATACTTAACGGTGGGAACTTATTTTCATGTAATACTGATATTTATACTTACAACACTCGACGTAGAAATCATGTTCATCAAGTGTCAGTATCAACCGCTCACTACAAGAAATCCACATACAATACATGTACGTCACTTTACAATGCATTGCCAGATGAAATTAAACAATTAAAATTGGTACACAAATTTAAGTTAAAAGTAAAATCTTTTCTGCTGCAAAACTGTTTCTATACAATTAGAGACTATACTGACGTAAAAAAAAAAAAATAAGAATTAGTTTACATTTGCATTGTATAATTTTAAAAAAAGACTCAATATGCCTGTAACAAATAATGTACTTCCGGGTCAATGACCCCCATCTCGATCGGGTTTTTGTCCAGTTTCCCTGATCCATTGAGCAAATGCTGAGATGGCCCCTTATTTGCTTCTGAACGTAAATGTAGCTTCACTATGCGCACGTTTTGTTGAACTTTCCTTTTGCTTGTAGTGGTAGTAGAGCTTAGGGTGAGTTTCTATTTTGTTAACAATACAGAAAAATCAAATATGTTTGTTCCTTTAACGTTAAAAATATGTTTTCTATAATTTGGCAACGAAAATATTTAGTTTTTGAAATACTAATCCCTCGCTTTTTTAAATTTGTTGTTGTTATTATTATTATTACTATTTTTCATCTTCCAACTATTAATAGTTAAATTGTTGGGAAGGGACTCTGAAACTCAAGAAAGCGTGCGCAGATGATTTTCTCCCCCATACGTCACATACGGTTTTTAACTGTTTTTTGACTAAATAAATAAAAAAAAGGACATAGCTCTCGCAAAAATAAGTTGTCGTTTACATGCTTTGCCTGAATGTGTTGAACAAATACAGCATGACAATATGTATGAACCACTAATTTTTTTTAGATATTCAAGACTAAAAAAATATCTCAAATATGACGTAGCTCATCAAATCAACTGTTTACTTCTGCCACCAGGGTTATCAAATCATGTATGCTAATTGTGTCGCCAGAAATGGCATCAAATATTCATTAGAACTTGTCAAGTAAAAGATATTGAAAACCCGTTTGAGGAAAAATGCTAACATGAAAATAATTGGGATAACACAATAATATTTTAAACACGTGCCTTGATATTGAACCATTAAAATTTAAAATCAGCACAAGAAACTAATAATTTTTGAAAATTCTGGTTAACTTGGTGTTGAAAGTTCCTCCATTCCGTGAAAAATTACGAACACTTTTGGGAATGTTTATGAAATTACTGGATTTTTTCCGAACGATTATTAAACATTAATGTAGGTAATATTTATCTAAATAATAATAATTAATACAATTTTCTTAAATAAATATTTAAAAAGGCGACATTCTATAAAAATATACGGAAGGAGTCACATCGAGCCCAAATTTTCGTTGGCATTTTACATATCCGAAGAAGGGCACGTGGATCCAAATGCATACATTTACATGCAAATACATTTTATTTTATTACAAATTAACGCCTTAGCATCATCGCTAAGGTGATGATTATATTTACTTTGAACGATTTTCAAAATGAAGATAAATGACTTGATGCATGTCTGATAGGATAGTGCTGCTTTAAATCAAATTTGTGAATGATATGCACAGCCAGAACTTAAACACGCCGAAAGAATACAAATATCATAGTAAATAACAAATATGATATGAAACATAAACCTCGGCAGCCGCATAATATAGCCAAGAACTTACTAATCCTCTAGGAATCGCTTACGCGCACTGCAGAGGTTGCCACCCAACACTTTCCCACTAAAACTTCGCGACGTCATTCTGGACATATCTACTCCTTTCGGTGTTCTGAGGGCATAATCTTTGGTGCAGATTACTAAAAAGTCAAACAGTGGTTTTCAAACAGTTATGCCAAAATTTTGAAATCTTGGGTCGGAAGTAGAGTGTTGACAATATGAATAAATAAAAGCACGATTCGATGAAATAAATTTTTTGCCAAGTTGTCAAAAAAGTTTCATATTATTGATGAATTCTATGCTTCTCCTTAATATGTATGAGAATACATCATTTGTGTGTGATTTACATTTTCTAATATATATATGTTTTATTATTTTGAATGCTCCACTGTTAAGAACCGAAATAGTTTGAAAGTAAAATAATATGACTAGGGAGACAAAGTTTTAAAAAAGGAAAATAAATAATATACATAGTTTCTACATGTATGTGTATATATACATACATACCCAGTGTTAGTAATTTTTAAGAACACATAACACAGCTTGTATATCATCAGAAAAATGCAATGCAATACATTTTAATATGAAATACGGTAGATGTATGTCCATTTTGTAATGCACCTGAAAATAATTGATTTACTGGCTGAGTTTAGCTCAGAGCCAACCATTACTACTGTCTGCAGCAACTCGGACTGGAAGGTATTTGGGTTTCAGTCCAGTCAGTGGCGGATTTTTGACACTATCTACATAGCTAGGTTGAATTATTCAGTTTCTATCTTGGCATATTCTAGTGGCTGCCTCCTCTGATTGGTAGTTTTATATGGTTTCTCCGAACAATACCAGGTGAATGCTGGAGTGGTACCCCAACAAACTGGCCACGAACTGCGAGCATCCTGTCCTTTCTCTCCCTTGTCCTATCTGCACTACACATGTTGGGAGGCCATTTGAGAGCTTTGAGCTTGTCGGGGGAAACATCTCCGGCAAGTCGATGGGTAGATAGATGCCGGATCTTATCATTCAATGGAAGAGAAAAAACATCTCTTTCCGGCATTAAAAAATTTGCTGCATTAATAGGAGTAATAACCATTGCACTTGACAAGTCCAGAAATATCAGTCCAATCATCTCTTTCTAGTTAGAGATTTTCTGGGAAATTATCTTGTGAGACGGAGGCAATTCTTGACTATTTACGACTGCATATTGCTGACTCCCTCTTACAGTAACTGAAGCATAATTCACATTACCCACTTTATGTTGTTGAACATCTCCAAATTTCTGTAACAAAAAGTTACATTACTAATCTAATGAACAATGTGGTAAACATGTACCAATTCATTTTTGTGAGGTTGAGTGTAAAGAGCACCTTGCTGTAAAGAGGTTTGTTTATATTTGTATCATATTTTCTGTCATGTTGCATGAGGTCTTCTATTATATTGACCCCGTAACTGAAGAACCTACATGAGTGTAGGTGTGTAGGATATGATTTTACCCATGAAAATGTGTGAAGGTGGATGAAACACGGGGGGGATTATGAGTAGGAATGAAAGTTTGTGAATAACAATAGAATTTTTTTGTTTCTTCTAATTTTTATTGAAAACATACACTGTGTGTTTACACATAATTATATCATACCAAGAAAATGACAAAAAGTATATAGGACAAATCAAGCTCACTTCATTTTGAATTAAATCTAGTCCATGCTTTTCTTTTTCTTCTCCCTCCTCCCTTTAATTTCATAAAGTATTGTATATTCCAGAGAAATAAAAACCACTTGGTGTATACAATTATTCTCAGTTAGTGCTTCAAAACTTGCATCTGGTCAAGGTTGTAGAAGAACTCTTCAATACGAAAATGTGCCACTTTTGTTTTTTGAATGCAGACAAATTATATTAACAGTTGTGCAACTTTTTTTTAATGCTAATTCTCAAAGTTCAAATAGAACTTAACACTGAAAATTAAAAATTTGTGCACAGTTTTAAATTAAAACCTTGTGCAATAACCATTTAAACAATGGTTGTGTTTAAGTAAATATTCTTAATATACTTCCTAAAGATACAAAAATACCAATATAATATCATTTCCAAAACGTTTAAAAATTCTAGAGAATTTTCACATATACTGCAAGGAAATGTATTTAAATTCTACAATTCCAATTATTAATTTCCAACATGAAACAAATTACAAAACTATAAAAATGGTGAAAAAGTGTGTCTAAAGTCCCAGTTCAAAAACATTCCTTTCTATCTACCTCATATTGCACCATTAATGACTATGAACTTGTATATCTCTGATAACCTTTGATATCTAATTGTGATCTTAAAAAAATATTCTCTTCTACACTAGTATTCTCACATGATATAATTCAATGACTAGAATAACTGACAAGACTGGAGTTTCTGTATTGTGATAATCTGACTAGTGATAATATTTGCAAAAACATTGTTTGTAATTTTGACAGCAGGTCAACATGGTATGCCAAAGATTTTCTCAGTCATTACGAGGTAGTTTCTTATACTCAGCTACTTGTGATGCTATCTGATGAAGGATCTGTTTAGCATCTGGATCAGTTGAACCAGGAACTATTACATTTAAGATACGGCCACATTCTCTAACAAAAAACTCCAAGTCTGCACTATCAGTTTCAACTTCATCAGTCTCCGTTAGTCCAACCACACATTTATTGGCCAATTGAGCAAGACGAGATCGTTCAGAACTGAAGGCATCATCAAGGTCAAACAGCTCCAAAGGAGGAGGTGGTAGATCTTGAAATGAGGGTGGAAACACCTACAACATAATAAATACATCTTTCGCATGTTTCTTGTATTCTAAATATAAATGAAGAAACAAAATTGTATGTATGAATGTATGGAAACACAGATTGGCAAGCTTTTAATCATAAGTGAACTACATAATTGACTATAAAATTGTTAATATTATGGATCTCTATAAATGAAGGAGCATTGACAGTTCATTTCATACTAATGGTTAGTGGGTACAAATTATTTGTTCTTCCTGAGCACAACTTTACAGGAAGCTAAAATTTTAAAACAATTTAAATAAGATTTATATACACATCTTAATTTTGTCCTTCATAACACTTATTACAGTTTGTCTATGCATGGCGATAATAAGGAAATAAGCTTCCTTAAGACAGGTTGCAAAACTAAATCAATGAAGGAAGCAACATTTTAAAGAGTAATTAAACAGTTAAGATAATTTAATTATGATGACCATTTCTTATACAGGTGGACTAATGTATATAAACTTGTGAAAAGACACAACATAATTTATATGACATGACCACTATGTCGTTGATGGGTTCCAGTTCTAATCAAAATGATCACAATTTTCTTCAAAGGATTAAATAAAATTTTGTAAGAAGTAATTCTGCTTCTAATATATTACATTTTTGCAGAGTGATAGTGCTTCTATTCTTTTTGATATTTCAGTTTACACTTTTGTTACATAACATCAATATGTCATTTTCATTATGGACATCTTAGACCATAAATAATTTCATTAAGAGATTAAATAACAGAAAAAGTGACATAACAAATGAGAAGTTTCGATACAGCATGAACACACTGGAACTTGATTGCCTTTATTTATATTAACTGATTTATAATAACTTGACTGGAACCTAAATTTGCAATGCTGGTCCTGCAAATGGGATTTAATTAAAAATGTGACTTTGTAGCAGACAATTTATGGACAGACATCAACTATTTTGGTACAAATCACAATATTAAATATCCAATTTTGAGATATGAACTCCTGTTCTTCAGGCTATTTAACAATTTCTTTTAGAATCTTCCCAATGAGGTACTTACAGAAGTTAAAAGGAAACAGCAATGAAACAATATTTTCATAAGATGTAAATCCACCAATATGAACTTTCCTTTGTTGATACTGTTTCTCTACAGAACAAACTAGAAAAACAGTTATGCAACATTTTGGGTGAGTGAATTTCTCTACTTGTCAGTTTACATAATATTAAGGCAGTACTTATAATAAAATGTTTGTTTAAAACAGAGTAAACTACAGACAGCTAATGCTCTCTCTACTTTTCAAGATTCAGTTGCTAATGTTGACTGTTATTGAGTGTCTTGATAGGTTATAGACTTTCATCTCTGAGGAAGATAATAAACACGATTTTAAAAATGTCAAAAGCTACTTCAGAAAACACTGCAATGTTTCTCAGAATCCTGAACGTAAATACAGTGCTCATATTTAAGTGAAATGTGTACTTACGTCAACAAGTCAGAGAAAGATAATGAGAGCATAATACAGACATTTGAACATGAACTAGCTAAAGTTGTAAATACAAAAGAAATATTATTTCAAGTTAAGTTCCCACATTCTGTTCTGCCAATATAAAATAATTTATGTATTGGTGTTATGCTACATTAAAAACTAATATGCATTCTACATTGTAAAGAAAACAAAATCAGAATACCTCTTCATCTGTAACGATTAAAAACAAAGCCTTTGCAGTAAATACAAGGGCCCCTAATATTTCTTCCATAATTATTGATAATATTACGTTTTCATAATTTTCATTTTTAAGTGGAGTAAATGAAAATGGAGTTGAGGAAAATCTACAACATATGCACAACTTTTTGTAATGAGAATCACAACAGGTTGACACCATGAGAAGAGTAAAAAATATTCACCCTTGGAGAACTTAGAAAACCCCTTCAGTTCTTGATTCACCCAAAAAGGTAGAAAAAATACCTACAAATATCTATTTTTTGAGAGAGACCTGTGTGAAGCATCCTCAGAATATTAAAGACAAAAGCTAAATATCCGTCTATGAAAATCTCATAATTTACATACAGTTTACAACATTTAAAATGATTATTCATCTCAGCATTACACACTTACATGTGCTTTGCCTGATTGGGCATCAGCAGCTTCATCACATAAACAAACTTCAAATCATTCAAAATAAATTAATATGAAGAGCAACTGAAGTGATGTTCCAATAAACAAATTCGTCAGAAATAAGCTACAACTGAAATTTAAAAAAACAATTTTACAACTACAAATATTTTCCATGTGTTACTCTTGCTCCTACTTTGATTTGAGTCATACAGCCCGAAATGAATAAATATATAATCTAATTTTACAAAGGAGAAACTATAAGAACCTCAAAAAGGAACATAAAATAAAAACAACAACCAATAATAATAAATATTCTATATAGAATTCATACAGTTGACTTACGTTTTTTCACACTTCCATATATTTTTACAAAGTATGTGTCTATTATTATATATATAATGGCAGATAATGATGAATGTCACTCTGATATAATGCAATTTATACTACAAAATACAAAAAATCTTAAATATTTTAGTTAAAAAGGAATAACAAAGATATTTAAAAGAATTGAAAATATGGGATCATAAAATTCCTCAAACTGAAAAATTAGGAAGTTAGAATATAATGATGATATCGGCCAACATAATATAAAATATTCTATTTACATCATTCCTGTTTACTAAATTTCTACTTACAGCAGCTTGCAGAAGAGGTAAAGGTGTTTCAAACTGAGGTGTTATGAGTCGCAATGGTTCATGTTTAACTTGCAACATAGGATAAGCATCCATTGCATCTGGGACGAGGCTTGTGTGAATTGCATACAACTTATTACTAAAGAGTTTGATATAATCAGTTGGGATTTCATCAGTAGGTTCTTGCAGGCACACACGAGGACATTCTGCAAGCATTGAAGTATCTGGCACCATCAGATAATCAGCAATCTGGAGAGAGAAAGAATGCACACATTTATTACATTTCATAATTCCATTAAAAGTGTACTCAAATAATCATGTTCAGTGAAATAGTAATATCATAACTTAACCTCAGGATCATCTGCATCTACTGAGTTTAATTCAACTTCTGGAGTTGTCAGGAATTTGAAAATAATTTCTCTAATTTTGTCATTATCTTCTTTATCAACATACTGATCAGAAAGAAAGTGAACTGAGCCTATAACAGCAAGTTTTCCACCCGGTATTTTATTTGCAAATCCACTGGTGCTGTATACAGCAGCAACAGGTCTATTAACTGGAAAGGCAACACTGCCACTTGAGAGCAAAGTTATTGCTGGTCGAGCAACATTCAAAGTAGCTCCAAATGGAAATACAAAACTTAGAGATCTACAACAGATGAAGAATCACATATAAAACTAAAGCAAAATAAATACAAGACAAGACAGTTGCATTAAAGTAATTATATTACTTGATGTTTTGATGGTCACTGTATTGAGGCAACATTTCGGAAACTGCGTGCAGTACACCTCGGTTAACAACACCATCCACAACTAAGCATTCTTTAGGGTTAAAATACTTATAATATGTTGTTCGCACAACAACATCTAAAAATGAAAGTTGCTTTATATTAATAGACATTTTCCAGGAAGCATGAAACAGTCCACATAAAATTTATTTGTGGCAATTACTTACCGTTATTTACCATAATCCCATATTCTTCCAAAAGAAAATTTATATTGGTATGATAATTCTTTTCACCACCTTCACCAAGCAACACTAAAATGCTGCCACCTGTTTCAATGAATTTTTTGAGGCAATTGAATTCACTTTCAGTAAACTTTTCCCTTGGCCCAGGCAATATAAACAGTGCAACATCTTCAAGAATTTCAGGAGAAATCTCTTCTTTATTCCTGTAAACAATATTACTCGTTAGAAAATCGAAAGTCCCGTAATATTTCTTTAAACAACAAAAGTAACAATATCAATGCTTACAAGACAATTTTCCAACTGCCTTTCAGTTTACGGACCAAAGTCTTGAAATGTTCATTTAATGTCATCCCCTCATTTTTCGAGCTGTCAAATACAATTGTCTTGCCGCCTTTATCTTTCGCGTCGTTCATCATACCCTAACCATATCACACATAAATATTAAATAATTGACACGTAACATACTACAGTCTATACAAAATATTGTTGGAATACACATTCGAAATTTTGTGTGGTTAACTTTATTTACATCTTATTCAATATGGTGTCAGTAAAGTATCAGCATACCACTGTTGGGGTCATCTTTCCAGATTTCCTCGCCTTTGTTTACATTGAAGTGAACATTGCAGAACCCGCGCACATTCCTGAAGAAACATTCAGAAACACTACCTTGATGTCTGGTGCAATACAATCGATGACTCGACGCCGGGCCTTTCCTATGGCTTTGCACACTTCACAATTATTACACTCCTTATATTTACTCACACAAAAAAGAAATAATGAACTTCATACTATACTGAATACCATGGCATGTGTCGAAGTCGCAGTTTTGAAGAAAATGAAAATCACAAAGAACCTCTTTTCGTAACATCTTACTTAAAGGCAGAATTTTAAGAATTATAACCGCAAGTTATTTGAATTTCATTCATTAGACTAAGTTATCATCCGATAGACGGACACTTTTTTAAAATTCTGATTCGACGCCTCTTGACGTAATTCTATTGCGGCTATATTTGAGGTTATGTTAATGGTTTTGACCAGTAAGCATTGATCTAGACTCACCGTTGATTATCGAATATGTCTGTAAAAAGGAAAAAGTGAACCATCAATATAAAGCTTAAACAACAGTGAGCTATTTCCGTTATCGTACGAAACGAAAGAAAATCGGCTCCCTTCCGCGAGAACAAGACCACGAACAGGCTTCGTGCAGAAGTCCTCGCCCTCTGTAGATTTCATGCAGAAGACAGGCTCAACAACACCATGGACTCGTGAGCGAAATGGCGTTTTATTTATAACCTCAAACCTTTTAAAAACTTGTTGCATCTTCGCATCACGTCTCCAAGTCCTTCTTGGGCATTGAGCGCCTGTAGTAATCTTTCTTGAAGTTAATGTCTTTTCGTCTCGTCACGTCGCAGTTAGATAGTGCCTTTTATTCCTTCAGCCAGGGGCTTAGTGCCGTTAGTAACAGGAGTTCCCAGACGGCCACTCGCCTAGGACTCTGTGGCGCCTGGAATTGCTCAACTTCCGTGACCTCACGGAGTGTGGTTAAACAATTCGGGTAACGACGCCGTCCTTTTCAACTGCAAATAAAACAAACAAGAGAATTATCAATGATATTGTTTATTTTATTTATAACGTGTAAGACGCAGTGACTCTTGTGTCCAATTTCAGGGTCTACGCCTGTCGAATATTTTGATTAGGCACCGTCCTTCGGCCTACGCGATTATTATAAAGCATCCTTATAACGAATAATTTCAAAAGCATTAGTATACGCCGACATTCTTTTTCAATTATTTGATTGCTTTTGTCTCTTCTTTGTTCCTGGTCGTCTCGTCCGTGGGAAATCCTCTGGAGCTCTCCTCTCTCTACTTTAAGCAAGAATATTCCTGCTGGTTCCGGAATGTCCTCTGCACTGCTGGGAACGGCAGTCGACTACAAGCGTCAGCGTTTTGGTAGTATTTCCCGAGTCTGTATTCCAAATTGTAAGCGTATCTCCCAAGAACCAACGAAGCATTCTCGGTGACAATGTGTTGGGTGTCTTTCCTCTTCCCGTAAATTTCTGAGTAACTGCTTATCGTCTGTGACTATTGCCATACTACGACCCCAGATATATCAATAAAATATCTTCACTTCAAACATTATTGAAGAGCTTCTTTGTCCAATTGAGCATCGTTCGTTTTCGCAGCCCTCAGTTGTTCTCAATCCAAAAGCCATCGAGGCTTCTGATCCATCCGGCAGCTTCAGAACCGCTCTTACTCCATACAACTATGCATTGCATGCCAAGCGGCTTCGCTGGGTCGCAATGTGTCGAAACCTGGTCGAACGCAATTACCTTTTTCGCCTCTTGAAAACTTTTTGCCTGCTGTGTGCCCCCTTTTGATTGTTTGTTTGTTTGGTTGGTTAGTTAGTTTGTCTGTCTGATTTTCTGTTTATTCATTCATTCATTCATTCAACGTTATAAACAGTTAAAATCTGTGTATGACGTGCTATGGGGAGAACCGAATTCTGTGCACGTTTTCAAAATTCTGAGATCCCTACACTAAGCCATATACTACTTGAATTTTGAATACAGAAAGAAAAACGTCGCTCCAATGTAATAAAATCAATTAAATCAGCAATAAATTTTGGGCTCTTATCCATGATGTCCTTCGTCAAGGAATAATACTTCTGCCGCGACAACATGGACACGATGATTTGAATAACTATATTTCCCACTAAATTCTGGAAGACGTGCACAGATAATGAAGTTACATTTATGTCCAAAAGCAAAACAAGGGGCCGTCTCAGCATTTGCTCAATGGATCAGAGAAACTGGACGAAAAACCTGATCGAGACGGAGGTCATTGACACGGATGCTGCAATACAATACTTGTTACAGGTTGTTTATACACAATTATACAGTTCAAATGGTAAATAATGCATTATGTATCATTGTTAAAATTAACGTTACTTTTCTTGTGATTCTCAGTATAGTCTCCAATTGTATAGAAACAGTTATGCAGCAGAAACAATTTCACTTGGACTTCTATCGAATTTAACCGTTTAATGTCATCTGCCAAAGTGTTGTAAAATAATGTACATGTATTGTGTGTGAATTTTTTGTAATGAGCTGTTGATACTGTCACCTGATGAATATGATTTCTACGTCGAGTGTTATAGTAATAGACTTCGGCATTTTCTGAAAATATATTCCCACCCTTAAGCAAGTCATTTTTGACAGAAACCACTGATTCGTAAATAAAAAGACACGGTAATGGTAAAATTCCTAGGTTAATGAAGAGAGGCTTACATGAATCACGTGGGTGGGATTTGGTTATTATTCGTACAATTCTTTTTTGTAATCTAAATGTCTAGGAGCTATGAACACTGGTAGCTCTGGTAGTTTCACAACCAATACACGCATCTAATAACTGCTTTAAGGTTTTTAGCAACACTTGATATGAATATTTCGAAAATATTGTTTGAGCCCAAAAATGATACCAACTGACTTCTATCTTTTGACGTTGCTGCCTGGCGAATAGTCTTTATCTTCGATAGGGTAAACTTCCTCTTGGTCCAAAATTTTCCGTACTGCCGATTATTAATATATCATGAAGATATACCCTAACTCCTTTCAGTAAATTCTCCATCAGCAGTTGAAATAAAGCCGGAGCCGATGAGATTCCAAATGGCAGTCTGTCACTCGGAAAAGTCTCCTCGTTGGGTACATGGAGAACGTCATTGAAGATTCGATTATCTATCACACTGTCGTTAAGTTTCTGTTGACAGGATTTTTTTCCAGAGTATTTCAGACAGTCACTTTTTTAAACAATTGAAAACAGAGACTCATTAACCCGAAAACAATTTAGATTAAATAAATTTATTAAAATATTCTATTAATTTTTTAAGTTTTTCATCTCCACGTTTCGAAGACTTATTTTCCTCTTCTTCAGAAGTTACTCGCAGAATAATTTTTTATTTTTTGAAATACATTTCTTACTCTATGTAAGAGTAGAACAAAGAGCTCCTAACATCTTTGATGGAAGCCTTCTCTGCATTCCGTGGCGTCATATATATATATATATATGTGTGTGTATATATATATATATATATAAATTAGTGATGGGTCGATACCTAAATTTCTCGATTCTCGATACTGTTACCTGTCTGAGAGCTTCGATACGATACTACTTTGAAGACTTAACAGCAACAGTGGTTCAATCAGAATTGAAAGGATATATTTTGTTCTTCATACATGCATGCACTATTTTAATATTTAAAAACTATTGAGATGAACATTAATTTTTTAAAGTTTTTAAAGATAAGTATTTAGAAAAACCAACTTTCTAACGCTTTCTGGATCCATTCTATTTCTTTCTTTCTTTTTTTGTCACGTATCAATGCAGCTGTGCTGAAAAGTTTCTCCAAAAACACTGTATCTGATGGAATGTACAGGTATCGAACAGCACTTTTTTCTTCACTTGGGGAGAGTCATTTTGTTTTGCCAGTAAGATAGTGTATTTGCATCAGGAGGAAGCAAGTCCATACATTTAATTCATCCGTTTGTGGTGTGGTTTCGTATAAGCATGATATTTTGTCACGCTTCAGAATATTTCTATAAAGAGACCACATGCATGTTTGACATGTCAAAGCATTTTCGGGGGTTCAGTATTTGAGGATGCTTACAAAACAAATTAAATTTAATAATAAATTCTTATCTAATTTGAAATTTCTAATGTAAATACTGAAATTGAGTTATTCGGAATTTTGTAAGTGTTGTGTCCGTCTGTTTGGATTCACTTACAATCGTTGAAATTAGCTAACGCTGCAACGCCCCGGCGCCGAGCCCTCTTTATCGCACTCGCGCCTGTCATCATCTTTTGAGATAGAACGCAAATCACGACCAGTTTAACTTTGAGAAACTCTTCCTTGTGAGCTCCTGGCAATCTAGCCTGTCTCTCAACAGGCTCGATATCCAATGCCCGATGACGATGTTTCTTCCCGGGATACTTCCCTCCTCAGCCCATCGTGGAGCTCTTGATCTCAGTTCTGCGTTTTAAAGTAACTGAAGGACCACTATATTGGTGCATTCCATATACAAAATGAGTAAAGTGTGGAATTGTTTTGAAGAGAACTCGAAAGATGACAATAGTGCTATTTACAGAATATGTGAAACAACATTTTCGCCGGGTGGAAAATCACACAATACTATTAATTAAAAAACACATTTTATACCGGGCAGTATTCAGCTCCACCGAAAACAAGAGGGCCAAGCCAACTAATGTTGCACCGGACTTTGGAAACGTCACAGATCATACACGTGAAGTGGTAGAAGTTAATGACCCATGGCCAGTTCTGTCAAGATCCTCAAATCAACCAACACTCATTGATTGTTTTGGACACGAAGAACAAATTTAAACCAGGAGACTATCGTTCAAAAGCAGTAACAATAAAATTTGCTTACATGATACCCCTATAATAACCCTATTTTTAATAACCCTATTTTTTAATCACGATTTCGATTCTCCGATATTTCCAATATATATATATATATATATATATATATATATATATATATATATATATATATACGGGATTATCGCCGAGAACTAGAAGCTGGAACCACGTATTCTCCCACGGCTAAAACTCTGTCGTGCGTTCGGTTGGTAGAACGCGGCTAGTAAGGATCACATTGTCGGGGAGATCGCGACGAGAATGAACACTTGCTTCTAAGGTCGCAGCATATAAGATATTAGACTTCGTGCCGGGAGAGCGGTTTGAAGGGTGACTTGGTTCCCAGGAGTCCATGCTCGCCTAACACTGCACTTAACTATCGAGCCGCGCCACGACCGGCAATACATGTCCGGCGAAATATTCTCCCCGGACGCCGACTGGGTGTGCTGGTTGGGCGAGGATGAGAACAAGATAATTGCCGCCGGACGAACCAACAAGCAATGGGCGAATAAACAATGAACGATGTCGAACTTATGGCGGAGTCGGAGGAACGGAGAACTTACGGCACCCGTTAGCACCGCCGCCAACGTCGTTCTCGCTGAACGCCATTGCTGATCCACCCTGCGACGCGGGTCACGCCCACGCGCCGCCCCGCAACCGGACGGGCTGCCCGCCGGGAGCAGCAAAGCCGCCGCTCGGGGGCCGCCACCGGGCCCGCTTGGGTTGGTTGTTGGTTGGTTGTTAGTGATTCCGGGCGCGTCAACTACTGAGGGCATTCGTCCCGTAAGTTTAGTGCATGTTCATTGGGAGATGGCGGTGATCTTTTCCTGCTGGATGGCGATATCCAGCGCCGACCTGCCGTCGACTAGCGGCATGTGTGGTAGTGTAGTGCATGTTAGTGTAAGTGTGTGAGGATAGGACAAAGAAGAGAAAGGAAAGATCGCGCGTGGTCCGTGGCCCGTTTGTTAGGGTACTGCACTGGGTGTTGATCGGAGAAACCACGAGAATCCGCCGTTTAGAGCAGCCGGCCTCTAGAATGACAGTCACCGAATTCGATCTAGCTGACAAGCTAGTATCGAAAATCATTCCTCTGTCGAGAGTCGAACCTAGGAACTTCCGGTCAGAGGCACTGCAGTGACATCAGTTGATGCACTGAGTCACCTCTCCCGGTTCCCGCTTGGGCCGTCTACACGGATCAGCTGACGCCGACCCGGGGTTTGACTGCCGCGCCAACAGCCGCTGAGACGATGTCGCCCGCCTGCTCGAAATCCCGGGTGCCGCAACTCCGCCACCGCCACCGCCGGGCGTAATTTAGGTTAAGTTAGATTAAGATTAAAGGATTGTAAGCCAGAGGCTACACCTCGGGAATTTCCTTTTGGTCGGTCCTTTTTTTTTATCAGGAAATTCAGAATTATAAAAATTCCTATGTGGTTATCCATGCACAAGCGTGATCACAACGAGATAGAATATACTAGTATATACTAGTATATTCTAAGTCGTTCGTGATCACGCATACATTCCTTACCAACCCCGTTTCAGAGCAACCGGGCAAAGCCGTCCACAGGAGACGACGGGGAAGCCAGGGAATGTGTCATTCCGGAGATGTTTCCGCCCCTCCGTACAAATCCAGGCTGTCTATTAGACCGCAATAGATTCGCGATATGCCAGCCAAATGGATTTCCTGTCGGAGTAGTCAACTTATGAAACATCATTCTGATCAACTCTCGCTTTTATTTTGTTTGTTGTCACTCACTTCTAGTGCTATTGAAGACTTCACAGTACAATAATGTGCGTCTCACTGTTAATTAGCATTAAACAAGATTTTTATCTGTTAACTAATATTAACTCGGTGAACAATGAAGCTACGTAAATGAGTTATCATTTTCAACAAATGCAAGCGCCAATCCGGTGACCGAGATCGCTAAGGTAGAAGTGTCGTCGTCTCGGACCGAAGGGTCGCGGGTTCGAGTCCCGCCTCGGGCATGGTTGTATTTCTGTTCGTCCTTTCACCCCTTATCATCACCATATCGTTTCGTCTTCATAGTTACCATACCGTTAACTCCAATAGTGGTCGCTAATGTCCTAGATGTTGTTGCGACCTTCAATAAAAAGAAGTGCGAGCGTGAAATATGTTAAAGTGCGTGAAGGGCAAATGAGAAACACAAAATTAAAAGTTATCTGTAGTCTGACTTCTGTGTTAAAAATAACTTTGCGTTGCTAGTATTATCAATTTATTCATTGTTTCATCTGTCAATAATGATTTATATTGAAAAAATATTCATTTATTATATATATATATATATATATATATATATATATATATATATATATATATATATATATATATATATATATATATATATATATATATATATATGGTAATTTTATGTGACCTAATGAATTGTTTCTAACAGTCCAGTGATATTAATATTAATGCAAAAGCTTCAATTTTATTTAGCTGTTTAATTATTCATTATCTTTCGAAAGTAAGTAATTGTTTAAAAAATAAGAAATTCATAAATAATATAAATAGTATTAAAAATACCTTTCAGACTACATAACCGTGGTCTATAACACATATTTTGCCAAACGTTCTGTTGGGCAAAATATGTCTCATAGACCACAGTTATGTAGCCCTAAAGGTATTTTTAATAATATATCCAGCTTTGAAAGTCTACATTGTTTTAATATAAATAGTCTTCAGTAACTTGCCTGTTCTTACCAGTGACCGACTTTCTCTTTATACCTATTTCTTCTGCATTAAACAGAGTGTGATACATGTTATAGGGTTACTTTTGGTAACGAATTTAACTTTTTGATTGTTTAAAAGTTATTTATTGAAACAGGAATATGCACTGTGAACATAAATGACACAGTAAATATATAAACTTGCATAAATTCGTGACTGCAATGCTATAAACTACACCATGATCACACAGTAATTTAATAGTAAACCTCATTAACTTGCTAAATTATTAATCAAATGAGAATGATCATATTATACACCAGTTTCCATTACAAATACATGCCAAATTATTCCCAATAGGCCTCGAAGCAATACAAGATTAATATATTTCATTATCTTCAGACTATCATTAAGATTTTATTAGATTTTTTTGTTTAGATTTTGATTTAGACTGTCATATACTTATTGAAAACCTAATTTTAGGTTCTCAGTAGACTTATCCCAGAATGATTTCCGAAACATTACATGTAAAGTTAAGTGACATAAGGAATACAAAAGTTGAAAGTAGTCAAATTTCCTGCATTTATAACGATGTGAAAACATAAAATAAAAGATAAAACATAGAAATTTTAGAAACAAAGTATACAAATTTCCAACTTAGAAAAGTTTTTTTTCCTATTCAAATTCAAAAATCGAATGTCTCTTAACTTTCTTCCATTACCAATTTATCTCCTCTCCCCTTCTTCTGCTCTATTTGATCTCTGACAAAATGGAAGTTGTTGTTAAGGATTTGCTTCCTTGTAAGATGTAGTAATTTTACTTGAATTAAAATTAGATTAAAAAATGACAATTTATTAAGGTGAGTTCATTTGTACCTGGTACATATTTATTATAATATATTTCAATTTGTTTAACTGTAATCTTAAAAGTTAGAAAATTTTAATTTATTTTATAATCCTTTCTGTTTATATTCAAATTAGACTCCTGAAGAACAGGAAAAATGCTCCTCAAAATGTTGAGAAATGAAAAATGTTTAAAAAATTAACAGAATCTTTCAATAACATTTGAATCTAAATTATGTTTTTTTATTAATTTTTTGGTTTGCAATATGTATATGACTGTCTAAAATAACATCTGGACAAAAAAATTAATATACTTATTACACCAGATACACATGCTCTTGCAGTGCTGATGAGGAATGTGAAAAATTTCAAGGTAAGATAATGGTTATTTTCACTATTAAAATTAGTGTGTTGTGTCAAAGAGATTTCAAAATGCATGTGGGATTTGGGGAGAGAGATATGGTGCCACTTTCTCAAAATTAAGTTATAAGTAATGTTGCAAATGTTGCCAATCAACTGTTACAAACAGGTTAAATAAAATGAAACCATATTAAAGTTAACGGTCCAGAAAAAAAATAACCATTCATATGTATAGCTATGCTTAATTTTAAAAAAACTACAATATTTAGTGTGCTGGAGTTTACTTGGGTTTCTAATATAATTCTTTATGAAGTATTCTTTTAAAAATTATTATGAAACTTTTAAAAATTGTTTTACTCTCATTCACATGGGCTTATTTATTTTTCTTTCCACAAAACAAGTAAAACCAATATGCGTTTACTACAAGCTTCAAGGAGGTCTGGATGCCTTGAAAATGTAATGCTCCATCACCTGTTTTCATATAGAAATACCAAGATCTACATAAAAGAATGGCATGGCATTTCACATAAAACACTTCAAAACAAGTTGATCATTCTTAAAATTAATAAAATTTTGAAATTCAAAACTAATTAAAAATTCTAAATGATTATCTTAACCAAACTACACTATATTTTATTGGAAATTCCATCCTTTGTAAAATTGTCAATATCAGTAACTGGATGGGTCTTTTTAGGGGGCTTTTTGGGTGTGGTCGGAGCTTCTTGTTTTTTGTTTGTTCATAATTGTTTCAACAGACTTCACTTCCAACTGTAACCATACAGAAAGTGGAAAAAATAAAATAGGATTTATTACTATTAATATATAACTAATGATAATTAATAATTATAGACAATAATTATACCAATGACTATTTTAATTATAAAAACTTCACCTGCCTGTTTTAAAATATAAAATTTAGAAATAAAAACATTAATCTTACCTGTAATAATTTTGCCATTAGTTTTGTTAACCAAGTATGAGTGATAGGACCCCTTCTTCTACTGATTCCGTCCACAATCCACAATATAAATTAACATTTCCCTTTTGATGAGAAATTTGAATTTGCTTTAACATTAGACGAAATACTAAGAATAGGCCGAGATGTAGTTGGACTGCCCATTATTTTTCATTTATTAATAAATTGGATTCAGACAAATTAATAATAAATATAATAAAATTAATTTTACACAAAAATACTAAATCGAAAAACTAACCATTGCTATTAAAACTATCTCGACTAACTCCATTGTGATTAGTGATGAAAATAATTGGAAAATAATAAATAAAAATAAAAAACGTATAGTACTAAATTAATAAAGTAAACGAAGTCACTAAATGCAGATTTATGAAAAAACAGCCAACCGCGAAATGCGAATCCCAAACTAGCCAGGCCACATGAACGGCTTGAATGTTGGCGGAATGAACGGATGTAGTCATTTTTTCATTGCAAACTTGAAATTTAAAAAATGTCCCTATCATGTAAAGGAAATATATACAGGGTAATTGTATGAAGGTTGGCAACGGCTTTCCAACACAAAATGAAACGAAACTACCCTAAATCGAGTATGAATACATGTTCTCATCCGACAGTGGCATTTTTCAAAAGTGGTCACGTTGGCTGGTCCTTTTAGTTGGCCATCACGTTATTCGAGAGCTAGGCGCCCCTCGGGGATATAAGATTAATGAGGAAGAGGGTTACAATATACATGATACAGTAACCGTGAGTAGTACGTATTGCAACCAACCATATAGTATGTATATATACACTATATGGTAGTTTTGAAAGGAAATGAGAAATTTAAACGTGTGGAATCTGGAAGTAACTTCGACAAGTGGAATTTGGCGCTGGAGTCTTGATGATGCGATGGAGTGGCGTGCCGGATCTAGGAATAGGGAACAGTCGAGAAGAAAGGCAAGTCATGCATGTATTAGTTTCTTTGACTGATGAATGAAACAGTGTTATTATTTGGCTTATAAAACAAAGATAAAGGCCTTTAATGGGATGGATAAATTCGATGTCAAGTAATTTAGTTCTTGTTCTTTTGTTCAATTTTTTTCTTCTTTCATATAGAAATCTAATATATTTTTCATTTGTTGAACATAGAAATACGTCGTAGTATTATTTTTATAAAGGCAATAGGAATTTTATCTAACAATGAATGATCATTAGTTTCACATACATTTTCGATGTTATCTGTATAGAGACATTCCCAAATATTAACATATGTCCTAAGAAAATGTGAATTAAGAGTATCTATGTGGTGTATCGAGATGGGATCGGGGAAATTTATAGTATAAATATTTCAGTACATCACACTTTAGTCTTGATTGGTGCATTTATCGTCCCTCTGTAGTCCTCACAGATGCGCACGTCTATTGTTTTCGGGACCACGGGAATGGCGCACGAGGACTGCTTCACTGGTTCCAAGACAACGTCCTCGATCGTTTTTTCAATATTCGCAGTAATCCTGCTTTGCAACGTAAAAGGATCTGGCAAATCTCTCCATAAATCAGTCACTACCCATCAAACTAGGCCTATTCCTTCCATCATTAAGAGTGGGAGCTGGGCCTCTGCGCCATTAAAATTCACATTGACAGTACAATCACTCACGATCATCAAATTCTGTTTTTACCATGTCCCTAGAAAAAGTTTAGATTCCGTCAACTTCTAATGCTTTCTCCACAACCTATTGAGCATGTCCTTTCCAATAATTGACCTTCCGGCCATGGAGTTTCTATGATCACGTCCTGTCTATTAATCTGCATCTTGTTCCAAGCAAGGATTGTTCCCTGACCTGTTTTTTATTAGAGTTCAACTTGAGAAGGAGATACATGTTGTATTGTTTTCCCATAGTTTCTGTAACGTGGCACCTATTCAATTTCTTCTGTCATTTACGTTCGTTCTCTTTGTTAATTTTTGCGATATTCTTCTTCAAACAACACTTTTCTAGGTGACCAACTTTTTCACAAAGACATTTTGTTTCTTTAAATCTGCAAGTGTTCGGCCAGTGATCACCACCATAACTAAAACATAGATTATCTTTACTTTTCTCTTGTATTATTTTTTACCTCTTCTTTCATTACAACTTTTGTTTGGTTATTCAATTCTGCAGCGTTCTTGTATGCTGATTCAGCAGCCCGCGCTTCGTCATAGTCTTTCTTGTAGGTGAAGTTACTGTCTGCCAATAACCTCTTTTGTAACCTAGTATCACTCATGCCACAAATAAGTTGTTTTGATCTCAAAGTTAATCTAAATTGACAAATGTTCACTCAATTTCCTCGATTATGCAAAATTTCATTTTGTTGCCATCCATAAAATTTAAAACATTGTACAAACGTACTTGGTTTCGGGGTGAAATGGTTGCACAACTTTTTCACCTCTTACTCGAAGGTTAGTTCCATCGATTTCATTGGGGTTGATAACGAACGTGGGATTGTATATGTATCGTTGTCACATGCCGAGAACGAGATAGCTTTCGCCTTCGCTGCGTCCATTGTCTCGTTTGCTTCAAAGTAAAACTCGAGATGTCCCTAGTAAACTTACCATGCTTCTGGCTTCGCTGGACTGAATTTGGCCGTAGAGCCCACAGTGAGTTGGGCCTCGAACGAGTTGTTACCGCTACAGCTGCGTCGTCGTCGGTCATCCTCACAAATTAACCTCCTCGCCAATTTGTTACGTATCAAGGAGATACAAATAAGAACAATCTAAACTCAGTGATTATGATTTATTGAAGGTGAACTTGGAATAATAATACAGTACATATACCTCGTGTAACGGTTAGCATTGAACTGAAATTGTATGTGATCTCTAAACTCCGAGTACTCAGGGCGCGTTCTCAAAATATTTCATGCCACATTTTTATGAAATACATTTAACATGATTTCATGATGATTATAAAATGGCATTTCAAAATGCGTTAAACGCAACGAGTTTATTATTTTTTGGGGGAAATGAAATTAATTCGTTGACTCTATATTCGCAAGTTACAAATGCCAAGTTACGATTTTTAAGAACACCGTTTCAAAAGTAAAATTTAAATAATCTTGAATATAAACGTGCAATTATTGTGAAGTTTTAGGCAAATATCTACCAGTTTTTGTAAAAAAGCAAAAGTCATTTATAAATAAGCACAAAAATAATTTTAATTATTCAAAAATAGCTGGTGAACGAGTGAAGTGCAATAAGTGTTGACTTTAAGATATACGTGCAATAAGTGTTGACGATAGGCCTCCTTTCATCAGAGATTTAACACATTTACAGAAATATAACATTTTATTACGTGAGTATGCTATGTGCAGGACCCCTTTCAAAATTTCAGGGGGAGGGTGTCACTGCCTCCCTGCCCCCTCCCTGTGCGCACGCCTGTGTGGTTTGAACTGTGCTTTGTTGTTTCGTGCCACGTTTGTTACATAAGGTGCTCTTTGTTTTCTTTCGATTTGTTGTGGTTCTGGCTGCGTATCTCACAAATTTGCGGAAAAATCTCTCGGACTTGTTTATCTATCAGTCAGTACTTTTTCATTTCGTTGATTAAAAGTAAATATTGACCTTAACGATCATGCTAACGTTAGATAATAATAATGATAATAATAATAATAATAATAATAATAATAATAATAATAATAATAATAAAACAAGGGTTCTGGTTAACATGATGTAAACAATGAAAAATCCTTCTTGGGAATTTTCATGCGTTTTATTTTCATATTTGAGGGATGTTCGATCATTTACTGGTATCAGTGACATTAAAAAGTTAGGTAGCAAAACTCACAGGCTCGAAAAATCACGGCATCTTTATAGTTCTCTAATTAACATTTTCTGTTAAAAATAATATCGCATTGATCAAGTAGTAAACGAATAAGCGAGCGTTTCCCTTGCGAAGTACAATGAAGAAGTTAAACAAAATCGACTATTTTGACCACTTTAATTGACATTGCTGCCTAATGAGGAGACTAACCGTATTCTGAAAGGTCGCCAAGAAATCCAAATGAAATAAATAACTTTAATTGTAGAAAGCTTATAATTAATTGTCTATAATGTAAAGAGCCTTATGATTCTGTCAAATGATGTTACCTTGTGTTGAATCCTTGCTAAAATAAAATGAATGACACATAATAACTATTTTAACGAGAAGAATGTTAAGTTGTCAGATTTTTTAAATGCGATTAATCTGTGTTGGCGATATGCTGTAGGGAAGGAATTCATTTTCACAGTTATCTTTTTTGAAAAATATATTGAGGAATTTGTGTTGGAGGTGAGGTGATTGCATAAGAAAGCAAGATCCACCATGAAGGCTAATACTTACCTTTGAAATTTCATAGAAGTTTTTTCTTCGAGAATCGTGATTCAAAGGAACGAACTCTTGGCGAAATCATAATGTGAATTGCTGTAAGCTGTAAGTGTGCTATGTTTTTGATTTTGCCACGAGACAACATCTTCCTTGTTATGAATTCTCCTTAAAATGTTAGCTTTTGTGCCTATGAAATAAATAATTGTAGAGTATGACAAATATTTTTACGTTTATCTTAATGTATCAAGATACGAATAATCACATCAACAGTGAACAGTTTTTTTTGGATAAGCTGTTGCGTGAGAGTATTATACAGGAATGTCCTTAACGATGTACATTTTTATGAACCTCTTAGAAACGTCTGCATTCTGCTGCAAGCTAGTGCGCCTGGCCGCAATAGTGTGAAGTGCCGGATTACCAGGGAGTACGGAAATGGTGTAGAGGTGTCCAGAATGTCCAGACCCAGCGTTTGGCGGGAAAGTCTTGGGTAGCCACCTCTGATGTGCGCGTAAGGGATTCCTAGAGCATTAGTAAGTTTTTGGCTCTATTATGCGGTTGCCGAGATGCATATGTCTTATCACGTTTGTTATTTAAAATGGCATTTGCTTTCTTTCGGTTTATGTAGGTCCTGGCTGCGAATTTCTTCGACAAATTTTATTTAAAAAACAGCACTATTTTATCAACACACGTCAGTTCATTACCTTTCTTTTGAAAGCGGTTCGAAGTAAATATTATCATGATATTAGCGATGATACTAAGGTGCTACTTTAAAATAAAATGAAAAGTATGAAACATTTGCTTCCATGCCCCCTTTCCTGGCTTATGAAAAATGTCAACGAGTTTCGAGCCTCTGTGCTATTAATGTAGAAGTGACTCCTTCCATATATTTTTATCAAGTGTCGGCTTTTTAAATAATTGTTTTAGAAATTTGTATTAATTATTATCATCGAGAGAAGTATTATCTATATTAAACTTTGATAATCGTTTGGATAAATCCAGAATGTTCATAAACAGTTCCAAAAATGTTCGTAATTTTCCTCGGAATGGGGAATTTTCAATACTAAGTTAACCAGAATTTAATATAATTTAACTATTAACTTTTCGTTGTATTAATTGTAATAAATACATGGTTATTTAAAAATATAAATAAATATTGCACTTTTTATTATATTAAAAAGTGCAGTATTCTGTGCTAAATTCTAATTTTGATGGTTGAATTTCAATATTCAATTAACACGCTTCAAGTATTACTTGTTATTGCCAATAAATTTAATGTTAACATTTTTTATGAAATGGATTTTCAAAGCAGAAATCTACTTTTGTCCTCTTTGTTCCGAGGGTGCTATAATTTTGCATTCGAGAGTTTTGGGAACAGTAGGGCATCTGATATATCTTACTCAGTCTCTCCTGGCCCTTTTGCCTCAGTCCACTATCGGACACAATTTGGTCGTGGAAATACAACTTTATTTTAGTGTAAAAATAACATCTCATCGCGAGCAAGTGTACCTAAACAAAACAAAAGCGTTTTTAAACCATTGTAGGCAGAGGAAAACCCCTAATAAAGAATGATCACGACGTTTAAAAAAAATCGACACTTACATCGTGTTTTAGACCTAAGCTCACGGCTTCTAGCAGCCTGCCACTTAGAGGCGACAGTGCTGGTCTCAGCTTCAAAAGTTGTTCCCCGTTGTGTGTTTTGTTCCCCGGGCGACAAATACAAGCGATGCCGTCGTTACTGAAGACATGGTTATGTTCGTGAATTGGATATTCGAATTTAATGACGTTTACCATTCTATTAGCTAAGTAACAGCGTGGTGTTTTGTGAAGTGAAAATGTACTAAAATATTTTTTAAGTACTTCTCGTAATATGTTGGGTAATTTTTGTGTATTAATCTACTTACAAGGAAATATACAGGCGAGTCATTAAAAAAAGAACAGCGTGTTCCTCGTAATGTTAGCAATAAATAATTTCTTTACCGTTTGAACCTCACAGCATACATTTAACTACAACGTGTTGTTATTGTTATTGTTGTAAATTTCCGATTTCGTCACAGTCACCATGTCACCATGGAACTTGATGCACACTTCCAAGACTCGAAGCGCTGTCGTAGACTTGGGTGGTTATTCGTGGCCTTTGCGAGCAGCGAGTGCAATTTTGACGGCCCAATCGTCGTGGCTGGGCCGTGCGTGACACGGGGGAGGCAGAACTCCCATTTTGTTAATTCACAACGGTTGGTTTTTCGTCGTTTATACAAAAATATTTTTAGATTTTTTCTTCGACAATACTTAGAAATATCCTCAGCGCTTCGACTCGCTTTAAACTCAACCTTCTGGACGCTATAGGGGAAAGGAAATCGGCAAGAAAGCAGGGTAGTAACTAGCGTAGCAAAATGACATAAGAAACATTTGTTTGTCTAATTGAGGAGAAAACGGTGTTTGTTTTTGCTTGAAATTTCGCCCTGTGTTACTCAACTCGATATAAGACCTTTGCCATCCAAGAGTGTTTATAAACGATAAAATAAAACTATTCTCAATTCCAGTCTTATATTTTTTCAAATTCTGCATTTTTTATGTACTTTAACTACATATGACAATGAGTAGATGTTCACAATGTTCAAAAATTTCACTACTACAAATGATGAAAGAATTTTATGCAAACTGCTTGTGCAGTTTGATCGCGAGTATTTATACATATCTTACAGATGCGTCGCAAGCGCGTTGAATGGAGAGGAGTCGAGTTGAACTTTCCTTAGCATAGTGTTACTTGTATGTGCAAGTCTGAATACCTAAGTACCTACTGTACTGACACGAACTAAGAACTTAAGTAAAATGTATTAGGCTGAAAAAATACTTTTTAATTCCATTTGTCTATTAAGTTAAGTGTTTTCTCGTGTTACTGAAAATCCCTTGATATGGTTGGTCTGTACCTGACACCTCGACACTGGTTATTGAACATTTCTTTACTGTAAGCCGGACTTCTTTACTTTAGTCTTGCTGTCAGTCGGAAATTGGCCCCGGAAAAATTTTTCCTCATCCGACCGACTAGCTGGAGGGTGAGTTATATGTGGCATTTCGAATATTTTGCCCTCTTGGATGGAAAAGTTATTTCTTAGGATCAAGCTAGTTCCTTCAGGTTTTTGTGCATTAGGTATTTCTGTATTTTCTTGAAAACTTGAGGATCATAATGACATATTTCTTGTTGAAAAAACATAAAAATGCCTGTATGTTAAGATACATTTTAAAGATATTCTCTTTAGAACATGATTTCTTTGTCTTTTGAATGTGTTTTTTCAATTCAAACTCTGAGGAGTTTTGGCGTATTCAGAAATTTTACTTTCTGGAATCTTCGTATTGGTTCTAAATTCTTCTTCATTGCATGAAAATGCTATAATTTCATCTATGATTGACAATTCACATTACTGAAAAGCAGGGGTCGTCAATTTTTTACGGGCGAGAGCTATTTTTCTTTCACTTCTAAATAACGAACATTTATATCCACTCAAAATATATCTATCATTGAGCAGTTTCAGTGCGTTTTTCACATTAATCTATTGGAAAGAACTTCGCGATTGCACAGGATCTATCGAGATCTGCAGGATCTTTGTGGTCGCCCGCTCGATCGCGGTCAACTGATTGACGACCCCCAGCTCTAAAGTATTGTTATTTCCAGCCAATACTACGCAGTGGTTTTCAAAAATATCTCTTTAAACAGGGTGTGTTATACTCAGATGCTCAATTTCTGTGATGTAAAAAGACGATATATCTACCCGGAAGAAATTTCTGATTCTGAAATTGGAAGTGATGGGTATCTAATTGTCCGTGCCATATATATGGGTATGGTATGTGTAGAATATCATATTGTGACTTACAATTTTTTGTTTGTACTTCAAATTATATTATATAAGTCATATATTTTGCATTTAATAAAAATTATAGTGTTTTATTAATTTAGTGCAATAGATTTTCAGAAGAATAATTTAATTTTCTCCCTCGAAAAATTATATTTAAAATACATTGTGATTATTCATCTTATTAAGCGGCAAAATTTCGCTGTATATTCATTCAGTTTTTTCCAGAAATTATCTTTCACTTTGTTATGACTGGTTTGTAGAGAAAAAAATGTTCATAAAGAAACTAATTTTTGTGAGTTTCTTCCCTGAAGTAGAAATATTTAGAAATAAAAGTGCAAATATTGTATTTCGCTTACAAAAGTTTAAGGTGATGGAAGTAAAAAATGTTTTCAAGTTTTCAACACTTGTGGCAAAGTATATTTTAAAATGCTGCATTTTTTAAATTTATTTAGCTAGTATATAATTGTAACGGACACTTACACATTCACACTTACCTGGATGTATTTTGAATCTTCGTCAGCACTCCATAATATTTGTGTGGTGTTACTGTTTATGCACTTCTGTAAAGGGCTTCCAAAAGGATGCGTATACACCGATGTCTGCAGTGATCTTTATTGGATTACAGTGTTAAACCAGCCCACTTCAACGATATATAATACACGTTCTTATGCATATTATATGTTGCTGAAAACAGTATACAATGTTTTGCACCAATGTTAATTTTTTATGTACGTGTGTATGTTCGCATGTCTGTATGTTTATTTCTTGTTATATATAATCTAGGACATAAGTAGGAAATCATTACTGTGTTGCGGTCCATCCTCTGCATGCCATTTTGTTTGCAAGGGAACATTTTGAAAAATACGTGCACCATATCTTGTACATTTACAAATATTTCATAACTTTTTTCCTATATAATGTCATTAATTTATGTTTATTAGTAGATAGAACTTTCTAACAACAATTTAAAATATTAAATAGGATAATTGATTTTGTTAACATTTTTCATCTTTTCTATCGAGCTGCAACAATAAGTGCGACCAACGGGAGGAATTTAACTTTGACGTCAAGAAAGCTGGATCAAGAACAAAATAACGAAAACGTCGAGGGTGGCCAGCCCTAGACAGGAAGCGTGAGCAGCGTGGACGCAGTGGGGCGGGAGAAGCGCGGTGGGCGGGGACACGGACACGGTTGCGGCCGGAAGGGGTGGTGCGGAGAGCATGTGAGGGGCGGCTAGCATGTGGAAGGGGGTGGTGTGGGGGGGTGAGACGGGGATCAGGGAGCGGGTAACGAGCAGCGGGAGACGGGAGGAGCGGGGAGCGTCGCCTCGCAGAGAGTGTTCTCATTAAACAGGCGCAGTGCGGACAATAACGAGCTGAACGAGCCGCAATGGCAGTGTTTCGTCGGGTTGAGCGGAGGCAGGGGAAAGGCCGATGCCTGGGGCGGCTGGCGAGGGAGTGTGGATGAGGGGCGCTACGGGACTGTGCAGCGGGGAAGTCCCGGCGACACGTGACCCTCGTGGGGAACGCCGGTTGGCGGGCGGCATGCACGTACGCTCTTTCGCCCGCGCCGACACCGCGCTAACTTCGTAGAAATAAAACATGCGTCCTATACCGACGGAGGACGGTAAACTCTCTAGTACATCGTTCCCCGGATCGGGAAGTATAGTTGTCCACCCCATGCGTGTGATGTAATACTCAACGGCGAATACACTCGTAGGGAATGAAAATCTTTTCAATCGTCCGCTAAGTGCAAGTTCTGTGTCTAGGCTGAATAACTCTTCCAATGGCTTGTGATGTCACTTAAAAAGCAAAAACACATTTTTTTCACGTTCATGGTCACAAATCACTTGTCTGAAACTTTGTCCTACCAGCAAACTAGGAACATGGTTTTCACACCTAAGTCAATCAATTCTGTGAGATGTAATTCATTTCGGCAAATCACAGAAACGTGTGATAAGTAGAAAATAGCTTTCAGTGCTCACTGACAATGAACTGAGATTAATGCCATTGATGAGATCCTTCTCGCCTACAATTTCCTTCAACGGAAAGGCGCATTCCGCAAATATGTATGCGAATGAGCGTAACAATAAAAGAGTTATGCTTCAAATCACAGAATGGCATAAAATTGAGAAAATTGGGGTAATAAGTCCAATTTTCTGGTGTACTAGAGATGGTATTACTTCTTTTAATGTTGAGAAGAAATCGCGTTCTATATGACAGGCACAAGGGTCTTGAAGTAAGACCGTTTATCGCTAAAATCGATTTTGGTTCATCCATGTCAATCGATACTTGTGACTGTTATTTATATTTTTGAACACAATTAATTTTTACGAGAAATTACATTTGATTATTATTCATTTTATTATGGAAGCGGGCTGAATTGTTCATAATGCATAAGAGTGGTCATTGATATGGAACTTCATGAAACCGTTGGTTGTGGACATAGTGATATTAGTTTTGTTATTTACAAAAATCTTTACGTCCTGAAGCACCTAAAATAATAATACGTTATCACAGTTTCATAGTTTGAGGGAGATAAATGTATTTCTTGTTCGATATTTATATCAGGAGTCTCCCAATCTAGCTGTCGTAGTTGAAAGTTTAATGTCGCGAATTTAAGTGGTCATCACAACACTTCCCATCCGTGCATCTAATAACACAGCAACATATGCTCATAAAATCTTCTTCGTCTTTTCTAATAATAATAATAATAATAATAATAATAATAATAATAATAATAATATTCGCACTTTCAGTCGAGATTTTTGGGTGAAATGTGTGAAGTCGGCAACGCTACACAGTTTATAATTGAACACCCAAAACTCTCATAATACACGAAGGGGCGATGTACGTGCATTTGCATATATCAACGGAGAAAGTTTACGTAATACTTTGTCATATCACTCCAGGGTATCGAACCGTTAACAGATATATATATTTTCAATACAAACGAAATAAAGACATCAGGAGAAATATTACTTCTCCGATACTAAATTATTAATTCTGTCATTGAGAAATTGTAATTTGAAATTTTATATTATTACATTTCCCTAACTGTTTCAAAACAGACTGTTTTCCCAAATTAACATCACCCTTTTGTATGAAATATTAGATCTTTAAATTATTTCCTTGTGAGGATATCTATCTGCTGCCTCATCCAACATTATTATCATGACTAAATTTTCTTTGACTACTTTAGCGTTGGTCAACTAGGTACTGAAAATGTCAATCAGGGTCTCCAGCAAGAAAACTATATAACGGTTCAATGCCTTGGTCTACCCGAGATAAAACGGTTAATAACAAACTCTAGAGCTAGACGCGAGGAGAGCAGCGCGCGGAGCCTACCGTTTTCCGCTGCCGCCGACCAACGACATTATCCGGGTAGCGGAGCGAGGGAGCAGCTACGGCGGGGAAGGGTGCGGGGTGTCGGGGTTGAGGTGGCCGGTGCGGCTGGGACTGGTCCAATCGCATGCAATTGCTCGTGCGGCGTGCCCTACGACAGTGGGCTGCGCTGCCGCCCCGTCGCTTTGCCCGCCGTCCGCGCCGCCGCCTGCCCGTCGCCTAGCGCTCTGCGCCGAACGCCGAGGGCCAGACGCTCAGCGCCCGTGCTCAGAGCTTTCAGCGCTCAGCCTCAGCGCCCCAGCGCTAGCCTAGCGCCAGCCAGACCACGCCGGCGCGCCAGCACCAGCCCCAGCGCCCAGGCCCACGCCTGAGCCGCGCCCAGCCGCCCGGCCCCAGCGCCCGCCCGCAGCGCCCAGCGCTGAGTGGCCCAGAGCCGAGCGTTCAGCGTTCTGCGTCCAGCGTTCAGCGTCCGGCGCCTAGCTCCTAGCGCCTAGCGCCTAGCGCCTAGCGATTAGGCCGCGCCTGCGCCAGCGAGCGAGCGCCCGGCGCAGCGCCAGCGCCAAGGCCAAGCGCCAAGCGCCAAGCGCCAAGCGCCAAGCGCCAAGCGCCAAGCGCCAAGCGCCAAGCGCCCAGCGGCAAGCGCCCAGTACCGAACGCCGGGTGCACAACGCCCAGCGTTCAGCACCCAGCGCCCAGTGCCCAACGCCAACGCCCATCTATCGCTCAGCTCGCTCCGAAGCTTCTCGCCCATGCAGGCACACTTTTTCCAAAACGGACGTTCGCCACGCAGTGGGTAATCTTTTTCAATAATTGCAGGCGGGCAGAACCCTTTCTTTTGGCTCTTTCATGGACGAAGATAAATCATACAACTGCCTCCCAAATCGTAAATTACTTTAATCAGTAATGTAAACGATTTGCACTAATCAGAAATTAATCATATATAGTTCTGATATACACGATTAACTCGCTCCATTAATTATTTAATTATTAGTCCATCGATTCCTTTGGCAGTGCCCTCGTGCGTGTGCCCTGAGGGGCGGAGGAGCTGAGCGGTGGCGCGCGATGTCGTGGGGGCGGAGCGGCGGCGGGGCAAGTACAAAAGTCACAAGTAGAATGAGTCGACAACAAAACCACTAGTTAAGGCACAATATTTCTCGGCCAAAAACACAAAGACAATGCGTACCGCAACGTTTGAGTATCTCAGTTGCCTCCTCACGGACCTCAAAGCCAACATATGTATCAAAACGTCCAACAACGAATTTTGCAAGAACGGACCTAACTTCTTCATTCTTGATGATCTAACAAACTCACTTGGCGTAATGAAATGGAAAGAAAAAGGTATAGGTCAATACTCGAAAGTGGTGGAATGTTACAGAATTCGTATGCAAGTTTTCTACCCTAGAAAACACAAATAATACTTTAGGGCGATTCGGGGCTACCCAGAAGTTCCTAAACGGTCAAGACAGAACGCCAAGTGGGGCTCGTCCCGATGTCTGAGTCTCCTAACCGGTAGACTGACTGCGGGCAGCACCACCCCACCTCGCCCCGCCCCGCCTCCGCCCGCCCCGTCTCGCCACTCCCCGCCTCCGGCCGGCACGTCCCGGCCTCGGCTGCCCGCGGCCGGCGCGGGGGGGGGGGGGGGGGGCGGACAGTCGCGGGTGGCGGGGGGCGGCCGGCCGGCCTCGGTCCGGCGGCTTCCCCGGCCCGCCTACGGGGCGAGCGGGCACAGGGACGGGGACGGGCCGGGGGCTTGGCTGGGGACGGTGGCGATGGCGGGGGCCGGGGCGGAGGCCGCGGTGGGGCGGGCGCCTCGCCTCAGCCGGTCGAGGGCGCCGCCAACCGCCGCCTCCGCCGCCGCCGCCGCCACCGCTACCACCAACTCACAGCCGTCGCTGCACCGTCACTGCCACAGACACCGCTGCCACCGCTGCCGCGACGCCGCTCGTGGGATCCGGCTAACGTGGGACGTCGCCGACCTACTTGGCGTAAAGTCTGGAGCCGTACTTGCTTTTCTGCGGCAGCGCGAGGACCGACTCGGTGATGGGCGAGCTGCCCAAGTCCTCGAGCAGCTTGCGCGAACGCGTCGGCATGTCGGGCAGCAGCGGCATCGCGTGAGGCGTGAAGTCCGTAAGGGGCGAGAAGTCGGACAGGCGCTCGTACACGCCGGCGTATAGTCATCCGGAAGGGGACGCGATGCGACCATGGAGCGGCCTCCTCCGAGCGACGGTAGTCCAGGTGCAAGGACGGGCGACCGGACTGCAGCAGCAGCTCGTCGATGGACTTGAGCACACTGGAGGTGCCGTAGCCGCGGTCGCGCTCGCTGGCGTGCGGCGTGAAGCCCAGCTCGGCGCTCTCGCGCAGGCGCGCCAGCCGCAGCAGTTCCTCGTGCAGGCGGGCGTTCTCCTCGATCTGCTGGCGGCGGCGCGCGATCTCCGCCTTGATCTTGGCCTTCTTCTCCTCGCGCGACAGCTGGTCGTCGTCCTCGTCGTCGCTGCCGTAGGGCGACGGGTGCCAGGAGCGCGGCTTGCGGTGTTTGCGCAGATCGGGGCGGCGGCGCACCTGCAGCCAAGCGTGAGGCAGCGCGCGTCGCCGGCGCTTCCCCGCCTGCCCCGCCGCCCCGCCGCCGCGCCGCCCCGCGCCGCGCCCGCGCCGCGCCGCGCGCGCGCCGCGCCGCGCCTGGCCGAGCGGGCGGGGGCGGCGGGCAGGCGGCGGCGGCGGGCGCGGCGGGCGGGCCGCGCGCCCGTCGGAGGGCTCGGTCGGGGTGGGGCGCGGGGCGACGGAGGGCGGCGGAGGGCGGCCCGGGGGCGACCGGCCGGGCGGCCGGCGACGGCGGCGCCGTCCTCCGTCCCCGGCCAGCGCGGCGCCGGCGGCCGGGGCCTACAGCGGATAGAAGGTGGCGCGGGGCCGGGGGCGAGAATGGGGCCGGGGCCGCGGGGACGCGCTAGGCCGGGGCAGCGTACGCACCTCGTAGCCGCCGCTCTGGCCGTCGCTGGAGCGGCGCACGCCGTAACGAGGGCTGGAGAACGCGCGGTCCTCGTCGAGCACGCTGTTGATGGCGGTCTCGCGGAGCGCGCCGCCTGCCGCCGCGTACGACGACGCCAGGTAGGACTGCGACGGGTCCCACTCCGTGCGCCGCCCAGTGTCGTCGATGCTCTCGTACTCGTACGCCTTGTACGGCGGCTTCAGCGACGGGTGCAGGTACGACACCTCAAATCCCCGCGGCGCGGCCTCCGCTCCTGCTCTACGTGCGCCTCCACCGACAACTACGCCTCAAATCCCGACTCTAGGGGCTGTGGCGCGGCTAGGGCTAGGGAACGATGGGAGCTCTCCTCTTACCTTGGATTCGATTGCCCTGCGCGTCCACAATGTGTGTTGCCGAAAGTTGTGCGTAGTGTGAGTAGGGGAGCGGGAGTAGTTATGGGTCATTAGCGAATGTATAGGAATCAGGTTCAAGTTTGCTTGAGCCAATTTTCTTTAGAACTTAAAGGCATTTTAGTCACCTGAAAATTCAATTCTGGAAGCCTGTAATTCCTCCACATTTGCTGTATCGGGTTTTCAATAAATGCATAATGAACTGGGTACTCGGAATTGCCGACAGAAATTTTATACTAAATTTTCTGTTAATGTTTCCTTTTTCTTTCTAGTTTGCGTTATAATGGAATTTAACTTTAATAAGTTATGGTGACCTTTGTCGAACAGAATTTATATTAATATTTTAATAATAAGGAATTCGTATAATTTTATTTTTACTAAATATCGGGTAGTATATGTGTGTACGAAACATGGGTTAGTAAATGGTATCTCTCTGAAGTATGTTTTTCAGGTAATATTTGTTTGTCTGAACACGTATTTCTATAGTTCTTTCTCTTAGTTCTGATATGAGATTCGATTTTATTCTTGGACAAGCTCTACCTTCGAGCCGTGAGAGAGGGACAGATTTTGAATGTGCAAACGAGCATTCATTCAAGAAACGTGTGAAGCACATTGCGCCGTTCCGTGCGTTCTCTGTGCTCGTGCTGCAGCGGCCACAAGTACGTGCGTCGCTTTTCCCCACATTGCCCCACCCGCCGCTCGTCCTTCGGCCGGTTCTCGTGCCCTGTCCCGCGGCGCGCGGCGCCTCGCGGAGGGGGCGGGGCGCGCCCGTGATGAGTGGGCGTGGGCGGCGTGCATGCGGGTTGGGCGGGGTGCGCGGCGTGGGCGGGGCGGGGCGGGGCGGTGCGGGCGGTGCGGTGCGAGGCGGGGCGGGCGGGACGCCGCGCCGGCCGCGGCGGGTTCTCGAGGTCGCGGTCCTCCTTGATGGGGGAGAAGGGCGAGTGCAGCTTGGGGTCGGAGAGTTGGCGCCGGTGGCCGCGGAGCTTCCGCGCGCGGCTCATCACGGGCGACGTCAGCTTCCTCTGCATGTCCAGGCTGAAACCGTAGCTGCGCGCCCACGGCTCGAATAGCGGCTGCACCGCGGCGCACGCGCACATCGCTACGCCCTGTGCGGGCCACTCGGCTACTTACGGCGTTGCCATCCCTTGCGGCTGCGGGTCCAAACTAGCGTACATATTGATAAACATTACAGAAGAATGTATTTGTGTTTACCCATTATATGTCCCGTAATGGGTAATTGAGGGGTTCAGTATCACAGCCTAGGACCATAATTCTTTATCCTTGTGAATGAATGAACGAATGAATGAGTGAGTGAATGAGTGAGTGAGTGAGTGAGTGAGTGAGTGAGTGAGTGAGTGAGTGAGTGAGTGAGTGAGTGCGTGAATGAATGAATGAATGAATGAATTGGTTCAAACAGACAGTTTGAGCCAATCAACTATTAATTCATTCAGAAGGATTAAAACGTTTGGTACTTATACAACTGATAGTTCAGAGCCAATCTATATAGAAAAAGTGCCTTTACAATGTAATGGGTGAGGCAACTCTGGCACTGATCCCCTCAATTGACATCGGTGCCGTTAGATCCCGGGGATCCTAGTCGTCCACCCAACTAGGAATCCGCGATGTCTCGAATTAGCTTAACTTTCGTGACGTCACATAGTTATCGAATTTGGATAGCGACACCGGTTTCGCTGTCGTGGCCTTTCGGCGGAACCCTTCCAGCATTCGTCTAGATGACCGAGGGAAACCACAGAAACTCCGGTCAGGATGGCCAGCACGGGGATCGAACCTGGGCCTCCCGAGTGCGAAATCAGCGCGCTACGCCATGAGTCACTTCACTCGGTATTAAAGAAGTACTCATGAGAAAAGTATATATGATCGTCCCAAAAATATACCAGAACTTGCAGCTCAAGCTGTGGCTACATCCTAATAGGAAGAAAAATGAAGAGGGCAAGCAAATTGATATCGGAACACGCTTTTTCAGATGAATATTTGACAAATTAGTTGACGCGGAACGATTTTGGAAAACGTGTCATATATTCAGGATAGAGACTTATCTGAATATCATTAAACGCCTATGGTTTTCGGAATTAGCTGAATGAACTATGGAATTTAAGAAAATTTATGGGATATGTAAAGGATCTGATTACTCTACAAGAATCAACCATACACTCGGCTCATTTTACGAATCCTGATATCTGTCGCATCGTTTGCTGTATCGTCTGCTGCGAAATGCGGATAAATGTAAGGAATGTAAGAACATCCCCTGAGAGGACGGCAATTTGATGCACGCGTATGTCAAGTGTGTTGTCACAGCAATCACAAAATTCTCGGACCAAAAGTTATAATGGTTCGCACTGGTTTCGCGTTTACTTGGGCAAATTACTAAACTTCTCCACAAGATATATCATTACTCTCTAGGTCAGTCAAGGGCAACTCAGCGGACACGGGTCGGGCTAAAAGCTGCAGGGCTTCGAGCGACCGAAACTGCTGGTCGCCCAGAATAGTTGTCGCGCAGAGATGCTACGTAGGACATGACTGTACAGAACGGGTGAAAAGATTGGTTAACTCTTAAGACAATTTAAAACAACGGTGCAGTTAGGACATACTGAAGATCACCGAATAGAAGAGCTAAACTTGTAGTAGACCGAATTCTGCGCGTCATGTCCGCAGGCAGGTTTTTCTCATTTCTTGGTATAGTATTCTGATCTTATTAAAACTATTATTAAAACAGACACTAAAAATATTATTTTTTACTGGTATGCTATTGCTTGTTATTGCCTTCGATTCGGAGCTCGATATACACTTCAAAATTTACCTCGATCGCGAGGTTCGTGATTACGAGGGAAATATGAAAACAGTTGAATGAATCTACAAGTTCACTTATGGAGGGTATAATGAAAGGGAATAATGGAACGGAAATATATAAAAAACATGCCATCTGAAGATAAAATCTACTTAATTAGTAGATTTTATTTTTTACCTATTTTTAATGATTCAGATTTGCTTATTTACTAATAAGCAAATCTGAATCATTAAAAATAGGTAAAAGATAAAATGTATGTACCCCGGTCGTTATCTGATTCTAATGATCTCGGACGACAAAAAAGCCTCAGGCCAAAGGCTCTCGGACTTTCTGTCGCCGCTCAAGCATCAGAACCCTTATAACCTCCTTGGTGTATAAATACTGATTATTTTTATTAATATTTTAGTATGCAATAATAAGATCAGCGCACTTTTCCTATTCAACGAGATAACAGACGTTATAATTTCCTTACAAGTTTCCCATTTCTATTAGAGAAAAGGAAGTACTATTTAAATCAGTTATCCTTCTTATTATATGGTTCCTAAATATGTTTGATGGATGCCCAATCTGAGGAAGTTCAGCTCCTAAAAAAATTAAAGTAATCTAAAATATACTTCTAAGAAATACTCTGATTGCTCCCTGGTGCATTACTAATGAATATATTCACCGAGAATTAAAAATCCCCAAACTACAAGAAACCACAGCCAAATTAGCAAACAATTTTATAATATGAATATCTCCCCCAGAACCATCATTTTTAACATGGGAAAATGCAGTCTATCCACGTGTAAAATCGATATTTCTCAAAGATAGAGTCAATACCACATAAACCATAAACCATCAGCTTTTTAACATAAGCATTTACCTTGCTCTTCTTAATTAACAATCAAATTTAATTAGGAATTACTTGAGAGTGCAAACCGCTCATACCATATGGATGGCCAATCCAAAAATACCATTCACTTATATCTGTACTGTTAAACCGTTGAAAGAGTGCATTGTCGAACGAGTAGAAATGATTTGAAAAAGGGGCAAAGGGAGACAAGAGGCAGCGTGAGGCGGGGAGGGAGGCGGGGGTACGCACCGTTTGAGCGGGTCGCGCAGGGCCTCGAAGGCGTCCCTCTCGCGGTCGCGCCGCAGCCGCGCCTCGCGCTCCTTGTCCTGGCCCAGCAGGCGGCGGCGGTCCGACACCGCCGACTTGATCTCGTCCCGCAGCTGCTCCTTGAGGTTGCGCAGGCAGCTGGGCAGCTGCAGCAGCAGCAGCGGGCGGGGGCGCGCGGCGCTGAGTGCGCGGGCGGGGCGCGGGTGCCGGGCCCCCGCCCAGGCCCCTCAACTCTCGCGCGCGGCTCACGCAGGGCGCCACGCGGACGCTAATGCTCGCTTCGACGCGCTCGCGGGGTCTATTTGTTCTGCACGGCCCGCCATTTGTTTTATTTATTGTTTATTTATTATACATTCATTAAATGAAGTGGGTACTCAAAGTTCGAAGCCTCGAGACTTAGCTAGGCGTTTGCTATGAGTTACACAGAGGCTTATCCATCTGTGCACCAGAAACCTTTATAGTGAATGTGTCAGAATAAATGTTGCACAATTATTGGTCCTGTAGGGACTTTGAAGAAGATTACTCTTTGTCAATGAATATGCGATGGGAAATGTTAAATAACGAAGTTACGTATGTGACTTTTGTCTTAGATTGGAAGGAAACTCATCATTCCCTAGTGTTTGACAGATATATGAAATCTCTTTGATTCCGTTACATCGTGACCTGTCAGCCACCAGTGCAAGACCAATTACCTGCCAATCAGAATCAAATATTACATGTTATATTTCATGTAACTTTATTACATGAAACGTCCTACTTCATGTTCATTGGCAAAATGCCATAATCATCCACCCATACATGGCGTAGAAATCTGTAACGTTTATTCCGAGACACTCGGATTATAATTTCATTAAATTTAAAAATGAGAATTGGAAATCAAAACTCCACGAAGGAAATCTCTGTAATAAATAAAATAGACGCTGCGCGTGCGTTTTCTTCGAGGCCGTTCGTCGTGTGTGCCCAGGCTCCGCTTCCTTCGTGAGCCACGCAGCAATGCAGTTGCAGGGGCCTGCCCGCCCAGCAGCCCGCCCGCCCGCCGCACGCCCGCCGCACCCGGACGCGCGGCGCGCCGCTCACCTGTTTGCCGTAGGACGGCCCATGCCCGTGGGCCCAGCAGGTGGCGCAGGTCCGGCGGCAGGCACGACGCCAGGTCGGCCAACGGCGACGAGTACACGGAGGTCAGGTCGGCGGCGCTGATGCCGGGGCCCGAGCGCATGCCCGAGCTGCTCACGACGCTGGACGCTGCGCCGCACAAGAAGGCGTTGAGGACCGAGTCTCGAGCCCAGCGCGGGCACACGACAAGTGTTTGGATTTGCTGGTTTCGGATATTGATTGATTAGTGATTATAGGCGTGTCAACGGCTAAAGTAGTTAGTCCCGTAAGTGTAGTTTCCTCGGTAGATGGCGGTGATTTCCCCCCTGGACGGTGATATCCGGCGCCGACCTACCGTCGGCTAATGGGGTGTCCCTAACAAGGTATCTCTTTCCAGCGGGGCACCGCTCTAGCTGGGACAAGCTCTAAGCTCCCGATCGGTTCCCGGCATGTGTGGTAGTGTAGTGCATGTAAGAGTATTTGTGTGTAAGTAAGGGGTGAGGATAGGGCAAAGAAGAGGAAGGAAAGATCGCGCGTGGTCCGTGGCTCGTTGTTAGGGTACTGCTCCGGCATTTGCCGGTAGTCATCGGAGAAACAGCGGAAATATACGGACCAGTGCTGCCGCCCGCTAGGGTTCTTTAGACAGCGACTGAATTTGACCTAGCTATCTAACCCGTGTCGAAAATCCTGCCACCGCCGTATCTCGAAACTAGGACCTCCCGGTCAGAGGCACTGCAATGACATCAGTTGATGCTCTGTCACACCTCTCCCAGTCCGGTTTAGGATAGTTTAATGCAGAATATTCGTGCCAGTTGCCAGTGAAATACTCAACCAACAATTACATCTATTAATGAACGAACCGGCATCGGTAGCCTAACTGCTCAACCAATCTCCATGGAGAATGGCCCGAGAGTGATCGGTGGACGAGCGCGGATTGTATGTGGTCTCTGGGCGTTGCGGAGAGAGGTCGGGCGGTGAGTGGCGCTGGGTGGTTGGGCGCGTGGACATCGTGTGATCCGTGTGTGAGGGGAGGGAGGGCGGGTGGCGGGACACTCACCCTGCAGGAGGCCGAGCGCGGAGCCGGGCCGCGGGACGGGGTCTGCGCCCAGCGCGATCTTCCGCAGGTTCGTCTCGCTCGCGCTCTGTCGCGCCAGCATGAGGTTGGAGGTGCGCGGCAGAATGTCGTCGAGCGACGTCTGTCGCAGCGGCGAGTACGACCTGTGGGCACGCATGGCCGGCGTGGGTGCCTGCAACCGCGTGCACGCTAAGGGGCATGGGATACGTGCATGCGGAAGCAGGCGGGTTTCCAAGGTATACAGGCGTCGCAAGTCGTCTTCGACGATCCTCGATGTTACTGCGATCCAGAAGGCTCGTACCTGATTTTCGGACGCTCGCAACGTTCTTTCTAAAGAAAGAAATGTAGTTCCCATGCAGACCTACGTCACTTCAAACAATTTCATGTTGAAGAAATAATGCTAAGATAAATCATTATCCGAAAGTGGCAGAGAGAGCTCCATAATCTGAATCTGGAATGGAGAATGAACATACTATTAGAAAGTGTACATAAGGATTTTGAAATTTGGTAAGGACTTGTCACAAGTCCTTACCAAATTTTGTTACTATACGTTAATGTTTCCGTTTTGAGCTTCAACTACAATAAATATTTGCACAATTCTAATTTATTTACCAGCTACTTTAATTTAGATTTGAATTATTTGCAAATGTAGGAATCGCCATGTGACAAAATGAGTTCAAGACTGTCCAAATTTGAATTCAGTTTGCGTGCTTCTGCGTTGATAAAATTTAGTGAGTGATCTTGTGAAATATTGATAGATTTATTTCTACAATACTTATAAAAGTTAAATCTAGGTTTCATAAAATAGTAGTAGTATTTTTTGAAACTTAGAAATAATATGTGTAAATAGCATTTGGATAAACATGTATAAAATACGAGTCAACAAGGTTCTAAGGCTATTATCTGCAGACATTGAAAGTTGCTAGCAAGAAATAGCTGCCTTCACGAAATGTGAGAAAATACGTGTGCAGAAGAAATAATTTTACTAATATCACAAATTTGAATATTAAAATAACTTAATGTGATTGATATTATTATAAATCTTCTATAATTATGAGCTTTATTCCTCTATTGAGGGCAATTATACCACAGCTCTTTATGAACTATTTAGTTCATATAAAATTAACACAATACTTATAATACTGTTATAAAATTTCTTATTAAATGAGTAGTTTCTAAAGAGCTGTGATTTGATTGTTTTAAATAGAACAATAAAGCCCTTAGTAAAAGAAATTACTGTTTAACCCTAATTTTTATTGGGATTTTTCGCGTCAGAGAAGTAATAAATTATGAAGTGGTTCAACACTTTAAACATGCAAACAACACTAGCGCCTAAATCATGCACGGGTATTTTTCAATAATGGAAATTTCCAATCGGTGCATCTCATCTTGCGTCCCAGTGAAAGTCAAAGGGAAACTATATCGATTCGAAAATCGATTCGATTTTCTAAAAACAAATACAAAAAAATATATTTTCTCAAATGCATCCACATTTTTATTTAATATATTTTGTACAAGCAGAGAACAATGCACTTAATTGTAATTGTGCTTGTGTTGTATTGTATTTTTGTTAAAAGTGTTCATGACTTTTCTTCTCGGGGATAAAGAGAGACGTTGCAAGGAACGAACAATAAATTTATTTTTCAACGAAACCACTAAAAAGTGAAATAAAAAATTAAATTACAAAATATAAAGTCGATATCAAAATATATAAAAGGTATTAAAAATAAAAAGTAATAATTTCAAACGTACAGTTAATATTTCGATTCAGCAATCATTTTATTTAACAAAACGTTTTCCACGTATAGTCGTTGTGGAATCTAAAGATGAAATGAATGTTCTAAATTATTTTTTATTTTAAGTGCATTTTTATATTTTGAAGTCAGCTTTATATTTTTTGATTTAATTTTTACTACTATTTGACCTTTGATGAAGAAAAGCAGTTATTCTTTCTCTAAAAAGGCACTGGGGCATCTTTATGAGAGATTTTTAAATTTCTTGCAAAATCGTAGTACCTGGTTCTGGTCATGAAGACAATTTGTAAAGATCAGACCTGGGTTTTAGTATTAAGTCGTGGTAATAGGCCAAGAGTTTTCCAGCGCAATGCAGGTCACCGCAAAATACATATGCGTTAAAATATAATAGTGAGCAACAACATGCATGGATGTAGAAATCTTTATTTAAAGTGATTATATTACCCCCCCCTCCAGTTTCATTTACTTCCACTAAACAGGCGCTTTCAAAAGAAAATACTGTTTTGAAACCATCGTATCGATCCTTGGAATCAAAAGTGAGCATGCCGGAAAAATTTTCGTATATTGCAAATCATTATTGTTTTTTTCATTGATATTAAATATTTCATTCAATACCAGTATATAATAAATATTTCATTCTTCAATACCAGTACATATTAAATATTTCATTCATCAATACCAGTATATATTCAATATTTCCACTTTATTTCAGCGTCTATCTTTGAACTGGAATATACAATAATATTTGGGAAATATTGGAGTTATCACTGGAATCTAAAAGTATTTTCTACGTACGATTTACACACTGCCATATCAACACTGTTCACTGTTCAGTGTCCACGAGAGTTACAATATTTTTAGTTATTGAAGGAAATGTACTCTACTTGTGGGAAATGTAGATTACGGGATTTGGTCGGAGTGAATTAAGATATTAAAAGATAGTTTGCCGACGTGTCGGAATATTCTCATTCAATCCTCAAGGTCGATGGTAAAACATAAAAAGATAAGAACCACATTATAGATATACAAATGTCCATTACCACAATATTAGCAACATAATATCATAATACAAGGCAACATAATAGCAATTATCACAAACTGTGCTGACAAGGTTGAGAGGTTAAAAGAGTATATCTTGCAGTAAGGTCAGTACAATTTGTGATCATTAGAAACCGGAAAAATATGTAGAATGAAACGTCAAAATATGTACATAAATATGTAATGCACAAGTAATAAATAAATAATATCGGATAAAATATGTAATATTAAAATTAAATTATTATAAAACACATTTACATAATACGAAATTACATTATAAAAAAGTCATAAACAAATTTTAAAAATAATACAAACGTCTTAAAAACATTTGGAGAGCATAAATGAATGCTCACTTTGCACCACATAACTTTCCCGTCGGTAGTAAAAGCTTCATCTACAGCTATTCAGGACTGTAGTTTAGCAGCCAGACTAGACGACCAGCAAACATCACTGCAAAGTGAAGCACTCAAAGAATTATATGTTAAACGTCAAAGATCGCCAATGTTTCTCCAAAATTAAGGTTAAAGGTTACGAACCACAGCGTGAGTGATACTTTTCACATCTAAAGATGAGTCAGGTCTGTCCCTGAACGCGCACTTTCCGCCTCTGAGATAAATGAAGCAGACCTGCGGGACTGTGAGAACATCTTGCGTCTTCACATGTGGTGCCTGAAGGAGATAGCACCCAGTAATAATGTACGAAACAATTCTGATTTTTTAAAAAATATTTCTTTTCGTAAAAATATGTAATAAAATTGAAGAAAATGAATATAATAAAATTGTTTCGTAACAATACCAAAATATGTAAAATATGTAAGGCTAAATATGTAAAACATGTAACGAAAATATTTAATATTGTTTAAGGACGGGGCTGATTCGCCCATTTTACAAATTTGAAAACGGTAAGTAGAAAGACAAAAAACATGTAATTACATAAAAATCCGGTCTCTACTGATCATTATGTACAGTATGTTATTATGTTGTAATGTTATTATAGCGTTGTTCATATATTTTTATGTTTTACCACCAGCCCTGAGAATGGAATAAAAAACTTCGAAACTTCGGCAAACTATGTTTTAATGTCTTAATTCATTCTGACCAAATCCAGTGATCACCATTTCCAATTTCTACTTCATGGTCGTGAATCTACAGTTACTTCTAAAGATTTAATGAAATCTACGACACACTTAATTCGTATGTTTCATGAACTGATGATTTATTGAGATATGATGAAGATAAATTTGTGTCTCTGTGAGAAATAGAGACACACAAAGATGATTAGTTTAGAGATAAAAGACGTTAAAAATTCATTTTAATTTTAAATGTAAAGAAATTATTGAGGAATAAATTCGTTGCTATTTCAGAATGATGTCTAAGACCTTTATTGATGACATTACGTCAAAATTAATACAACTTTGTATAGAAATAACTAAGTTTATAACCGACTGAATAATCTTTTACAAACATATTTGTCTTTGTTTTCAACAGGTTATAGAGTGAAAGTACAAGTTTCGCAGTCAAAGTCAATAAATACTCGGCTGTCTGGGAGACGCCGCCTTCTACGCTGAGTTGCCGATGTAATATATTATTTCATGTATAATAATTTTGTTATTGCCGATATCCTCTATTGCAATGAATTATTTCTGTTGAAATGTGCTACTACAGTTACATAAACATTTGGTATATGTCTTTAAAAAACAACAGAAGTGTGACATCTTTGAATAAGGTACGACCTAAGACGAAGAATGAAAGCAGAAAAGAATTTCGTGTTTCGTTTAAATAATTCTGGAAACCATTGCGCTTAAAACTGTATAAACAACGAGGCTCTGTAGAAAATATCATGTAATACTTGTAATTAATTATTCTTCTACCATCAACGATTAAACTGAAACCTGTTCCAGTGTCCACTTCTTTGACTTGCCTACGTCTCTCCTTCGTCGTGGAATATATTGAAGACCGAATGCCGGCAATCTCGAATTTGGCATCATTTCCAGTTGTTTGCACCATTTTTTCTTATTGGAAGATATTTTATCTAACACAGGCGTGCCATTTAACTCTTTTCACATATCCACATTCTTCTTTTTATCTAGGAAAGGGTATCCTAGAGTACTTCGTAAACATTTTATTTTTGTCGCCTGAATTTTACTTTTATATTTTTCCGAGATTACTTTCGGTTCACTCCATAAGTTCAGGTTCGGAAATAGTAGTAAAGACCTTACGCGTGCGTCTTTACTGTTGTATGTTTTAAGTTCCTCTGAATGCTTCCATATGTTTTACTAAATTTAATTAATTTATCTAATAATTCCATATCTTTTTCATTCGAAACATAGCATTCTAAGTAAAATTCTTCACCTGTTCTAAAATTTTGTTGTCAATTGCAGTTTTTGTTCTAACAGTGAATTTGCTTTTAAAAGCCATGGAGTTTTTCGTAGGTTGTAATTAGAAAATTATACATTTTTACGGTGTTATTTAAAATTTGTATCGCTGGTTGTAGGTTTTCTTCACTATCTTGCAAGATAATTTGATCGTGAGCATAACAAATATTTAAATTACACATTTTTCCTTTCCTTTTTCTTTATTTACCTACAATTCCATGCTCTGAACATGTCGTCCATGTAAATATTAAAATCAAACTTGAAATATTCAATTTGGAACCAATAATTTATAAAATCATTCAATGAACCTATTTTCCAAGTTTTGATAATGTTGTAACGAAGAGATTGTTGGTTCCCAATAACAGCGAAGCAACGGAAAGGCGTTCCACGGCGGCTGCCACCGTCCAGGCGATCGGGGAGGAGGCTCAAGGAGCCGTCTGCTTCATCCTGAGCTTCCGGAGCTCTGCGCGAAGCAGTCGTTCGTTCCGTATGTTCTACGTGTGCAGAAAGGTTATTGGAGAACGGCAGTATTCGCTCCACAAATTACTTAAAACTACATCCGGTTAATGGTCTGTGCAAGAGTTGGTGTCGTGGCCTTCCGCAAGATGTTCAAGCAAGTCGCTTGAAATGGAATATTCCCAGCGAATGCGTCCCCATTCTTACGTTTTTCTCGACCGTGCATGCTAGAGATATGAAATCAAGCCCCATCACTAATAGCAATGGGACACTAGCAATCGCCAATAGCAATTCCCACAACCAGGTATCTCCCTCCAGCGGTGCACCGCTCCAGGCTCTAATCTCCACACCGGTCTCCCGGCATGTGTGGTATTGTAGTGAATGGTGTGTAAGTAAGGGGAGAGGATAGGACAGGACAGGACAAGGAAGAGGAAAGAAAGATCGCGCGCTGTCCGTGGCCCGTTTGTTTGGGTACTGCTCCGGCATTCGCCTGGTGTTGATCGAAAAAATAAGGAAAACTACCGATTAGATCCGCCGGCCACTAGAATTCCCCTCCAGTCAGCGGCTGTATTAGACCTAGCTGATAATCTAGTGTCGAAAATCCTACCATTGTTGGAACTCGAACCTAGGACCTCCCAGTCAGAGCACTGCAGTGACATCAGTTGATGCTCCGCACCACCTCTCCCGATGATTTTTTTAATGTTTATTTATTCTTTACAAATGTGCCAAAATTAATAACGTTAACCAGCGTTGTGTTCCGGCGCGAGAGACGCCCTCACAGGCTGCAGTGTCTGCGGGAGCGTCATCGCGAGGCTGAGGTGCCCGCGCGAGCATCTGCATACTTTACGGCAGATTTTTATCGCCTGCTCGGCGCGTCTTGCCCGTGCTACGCTCCCAATGCTACAAACGATCTTTTTATTCTACATTATAGGTCGCAATAAAGATTTAACGTCCCCTTTTCACGGTCCGCGCCGCGCCGGAGACAATTCCTCGGCGCTGGAACTGCTCGCGCAGCCGTAAACGCTCAGGCGGCCGCTGTCGCGGCGCTGTGCCGCGGCGGCTGGGAGTCGAACCGGGAGCTCCCGCTGAAAAAATGACGCTCCCCTTTCTTATCGACTTCTACTGGCGCACTGTCATCCCGAGTTGGGTCTTCTCTACCTTCAGGCGGTGCTGCTGGAGACGTGTTGAATCAGTGGGTTTTAGCCGCGAAGTCGCGGCACCTCAAGCGCTGCCAAGGATGCCGCTAAATTTCTCATTTAATTTGCTTTGTGGCTGCGTGAAAATTGCACATAATCTATTCTGTACTTACCTTTAAAGTATTAGTGTATTATTTGTTATAATATTTGACAGATTATAGCAAGCGATTTTTACTTATTTTAACTAATAATTCAATATTATCTTGTTTCTATACCGACAAATCTATCATAATATACCACAAATGAACATTGCATGGATTTGACCCTCTTGCGTATAAAATGGATGCATTTGTCTCGCGCTCGTTGAAAACTACCAGCTGATACAAATGGTTCTAAAATTTGTATTGAAAACCACTTACAAAATTGTCGTGAATGTGCCAAAAGTTGGAAGTAAAAATTGGTATTCGCTGAAAATCCTTCTCATTGTGCTGCCCCATTTCCTGTCAGTTCTACTCGTTTCTCAGAAATAATCCAGAACTAACATAAATAAAGATATGACAATCGTTTCTTAAAACAGTATACACAAACCACAGAACTATCATATTATTGTATTATTTCAAAACAATAGTTTTAAGACTATCACCTTTTCATATTTGAGTGAAGTTAAATATCAAAGTATATTTTGTTCAACTTTTGAATGTGAAGGATAACATTCCCTACTTATAAAGTTATTCAATGCTATAATGGCATGCCAGAAGTTGACTAAATTGAATTGAGGGTTTATTTTAACAATATGATTTCCGAGTTTATTTTTTGGTTAATAATATAACCAAAAACAGTGTGCATGGAATTCTTGAAGAATTCATAACTTACTGGAAGCTTTGATCACTCAGCACTCATAATTATGTATTTATAGCAATGTTGAACAATATTTTTAACTTAATGTTACATTCCCTGTTTGTTCTACAAAATTAAGAGGAAAATTTGTAGACGATCGAGAGTGCCCAGTTTATTTAATTACTATTCGTTATTATTAATTACTATTCGGTATTATTACTAATATTCTTAGAAATATTTGAATATTATAATTCATTCAGTATGTGCTGAATGAATTATTGTGTACATTGCCCAGTAAGAAATAAAACTTGAAGAAATTTGAAGGAAATTTGAAAAGCACGGTGCAAATTCTAATATTACCTCATCATTCTCCGCATTTATCGCCTGGGTCTTAAATGGACACGAACAGTTACACGAATATTTTAATGAGGATTTTGCACAGAGATCTGCGTGCAGGTCACTGCATGCAGAAACCTAAAATTTGATCTCTAACATTTATGTTTCCAAACGAGTTTTACACAATCGAGTATTTTGGTTTTGTAATGCTTTGAGTAAACGCTATGTCACATGAACAATAACTAACAAATTCCAATCACCAATTCGTCGAATAATCAATGTCTTCTGTTCTTGACACGCATTTACTATTTTATTATTTAACTCATTTTCGGCCATAAAATTCTCTCTTAACCGAAACAATATTGACCAGAATTATGTACCTGCAAAGGTGTGTCGCATCGGAAATCGTAGATATTGTGCCCCTAACTTTATGTCATGTCGGAAGTAGTTGTTAGCAGAGTGGTGTCAATGCCCTGTGAATTACGTTTCCTTCCCTATACCACACATGTTTCAAACGAATTAATTTTCACTGCCGTGAAATTATTCATATGCAAAGTATTATGTGTAATGGAAATTGTCTCTATTTCATAATAATAACGTGGTCACCAAGATCCATTCTCGAATTACTGATTATTTCGTGTTTCCGGCCCGTCATCAGCTATCATCATTAGTACCATAAGTGTAAAGCATGTTTTTAATCATGGGATGTGGAAGTGAACTCCGCTGGGGTGAGATTCGGCGCCGATCTAGACGACGGCTTGCTGGGTTTTTACACCAGCTGTGCACTGCCCCAGCCGGGACAAGCTGTATGAACCCGACTGGTGTGTAAGTGTGAGTGTAAGTAAGGGGTGATAATAGGACACCGATGAAGGAAAGATTGAAGTTCAAAGGTATTGCTCCTACTATTATATTTCATCGCGATACCTACGTACAACGGTAATGCTTTGTTTCACTGCTGTGACTTCAAATATTACCACTTTAGATATGTCTAGCTCTGTTGGAAATGTTTTTCATTGTAAACAGCAAGCGTGATTTCTCGAAAGTGGATCAGAGTGAGTAAACAGGACTAACCTAGATAATAAAAGAATATAAGAATTGTGACCGAGTTTATTAATTAACATTTAGAATTATCTAACCAACGATTTCAATTACGTTGCTTGAAATTTCATTCAAAGACGTCTTTGGAGTATATTTTGTATTAAGTTTTGAAACATCTTTGTAAGTTCTTAGATCTTAAAGGATGCAATTAACATGAAAATATTTTGAAAGATATCTTACTTTACACTTGCATAAATATTTTACAAATTATATATTACCTTCAGTTTAGATTAAATAATCTAATATAAATCAATGTTTATTTGTTGGTTAGTGTTTTATACGCTGCCGTACCGTTAGTTGGATTGCGGTAAAACTTTGTCAACTTATTGCTTCCACTTACGCGTAGAATATATCATTAGTACAATGGGAATGCGCGTGTATCTGTCGCGCATATACTCAAAATGGGGGCGTTGTTGATGATGATGTATGCATTTATGACAACTCAAGCGCCCCTGAATACACGCAACCCGCCACACTGGCAAGTATTAAGCGCGTCTTCGCTACATATTCTACCCTTCCTTTTGTGAAATATCGGCTGGAATAACTACTTAAACGTTATCTCGGTCATGTGAATCAAATTTCTCCAAGACAGTGTCACAGCGAATGCATGCCCAAACTTGAGGGAGAACGTTTTAACGATAGGATATTTGACAACCATGTTCAATCCAGGAAATAGAACAAACCCATACTCAGGAGAAAGTCTTTCATCTATTAAACATTTTGCAGAGCGTAGCATAAACGGTGATTACAATCACGTGACCAGTTGGTGTGAAGTATAATACATTGCAATTGCGAAGAATTGCCGGGTCCACTAGTATTGCATACAATTCTCGGCAAATGAATGTCAAACTGAGAGACTCTGTGTCTCAGGCAATGCAACCAGCATCCATCGACACTGCGTGACGTAATAGGATTAAAATGATTGGAGAGGGCCATAGACGTAGGTCTGTACGCGTGTTTAGTGTGATTTATTAATTAAAATGATACTGATAGTTTTGAAATTAACTTTTAAATTGTGATCAATTTTATTATTAAGCCTTTATCATTATCTAACCAACATTTCAATTAGGTCGGCTGTAGTCTCATTAAAGTACACCTTTAGATTACATCTCCATTATTTAAACTATATTCCTGCCTGACGTTCTTTTACTATAAAAAAACTTTTAGTAAAGCTCCGGATCAAAGACTTGTGTCTCACAGAAGGTCAGGTGTAAAAGATCTCTAATTAACTAAGACAACACTACACGTAGTGTCAAATTAAACATCTCTTAGGACATAAAACAAGGGATGGTGCAAAAGTGCACATTTCCGGGCGCTTCAAAGGGCCTTCATGCTCTGCTGTGGCTCGCATAGGATGACAGAGGAAGGGTATGTGATGGGGTGCGCAGAATGTATGACCGAGGTGTCATTCGTAGCGATATTCACGTCGTAGATTATTTTAAATTGTACCGTTAATTGGATTGCGGTAAAACTTTGTCAACTTATTGCTTCCACTTGCGCGAAGAATATAATCTTAGTACAATGGGAATGTGCGTATGTCTGTCACAAGAAAATTCACATTACATATCGTACGTATATTAAGATTTTATTTTCAAAACTTGTAATTTTTTATCTAGTCTTTTTCATATTATATTAATTACTTCGAAAATTTATGTAAGACATATACATACTCTTATCATAACTTATTGTATTAAGATTTGATATTGTTATTTGACAATGATCCTTTTTATTCTTTTTGGTTTAATTAATTTTTGTTCTCAAAGGGTGCAATTGATATGAAAATAGTTTTAAACTTCACACAAGCACAACTATCTATTTTATATTCTCTTTAGTTTCAATTAATTATATTCATATTATTTTAAATTTGTTTTATCTTTCAACTTTGTAGACATGAATAATATCCCATAACAAAAGAAACGTCAGCAATTTACCATATGTAAATCTATTCTATGAACATCAATAAGGCTATATTAAATAGACTTATTATTAATAATAACTATTTAAATAATATGTATATTATATAATCAATATAAATAATGCAAAATAATTACGTATAATAACTATTTTATTAACACTTTCTTTAAAATACGATACAAATGCAATGTCAATGTGCAGTTTCTACTTTAAATAGTTATTGCAAAGTGCAATAAAAACATTTTATAAAAAGTGCATCATTTTTTCACTTTGTACCCACAGATAATCCCTGACTTTGACAACCTTTGGCGATAATGAATTATCAGAGCTTTGATTTATCGTTATCATATAAAATCATATAATTTTGAATACAATTCAAATACACATCGAAATATCATATCGTATAAAATACAATTTATAGTCAAATTTTGAATTTAGGCATTACTGAGATATAGTAAGAAAGGTAATTTCCTTTTGTCATCATTAGAGACGCAATTACCAGGCGAATACATATTTTATGTAAGCACACCAGAGCTCACAAACTAAAAATATGTTTGGTGATATACTTATTTAAACAAATGGGTTATATTTTTCCGTGACTGCTTATGTCTCCGATTTTCTGGAGAAATTCATGCGTAATGCATGCTTACACATTTTCTGTGCAATACGGCATATTTATCCTTATCCACCATGTTAAATACTTTCTATTAGGGGATTTGCATAAATTAATAACCAAATTCTTAGTTTCTGTCAATAGATGCCTTTGTTCTTTATTTTATTGTAATGTTCCTCATTTTAAAATTCTCAGAAGGGTGAAAAGCAACAATGACCTGTCTCGTTTTTCGTAAAGTTCAAATATTCTACTAATTCAACATATTTTTATCGTAGTTGTTGGTGACTGAAAAATATGCGGCCGCATTACAGAGGGGAGTTATTGGTCCCCAGCGGGAATTTGCGTGCCGGCTGATCAGGCACAGGTATGTGGATAAGCTTGAACCACGCGGCCGCGAGAGCATCTGTAAAGTGCTCCAACATTGCTCCAAGTATTCTGCGAAATAACGGGAAATTACCCTGATAAAGGCTTTTGCGGATTTGACTTTCCACGCAGCATAATGATTATTATTCTGGCTTTTAAGTGTTAAATGTTAGAATGGTTAATTTCGTCCTGAAAGTATACTCAACCAGGTAAGCTCTGGGCCTTGTGACGCAGAAAGTTTGTTTTCTTCATTAAAAATATTTGATCTTGTCCGGTCACCTTTGTATGATATTTAATTGCGTGATCGGAGTAGGTAATATGGATCATTATTAGTCAGAAGAAATAACGGTTGCCTAGCAAGTTTGGTAAAGAGAACTCAGGATACAAAGTATTGTTTTATTCGTAAACAAAAATATAAATATCATTATTCAATTACTTTCTTTTTCTCCTCCTCTATCTTCCTTCCTTCTTCTTCTCTTTTTTGTTCATCTGATCTTTCTCCTTCCTTTTCTTCTTCTTTTTCTTCTTCTTTTTCTTCTTCTTCTTCTTCTTACCATTCTCCTTTATCTTCTTCCTCCTCTACAGCCTTAGAATCTTCAATTCTAATACCTTCGGAACTTTTTCCAGTTATCTCCTTTGCGCTTCGTCAGTTCCTCTTTGAATGACCGCTCAGCGCAAGTGTAGCATAGTATGCGCTTGTTATCACCAATCGATATGCATATCATATACCCTTGTAGTCAATGCCATTAACACTAAAACGCTCAACGCCGCGCCGTCATTCTGACGGCTACGCCGTATTCAAGTATAGTTTTCTTCCGAACAAAGATCAATAGGGCACTACGACTTCTAATGTATTTATGTAGTGAATATTACGGGATTTTCGAAAATATTCATCAAAAGTAAGTCGTTTTATTGTATATTGTACTTTAAACGCCCAAAATCCTTCAAATTAGCGGCTTGCCAAACTGCTGAGCCACACTCACACTTAAAAATATGTTCTTAACATGCAAGGAAATGCAACCATAGATATTGTTCCCCAGTAAAGACTTCCAGAAACAATTGTATATATCAAAAAATCATTTTAAATATTCTTGATTTGATGATGATTTGAATACATGACGTTCTCCTTCATCGTTGTTAGTCATTGTGTAAGAAATGACAAATGCAATTGTTTATCATATTGAGTTTTGAAGTAATGAATGTTTGAATCATTGAAGAAACCATACGAGAAAGGTTTTTGGAATAAACGTTTTCGATTTAGCAGAAGACTTAGCATTTTCAAATGCATAAAATTGCGAAATGATCCAGAAAACGGAGAAACAGAAAATAAATCACGTCAGGTGCGTTAATCTGAGCAAACGGCCTAAAAACAAGTGTAAGAAATGTGTGTGTATATATATATATATATATATATATATATATATCATATATACATATATACATATATACATATATACATATATACATATATACATATATACATATATACATATATACATATATACATACATACATACATACATACATACGCGGTCTTTGCAGTGGAAACTTTCACTATACATATGTAAATGTGGCCCTCCGGAGTTACGTATTCATTTTACAAGAATGTTAATTTCTGCAATTAGTGGTATGAGTCTTTAAAATGTTAATTTAAGTTGGTATTTTTGTTGTGATTAAATTCTTCAGGATGGATGAATTGCCCTCGAAATAGTTCAGCCGTCGGAATAACGGATCGCGGATGCTCTCGGTAATCCAACGAGCGGGCGTTCTAGTGTTGTATTGACACTGCTAAAAAACGTGTCAAAATCCTAAAAAGGCGATCGGATAAGATAAAACGTATATTACACGTAGATCTTATACGGGCCCATTATATGCTTGTAATTTGGTTATCCAATCATACTAATGCGCTTGTGAATAAACAACTATCTCGCACATAATAGCCAATTTACCCACTTGTAAAATAAATAGACCTTTTGGACAAAATTACTTTAATTGCAAACATTTTAAATTGTTTGACGGTAGATGCCAATGCTGCAAGGTAATAATAAAAACAGAGTATGAATAAAATACTAAAATTCAATAATATATACTTAATTCATTATTGTTTGTTCCAATCACTGATGAATGTATCAGTTATTCTAATACAAAGATTGTAATAAAATAAAGAAGAAACAGTAGTGCTAATTAATACATAAATTCCAAACACTTAACACTTCTACATCAGAAAACATTCTATGTAGTGGTTACGAAACAGGTATGTAAAACAATGTAGAAGTGCTGTAAAAATTGGTTGTGGTTTGTGATTCCATAGTGGTTTGTGTACAATTTAGATAATTGAATTCCATGGAAAGAAGTTCAGAATATATTTAGCACATGCGTAAAGTATTGTAGCTTTTCAATGCAAAATAAGCAAACCAACAAACTGAAAAAAAACAGAATTCTAATTTTACATTATTATAATTATTTATTTTATTTCGTGAATAAATTGACGCAAATTAAACCTTCAAAAAAATATGATTGATTGTTGTTTTCAATACCTCAAAATTGTCTGGGAAAGCAAAACAGCCTGGGACTAACATAGCTGAAAGTTTTAGTGGTGTTCAAACAAAAATAAATGTAAACAATTTCAATATTTTTGTTCTTTAAACGAAAATATATTTTCTTTATTTATTGAACTATTAATTTTAAAAGTTTACCGCCAATAAATAACTTTTGATCCCGCAATTGCACAGCTTCTTTAATCACGATTACGGATTGCTTCAAAACCCACTCTTATTGACTCGTCCAATGGAATTGCATCATCAGTATTACGAGTAACACTCTGATTTTATTCAGATCCATAATCAGAACAGAACCAGAAGTCAGTATTCCTTTTACCGGCAGTGCTGATTTGAAAATACTATGATGCCTAGATGTACCAGGCATCATCATTTATAACATATTTCAAGCTAAAAGAATATAAGGCTATTTCAAAATCTTCACTACAATGTTGCTATCTCCGTGGAATCACCTTGTGCTTCAAACTATTGAACATGAAACCTGTATGAAATAAATAAATGATAATATATATTAACACGCTTTAAAAATAATTTCTTGGGGAAGGAACACATTTCTTCCTTATACATGATTATCTCTGATATTTCAAAGCTTGTTGTGAAACATTTGATTTAAGACATCTGTTGACTTGTCTAATTTAAGCAGAAGCATACAAGTCAGTGTTTATATCCCAAAAAGGTTTGCAACTCTATACGTTTCACAATATTTTTCACATTCAGTTTCTGAACAGAGAGGAAAATAATGATTTATTCCAAGTTATTGGAAGATCATACCACTTTAAACTCTCAAGGTTTTCTAAAATACATTTGTAGAAGTTCTTAATCTAAGCACGTCTCAGAATATGAGATACAAACTTACAGGGCTTGTAGAGGAGTCGAAAATTTCCATGTTGCCAATGAACATGAGCAAAATTTCTGAAAATAGAGTTACATGTGTCATTTACCCATCTTATTTAGGCAGCGTATTAGGAACGAGTGTTCGGCAGGTCACGTTTTTACGCAGTCAAAGAGATTACCTGTACCTGCCTAACACTAGAATTCCAACATCCCTCACAATCAGGGGCAAATATTACGTGCATAACTCTGGTATATGAAATTTCAAAGTAGGTTTTCAATCACAAAATGTGGTCATTTTCCACTCCTCTACATGCCCTTAGTAAGAAATGTTGAAAACGAGATAAACTGTAATGAAATTTTCTGTGGAATAATTATTCTCTGATACCTTTATCTTTATATGTATGGAAGGCTTACTTTCTATACCAACGTACCCAGTAGTTCTGTCCAAAATCTAAAACATGAAAAACTGAAAACTTTTCAAGAAATTAAATTTCCCTTTTCTTAAAAACATTCGGTTCTTTTTAATTTTTGAAGGGTGAGTGGGGGAAGAGGTAGTACTTTCCATGATGTCTCAAACATTTTCAAAATTTTCTCGGAAATAACTCCAAATTATTTGATTATTTTTTTTCACAAATAGAGATACGGACACTTAAACTGGCGCAGATTCCATTTTCGTTAACTCTAAATTTTTCGAATATTTTAAAAGTTCAAAATTCTTTCGGCGACTTCTTACAACTATAATGGTGAAGATAGATTTTTTTCTGGATGATATCTGTTCTTTAAAGACATCTTTAAATAAGTAATATTTATTTTTTCGAAAGTATGAACAATTTTGCAAATATAGGACATTTTAAAACAGGTATCTTGTCAACAACGGCTCCAAATTTTTATTTAATTTTTATTCTCGGATATAAGAAAGAACGATAAAAATGGCGCAGGTCTCATTTTCTGCGAAGTTTCTGTAGATTTGAAAAATATTATAAAGATATTACTGTGAATTTTCTTAATAAAATGTGAGCTAAAATAATACGATCTTTGAAGGTTATGTACAATTTTCTGAAAATACGAGTATTTTTGCGTAATTTTTGCTTGAAGTAAAGGCAATGGATTATTTTTTTATGACAATGTGTACTGTACAATGTGGTCTGATTAGGTTTCGCAAGAATCGACGCATTCAATTTAGTGAAAAGGATAATGAATTGACATTTCGAGCACTGGGCGCAGGAAATCAGCCTCGCTGATTTTTTAAATTTCTTTCTCGCTTTATTAAGTACTTACGTAATAAAGAGAAAGTATGTTGTGGCACAAAATCGACGATTTTTTGACAGAAAAACTTGTTTTCTGGAGCCCTGATATCAAAAAAGTGGACAAATCTTTTCCTATATGCAGTAAAATAATTTATCTAATTCGCCTAAAAATGGCGCAGAGCTCATTTTTGTTGACCTTCCTGAATTCCATAAAATTGTAAAGGTTCAAAATGTAATTTTGTGTTTTAATATTACAATACTGAAGAAAAATATTTTTTCATGACATTGAACATTTATAAATATTTTAGAATCACAAAGGGTGCTTTATTCCCTCACAACGAAGCACGTTACTCGCGACTTGCTCGATAATGAGATACTCCAATGACGCAAAAGCGAGTTGGTGAACTACTAGAAGTTCCGAGCTGCTTTCAGGCGGCAAATTACAAATGCTATAAAAAGCGCGAAAGATGTCTTAATGCTACCGAAAGAAGTAATTGGACCGTGCTTCCTATCTTAACTTGTCATCAGGTAATTTTATTTATTTAAGATTTATTCGTTTGATCATAGAAGAAATGATATAACAAATCTAGGACATTAATGGTGTTCATATGGGCTCTGTGCGCTTTCACTCTTTTTGAAACGTGAGTATCAAGCGACTTTCAAACGTTTTTCCGGAAACTGCTTTTGCACACCGAAACTTTCAAACATTTCCAGGCCGAAGTCAACTTACAGTGTTGTTGCACGTTTACGTCCAATTTCGGAACACTTCCAGTTGTGCTTGCGGCGATTTTTATACAAATGAATGTAAATAAACAAAAACGTAATAACTATTCATTGAGTAATGACGTTTTATCAATTAAAATACTAGTACTCTGCTTTGTCTCGATAGAACAGTCACACGTTCACAACGTACGTAGAAAATATCCTGGTTTAGGAATGCGCAGAGCTGAGCATTTGCTAGGATAACAAAAGATAGCCTTTCCTTTGTTAATTCTGATATTGGATTTGATATTTATGGATTGATGTCATCGCTGGGGTCACGCGGTCTGCATCATTTGTCATTTAGGGGCGCAAAGGAATTTTTTTTTGAGAAAGAGGTGTGACCCACCGCACGTGCAGCCACCCCGTATTTTCATTCAACAAACGAACGAGCGAACTGACGTCCGACGGGAAGGCGACTGTGTTGCGTATGGTCCTTCCAAGAAGCAAGTGTCGCTATGACACTTCTTTGTTGAATTAGCTGCTGACAAAATTTTTATGTGTGATTTGGGCAAGGTTTTAGAATACATTCAAGTTGCATCATTTATTTCATGCTAAATCACTGTGAAAGTAAAAAACTATGTCCTGGAGAATGAAACTGGTTTCAGCGTTGAACGATCGCTTCGTAAGTAAAGTCGTAACGTAAATTGGTATTTTGAATATTTTTTTATCTTTGTCTTATCTTTCTGTAGCGACATAAATAAAATACTGCTAGTGTACGAAGATAAATTGCACACATTAAAAAAATTAAAAGAATGTTAACCTGTTGGTTAACATTCTTCGAAACAACTTTTAATTACCTCAATGCTGATTTATGTATAACATGTAATGTGTTGTAAGAGGCTTAGAAAGTTTTCACTTCTGAAATGTGAGATATTCTAGCAATTTTCTGGTAAATATATGCATAATTAATATAAATGTTAGTTTTCCAGACTAATGTTCTGATGACTTTCCGACATAATTCTTGTTTTAGCTTTTAATTAAGCAGATGTTAATATTATTCTGTAAATCAAAACATTTTGCTCATTTAGAGAGTATGGTATTAATTTATGGGATAAAACTGGGAAGGAATCACTTACTGGAAAGAGAGAAACCACAGGAAGGTCGTGAAAAAAACTTGAGGAATCATAAAACTTACTTTATTATACAAGAAATATTAACATTTATTCATTTCTCTTAGAGAAATGATAGTTATTGCTTCTAAAATGTTTTGAGATATTGTCATTGACTTGTACAAAGCATATTCATCAAGTATTAAGGAAAAAAGGTTGCTTTTCTTTCTTTACAATACATCCATAATTTAAATGTGAATGGAATTGCTGTTAAACATATTGAATTATAATTATTTTAAAGAAACATGTGCATAATTATTGTGTGTACAAGTAATCTATTTCATAATAAGTCAGTAACATAGCTCTCATAGAAACTGTAATATTAATGCCTAGCAGAAGCAGAGTTTCATTAATAATAATAATCTATGAAAATAATTAAGACAGTATTGCATATACATTAAGATCATTTTTAATAAATTGTACATTATAAATCCTGTGTACATAAAGCAACCTCTTATCATTGTCATAGAATATTAAGAGATTGTGTTTAAAAAATATTAAACCTGATATCTATCTTAGTAGACATTCTAACTAGTTTGCAAAGATCTCACTATTCTAGAATGTCTGACAGGATTGAAATTCAAATCTGTAATTCTACAATGAATGATAGAGAAAATGTGGGAGAATGGAAGCACAGTTTCAGTAGTATATCAAATATTCAATTTTAGGATAAAATTACCCTTGAATTCCCATATAAGATTTTATTGTGATATATAGTTTAAATTAAAATAAGTGACATAGAGGTACAAGGATATTGGGTTTGCAAAATAATAAAATAAAAAAAAAACGGAATCAAATAAGAAAATATGTGGAATAGTAATATAGGCCTACATTTTGTTGCTAGTAGGTATTTGTAAATATTTTGTAATTGCAAAATATTTTATATACTGAATATAATCATATTATATAGTTTACAAAAAAGATGCTTGTATCTGAATCAGTCAACATTTAGAATTGGTAATTAATAAGTGTAATTCAAGAATTTTCATTCTTGGCTCAGACAATTCCATACATGTGATTTCAGAAATATAATTTAAGTCAGTTGGCTTAATGATACTGGAAGTAAAGCAATTGTTTTATTTCAATAAGTACTAAAGTGGAAGCACAGTCTTATGACAACCTACTAGCAGATCAGCTTTCATGTTATATCTATTAAACTATTATAAAATTATGTATGAAGACTTCCCAATATCTAATTTTATGTTGTGAATTCCCAATAATTTTTGTATTAACTGTTGCATTTAGTACGTTTTTTTTTTAGATGAAATACTTGAAAATATCTGTCTATAAATTCATCTAATTTATCAAGTTTTGCAAGTTTTAATAGAATGAACAGTACAGTGTGACAAAATAGTATACAAGTATAAGGCAATACATTTTGTGGGCTCTTTCAAATTGGCTTTCATGAGCACCTTACGTATCCCAAAGTGTTTTTCAGAGCATTACCATGCTATCAAAGGAAGTGAAAAAACTACTTTTTCACTAGTTTTAAAATTTTAAGGAAATTTTAATATAATATGTCCTCATAATAACTTCAAAGACAACGATTTCAATAAGTAACTATTAAAAAATGAATTACAAAAAAATGTATTGCAGCCTCTCATTATTTGTAGAATTATTGAAACCTAATTCTTTCAAATCAGAATTTTGATTTATGTGGTAACATCACCTTGGGAGCTGACATAGGGATGAAATGTTAAATGACATTCATTTCTAAATTCAGTCGCTATCTTTTACCTGAATTTCCTCCACTTGAAATATATATGTGTGTAGTATTGCATGTGATTGTCCAGTTTATACTACTTTTGTATGTGATTATTTTTCCTGCTAGTTTTGCTAGAAACCTACTGGTAGTATTTTACTATTCAACGTCATAACTAGACTATTTTAATTCAGGAGAAAATATATTTCTGCTCTCTGCTGAATCCAAAAAAAGATATCGAGAAGTCTTATGTTTATTTAGTTTCTTATGTAATTACTTGCCACTACACCTAGATTTAATGAGTAACAATATGAGATCACAAGGTTTTATAATTGTGAGCAATTGTGCTGGTAGTTTCTAGACAGTATGAATTCTTTTTCTGCACAGTTGTACTTATTTGCTACTTGCCAAGTAGCTGTATACAGAGAGAAAAATACACCTTTATCCTACATCAAAAGTTACTGTATTGAATATATATTAAGAAATAAATTTTAAGTTACTATATTTCCTAAATTCTGAATATTTGACATTTCTATTATCAAATCTGATTACTTTGAATTATTGATGAAAAGAGTGCAATATTTTCAAAGGAAACACTTTAAGATTTCATCAGAGGATGATTTATTCAACATTTTAGAACATGTGAGGTTTTCAAAAGAAAACATCGTTGGTTTTGCATCACTCATAGGCAGTTTGCTATGAATTGTGTAGCTACCTCTATAGAATGTCAATTCCTTATTGGAGTATTAACTTATTTGAGGAATACTATTAATTCCTTTTCAAATAAGAATAATGATTTTTTTAAAATATATCTATCGACCATGGACTATTTGTCTCAGATGAATAAATTACTAATTATGAGTCGGTAGATCTAGCTTCATTGGCTTCAATTAACACTATTAAAAACAATGATTAGAAAAAATAACAAAATGTTTCTGCAAACCTATCATAAATAAACCCATATTAAAGACTTTTTTAAAAAGTTTAATACTGTTGATTACCATGAAATGTTAACCACACAATTAAAAAATAGGAGGTACACGTTCGTCAATCTGATCTAAAACAACCAACAATATAATTTTGCTTGTATAATAACACTAAATATCCACTTTTGTTTGTTCAGAAAACAATTCACTCTCAAGATCTCTGTCAATGTACAAAAAATAAATACACTGGAAAATTTTACAATCCGTATTTCAACATGCGATGTATCTTATCAGACAATTAAAAGATTATTAATAGTCGATACGGCATCTGAACTCATTTTGTCACGTTTATAGTAAGCACACGCTTATTGTATGCTTATTTCTAGTATTTGCAATATGCTTGATCTTACTAGTCTTCGTAAATCCAAAGACTGCTGCTTTTTTCAAAGCGGATAGTCCCTTTCTCACGGCGCGTGTCCATGGCCAATATGATTGGCTTCCGAGATCCGCACCGTGACACTAAACCGCTCAGATAGGGAGAGGTCTTGGAGTAGTTCTAGCTTTATGTCACTAATGCAAAATAAGGCGTGAAGAAGGCGCATATTTGTAACAGTCTTGGCGATTGGCACAAAGACTGGTTTTAAGATTCTATGTTTTAGAACTGTGCTCTCCAGTCTTACAAACTACACTCTCTACTTTTTATTTACAATTTTGAGGTAATTTCATTTGAAAACCTGTTTACAATGGACGTAACACGCAAAACTAGGGATAGGCCGTAAAAAAAGAAAGTGAACATTGTGTAGCACGGCGGGCTTTGCACAAAATATTCGTGATTTTCGTTGAATTAAACAACTTCTCGCTTCCTTGAAAACAAAGTCTTATGAATTAGCAGCATTAAAAAGTATCATCCACTTTTGGGCCATTCTTATTAACACTACGCATCTTCTATTAAACTGACGGCCATTCGTTCCTGTTTCAGTCAGCGTCTTGCATCCTTTGTAGACAGGCTGAACATACGCCGATGTTCGTCTGACGTGAGAAGGGTTAATCCACTTGTATTATTGTCCGTTCGGTGATTGCAAAGACGCATCTTCGGATCTGGTTCCATTCCCACATCCGTCGAATATCGACGTGTTTATAGACGCTTTCGCGCTCACAGAGTTTCTGTAGGAGGTTATACGGGAGTCGGTCAGCCACAATATTGTTGGTATTATCTGGCTTGGGTCGGCAATTCCGCCTCGACCCGGCCTGACCCATCTCGACCCGTAGTGACCCCAATTCTACGGTCGGGGTCACACGCACTACGTTTGCTACGAGTATACCGTGTGAAGTAGCGGACTCTAGTCATGCTCCAAGCTTCGATAACGAGAGAGTTAACGTCTAACTACAAACCGCGAGTTAAACAGTCTCAGCCAACAAATATATAAAGTTTCTGGGCATTACTGAAGTTTGGCGTCAATGAGTTTTGCAGTTCCGATAATGAACAAAAATGTCCAAGTCATACTAAGTTGTCGCATTTGCGACAAATAGAGAAAATTGTAGAGCGTATTAGTGGAAATTAAGACGTCGTTTCAGCGTTACACTAGTCAACAATTCCAGTAAATTATCACAGATATGGCTACTTTTATTTCATATTTTTGTTATCAGTTCGGGTTTTCACAAAACTTTCAACTGTTTCATGATCTGCGTTATATTGACGCATGACCATACTGACTAGTCCATTCAGTTTTAAAAGTACTCGTATATGGCCGATAAGATCCGTATAAACTCGAGTCTTGGTGGAAAGGGTCAAGATGGACCAAACCGAGGCGAGCCGGTTCGGACCGGACCGATTGGGGTGCAACCCGCGACAGGAGCGAGCCCTGCGTGGCGCCGGCCCCGGTTGGCACGAGCGCTCCCGGGACGAGACGCAGCGCACCGGCCCGGCGAGCAGGCTCCTCGTGGCCGGCCCGAGGCCGGCGCTGCCTCACCTGAACTTGTCGTGGGCCGCCTTGGAGTCGGGGAACGCGCACGCCGCGAGCGCGCTCAGCTCGTGGTCGGGGATGGCAGGGGACTTCTGCGAGTCCGTCTCGCTGAGCGTGTCGGACGCCGAGTCGCCGCCCGGGTCGCGCGGGCCGCGCGGCGTGCCCACCGGCGTGCCCTGCGGCGTGCCCAGCGGCGTGCCTGCGGACAGTGCGCCCGCCCGCTTCACGCCTCCGCTGCGCGCGCCGCCGCGCCGCCCGCGCCGCGCCGCCCGCGCCGCCCGCACAGCGGGCCCTGGCTGCCTACCCGCCCCGCACGCATTTCCGACGATGCTGGAGGTTCCGGCATGGGGACACGCGCCTCGCCTTCTCATTGCATCGTCCTTTTCGGTTATCCTTATCAGCGTCATGCTCTCGGCGGGTTGTACGCTTACGTTAAGTTCAGTAGTCCCTCGAAACGTGCTCGTGAGCTCCACACTTGGCCATTGGCGACCTTTACCATAAAACCAGCTGGAGTCTGCTCTCTTGCTTGTCACAGAAAGCGATGAGACCAGATACATTTGCTGTTAGATATTTCTTTTCAGGAATTAAACTCGATTTTTCGTAGTGTTCATGCAGGAAATGATGGAGAAATTCTAGGTTTCATCCACAGGAGGACTTCAAGTTCGAACAATTTGTTCATGTTCATATTTCCTTTTATATTTCCCCGTTTTCCTTTTTGAAAAGAAATAGTATTATAGTTTTTTGTAGAGCATTCTCGTTGATGCTGTCCACAATCTAGTAACATTTCCTTCACTACTCCCCATCTCCGAACATTTTTCGAGGAAGTACTGTCCTTCTTTTAATACATTACTTGACTGTAGCGCAAGATATCTTGACAGTACTAATACGAAATCTCTTCACATCTTGAATAATAAGATTCACGTCTTGCTGATCTTTAATTTATTTTGAGGTGGAATGTCCCTATTTTCTTTGCATTCACTTCACCCTCCAAACAACGTGCTTCGGATTTTTAGTGAAAAATGTCCATGGTTGATTCATCGCCGTACATAGTGTTCTTCTATACGTAATTCTACGGGCTCAGAAATGTGGCGAATTGCCTATTACTATCGGCAGTATACTACTGAACGATCAATCAGGTGATGACGATGTCCCTATGCCGAAACTTGCCAGGATCTTCAAAAATGTCCAATAGCTCGCCGCTGGTGCGCCTCCCCTCCATGGCGGTCGTTTTCACTGCGTAGAATTCTCCAATTCGCATGTGTTTGATTCGCGTTCAGCGCCAATTTTTAACAAAGAACGTCACTCATGCCAAAGTTTTGTTGGTTTAGGATCCCACCCCATCATCAATCCCTGTTCATGAAATACAAATGACCAATGAATTCTTTGTCTACAATTATCTTACGAGGAATTTCGATATAAAGGACATATTAATAAGACTACTTCCACGAAAGTTATGTTTCATTGCCAATGATATTGCGAATGTTATTAATGCAAACATTATAAATTGAATCAAAACTCAGTTCTAAAATTGTTTCATGAACATTGGAGATGAATAGGAAATGTGATTTCAAATTATTATGTAGAAGCTACAACAACTCGGAGTTCTTTTTAAAATAATCTAACTCATTACACATTTATAATTACATTGCGTTAATGATGAGAAGAAACCTTCGAAATTTCGAAAGTCTGCAAATTATACTTGTTCCTCATACGTCACACATAGTTTTTACAGTACTTTGATAAAATAAATTAAATTACGAATTCTTCGCAACACTTCGCAAAGTGATCATCTTCAAAATAATTTATCTTAAAATCAGGGCAAATTTGTGAGTGTCTGTGAGCGTCGTTTCCCGGTATGAATGATATAATTAGTGCTAGTCAGTGTCCGAATGCTATCCAAAAGCAGTAGTTAAGGCAGGCACATCTAGCACCACATTCAGGGGACCACACTATGTGAATAGAATATCAAATGAGCATATAGTGTCAGACGAATTGATTCAATTCCGATGCCTATTTTACATTGTACGCGAAAATGTTTACGCAGTGTTTAATCTTTATTGACGAAAATAATTTGAATGAGGGAGAGAAAAATAGAGTATATACATGAGTAAATTTACCTAGGGAATGACTATACTGTGTTTTGCGTCTATATTATTCTGGTATTAACGACACTTGTTTCAAACACCATTCCTTGAAGTAGATTTTGTATGTGCCTATTCCCTCATAATTATTTATGCATCGAGGTTGAGAAGAATAAGTTTTTTGCAATAAGTTTCGGAGAAATTTGCTGTTGATGTGCATACAGTTAATTTTTGTACACTTATCTACAATGAATAAAGTTGTGTATAAAAGACTTTTTATAAAAAAGGGATTATTTCAGAAATTATAATTATGTGAAGGTCTTCGTCGGTATTAATGTGTCCAACTGTTGTGACTTGAAGTTGCTGATTAATAGGTGAGCCTTGACATGTATATCTGAAGGAACTTGCACACTGTATTGATTTCGAAAATTCGAGGGTTAATGTTGACATACAGATCCTCAGTGTGTACGGACGTACTGTTGCAAGTTAGTATTTTAAAACTAAGAATTAAATATTTATAAATTGTGTGGCTGATGTAAGTTGATGTGCTTTTGATGAGACGTCAGGAGAAGAAGAAAGAAAAAATATATGCCTATTAGTTTCGAATGCTGAGTGTTTAGTAGACTCGATCCACTGGTCCTTTTCCTCCCTCTAGTACAAAATATTTATAATGACAAATACATTTAATGAAATGTATTATGCTTTACAGAGGTCAAGGAATAATTACATATTACTAAATAATAACTTATTTTTTAAAATTATTGTTAACCAAAACGATTTATAGCATTTTTGAAACATGTGAAAATCTATCACTCAAATCTCTTTGAATTACTCTTTTTGATATTTGAGACACTGGTTATACTTTATTGTAACTTCACACGCTTATAAAGAAATCAATATTTTGCAGCGAAATAACCAGAAATTATTGGTTGATGTTTAGAAATATTTGAAAAGAACACTTCCTAGTTTCATTTAGAACTTTATGTTTTCTCTCTCTCTTTCTTTCTTCTCTTCTAGATCGTAAACTGCTCCGTTACAAATGGAAAAATCTGTCTGCATGTCGAAGCAGATATCACGTGCGCGAAACACCTAACATTTTATTGCAGTTCTATTAAACGTAATAAAATGACGACAACTTGCATTTGGAAATATGGAGCGATGAACAGAGGCTTCCCACATCACATCTATTGCTTTTTTAATTGCATTTCAGAGTAGTTTGAGGTAAACGTTTTTTATTTTTATCACGAACATCTTACTTTTACGTGGATTTTATTTAATAATCAGGTAGGGCGTAATCGTTTATTTTTGAAAAAAACTTTCTTCACTCTTTCTTCAGTCATTAATGTGAAAAATCAATTACAATAGCGTATGTTATTTTCCATTATGTTGCATTATGTTCTACAGTAATTCTTAGAGCCTTGAAGTTACATTATAATCGAAGCATCAAACCGTTTCAAATAAAGTTTCGATTAATAAAATATTTCGGTTTGAGTTTTTGATATCAAAGCATTTGGGTTTTAAAACAATGTCTCTATCTTTTTTATTAAAAAACTGAAGGTAACCCGTCAGAACTGTTGGGACGAAATCAAACTTCCATATTAATAATTCATTCAATAATATAATGAAAAGTAGAACATTTCTTTCATATGAAATTGGAGTTTGTTTTCATTTCAAAATCACGTTTATTATTAGTAATAGGTTCTCCAAGTAGAGTCTTCGATCCTTGAGAGGACCGCGAAACTATATTAGGCAGGCCCTGAAGAGGCTGCGAGGCGATTTTTGCCACGTCCCATGAAGAAATTCAGTGTAGTGCTTCTGATATTTGATATACACATTTATGCGAAATCCAACTGCGTTCTCGAAATCCAATAGTGAAGATTAGGTCCACTGTGTTCTCGGACGACCTTGCATTAGGTAAATAGTCAACAATCAGTTTAAGTTGTGTGATTCTGTATTTATCTTTATGTAGTATATCTTTAGCTCTTTGTTTTATGTCTGTATATCAGATTTCCAGTAGTTTATATGTCAAAAATGGCGCAATTGGAGCAATCTAAACAATTGAAAGACCCCTGTGCAAGAATTAAGTAATCATAAACGGCCTGCATAAGCAAAATTGTTCCTGAACAAAACCACACAAATGGTTTTCCAAAAGGTAGCACGCACACTACTCATGAACAAGAAATTAAATACTCTTGTGTAACACTACAATAAATTATATGGTTTTTGAACCGAAACAGTCTTCACAAATATTGCAAGAACACAATATGCTACGGATACGTAGTACGACAGTTCTTAATACACCACGAATATAAAAAAATCCTCTTTAATAATGTAACAAGTGAGTAGCCAATTACTAATGCCGGACCACCGCGCATTGGAAATCAGTAATAATTGTTATTGATTTTTTGTCTCGAGCCATTACACAAAATCAAGAGGGCCGCCAAACAAAAATCAATTTAGTAAAGGTGTTGCTGCATTTTGCAAATTCAATTTCTGTGAATATCTTTCCACCCAACCTCAGTGAAACTGCAAAACCAAATTTGCTGTCGCAAAATACTACCGAGCTGTACAGCCAACGTTCCAATATCAGCATTTTACAGCGACTCGATCGGATTTTTTGATTTTTTATTAATAGAAGTTCTATCCGATAAATCGTATTAGCAGTGTATCCTTAAACGATAAATAATAATATAAAAAGTTTCTATCTGGCTTGAGTTACTTAAACTTTAAGATACAATCGCGAGAAATTATGTTTTACTAGGTACGTAACTGATTTAGTAAGAATGCAAGCAAAAAGCCTATACTTGCAAGATGTCAGAGTCGTTGTTATGGCGCGTGCTCCCCGTTTGTTTAGATTTTTAAACCCTATTTTTTAAATTTGTGATTCACGATAGCCACCGATTTTCAACTAAACGCAGATCATTTTAATTTGTGATGGGAACCATTTTACTGATATTGAACTGAATAAATCCAATAAACTCAGTGTAAATAATTATTGATCTTCTTTCAGTGTTGTGAGCATCAATCAATAATTTATAAAAAAGTATCAATCTTGACGCGTAGCTAAATTACGTAGAACTAGATTTTATCAAAGTGTGTAATTAAGATTTGTTGAATTTTTACAAGAATTCTTGGATATAATGTTAAAGAAGTAAAAAGAAAAAGTCCCTTTTTTGTTTGAGATATCCGAGAAAAAGTAAAAGGTTAGTATCGGTTCTGGTTTGATGCCTCGATTCTAATATTATATTTTTTATCTCGTTCAGTGTCGCACTTCTTTGTCTAGTAAGATTTTCTCTTTTGTTTCATAAAATTCAATTATACTGCACTGCTGCACCCACACTTCTAGTTTGAGGGAACTTGGCGTACTTTTATAATTTAGAACTAATCAAAGATAAAATTACTAAGTAGATGATAAAACAAGCACTTTAATCTTGTTGTTTCTTTTAAATATAGCACGATGATTCTCTGCATATTACTAAATCGTCTGCTGCGTATATGCTATGTGTCGGAATAGATTCTCAATGAGAAACATACAAAGTAATTATAGCACAAAAACAACTTAAACAAGGAAACGTGGATGTAGTCTTTGATGCAAAAAGTAATTGTAATAATTGTTCAATAATTACAGTTCAGTAAGTGTAGATAGCCACTTTTTTTTATCAAGAGTCCATTTTAAACGCTCGTGGCTTTTGGGCTGTGGTTTTTGTTACTAGAATTCCCATTACAGATAGTTAATAAGCTAAAAAATGATTAATATCTGCCATAGAATGAGATACCACTTCTTGGGAACATAATGAAAATCTTGATAGTATTTTAGACTATTTGAAATTAGACTTAGGAATTATTAAGTGTCTGTGGTCATTTTTTTCTTCTACGTAACACCTAAATACAACTATATTAAAAAAAATTATATACACGAACCTTTATGTTCACATTTCTTTTCACTTTCAAAACCACATAAGAAAAGCATTGGCAGATTTATACTGAAGAGAAAGAGGTGATATAAACGAAACGAATGGACGATTTCCATTCCGTGCGGAGTGCCGCGGAAAGCCCTTTATTCACACGCGGCATTTCCTGTCACGGCGCTCGCAGGTGCCGAAGCGTGTCCAAAGGGGATATAGGGCTTCATTATCCCGCGCCTCGCAGCGAAATGACGAATAGACAGAGAGCAAGCGGCGCGCCCTCCCCCTCCGCAGCAGGCGCCGCCTCAAATTAGACGCCCCGGGACGCCCGAGGCGCCTGCCGGAGGGCAATTGCCCCCAGCAACGCCCTCTGCATGAGGCCGTGGAGGGGGCGGCGCCACCTGGGGCGCCGTTCAACCACTCTCTCAGGCGCTCAGCAGCCCAAGTGCACTGCTGCGATTTGCGGTCGCCATTGCGCGTTCTATTCAACTCTTGCTCGTTCGTCATTGATCCTCGTTTGCTACGTTTGAATGAATAAACGCTCGAAATGTCAAAATGTAATAATGGAAATCCTTCGTGATTCAATAAATATAAATTTTTATTTCATGTGTGAAGTTAAATATCGAACTTGACACAAATTCTCAAATTTTATAAAGTTTCATTAAGACTTATCTCAAACGTTGCATATTCATGGACCCTAACGGAATCCAATCAAATAGAAAATGTAATTTATGAAAGAGAATGATTCTTTGAACAATTTTTTTCAAGAATCTCTTCCGTTCCCAAATATTTTGAGTAATATAAGAGTAACTCGTTCACAAAATGCCATAATTCATTTATGATAAATCACAATACTACGTAGATGACACTCGTACAAGTTATATTCAAGTTCAATTATACAGTAGCTAAGGAGACGCTTAAAGTAAATTGTATTAACTACTTTCTTCAAGTGAATTATCTCGCAAGATTGGTAAAAAAAGTTTATTTGAAAAGAATTTGAAACTTTTTGATCGAAAACTTGAAAATAATGTGTAAAAAGAGATAATATCATTTTATAAGCGATAATTATCAAAAAAAAGAATTCTGTTGCAAAGTTTCTTGAATCCAATAAAAAACCGAAATGAGGGGTGGTTACTAATCCAGTTATCTAGGTTCTTATCTTTCGCTCTAGAAATTCCGCAAGAGTTAAAGGAACTACGGGTATGAAATTAACGACGCAAAGAAGCGGTATTTATCATATCTGAAATCACACCAACCGAATTTCTTGATTTAAACTTTGATAAATAGTGTAAATAAGTGGAATATTCTTCATTAACGACAATATATCGTTTCAACGGAGACTGTGTTATTATATTCATAACAATAGTTAAAAGTCTTAACTTTGCAAATTCTGTATTCGTCAAAATTATCTGACACTAAAGAAAAGCGTTTATATAAAGAAATCTCAACAAAGACTGTTGATCACACTATATATGTTCGAATTACTATGTAGATTATTTACAAGTGAACACAGCAACCGTAGACAAATGTTTTGATCAAGAGTCTGTACAGTCGAAAGCGAACTCAAATTTCGTTGCAGTTACTGAAATGTACTCTTGAATTATAATAAACTTTTAAGTATTATCTGATGTGAAATGCAATGTATATTACATTTCCTGATCGTGTGTGGTGAGAATGTAAAAGAGAAGAATGTAAGTTATTATTGTAAACGTAAAGTTATTTTTCACGGATCTGCTCTCACGTCGCCGCAAGAGTGACTCACAGTAAGACGAATCCCCAGAACCCCGTTGAAATGCTGAGCAATAAAGCACCGGTACTGAGTGTGAACTTGAACGAACTGAGAGGCGCGAAGTGCGCGCTCGCGTGGGCGGGCTCCCCTGATCAAAACATGTGCTCTTGTTCGGCTGCGCCGCACGAACCGCCCGCTACGAGCGCGCGCGGTCTCGCTCGCCGGTCGGGCCCAGTCGGGCGAGGCTCACCGAGGCGACCCGCGCGCCCTCGCCGCCCTCGCCGCCCGCACCGCCCGCACCGCCCGCACCGCCCGCACCGCCCGCACCGCCCGCGCCGCCCGCGCCGCCCGCACCGCACCTCCGCGTCGGCTCGCGCTGCGCTCCACTCACACTTTCCGAGGGCGTCGACGCCGCTCATCACGGGCTGGCTGCTCACCAGGTGCGACGGCACGCTCATGGCCGTCATGGGCTGCAGCGCCTGCCCTGACAGCAGCCGCTGCTGCACCGACGGCACCACCGACACCGACATCGGCCCGCCGCGCCGCCGCCGCCCGCCGGTCGGTCACCACGTCGCGGCGCTCCAGCGCGCGCTGCGCCCCGCCACGCCCCCACCCACGCCCCGGCACTAGGGGGCGGATTGGAAAGATACGTCATTTTTTCCATTTTCACTTTAGAACAATGCCTTTCCGTATAGAAATTAATTTTGTGCTGTGGCAAAAAGAAAATATCCATTTTTACGACTTGTCTTTTTGCTTCTTTCATCGATTTCGATTAATAAGTCATTTTTTAACATTTCCGTCATTGTTCGCTGATTTCATAGAATTTAATATAATTTTAATTGTACTTGATTCAAATAATATTTACGAGATGCAACAAATGTTCTCCACAGAATTCATGAGTAGCCTATTCGATTTCTTCTCTCAGAAATTGTAATATCAGCGGTTGTGAGTATTGCTTCCTGTCAGGGCTAATGTCGATTTGGTCGATTTAACGAAACATAAAGACCGGTTTTCTGGTAAAGAACAGTCCAAACAAAAGTTTACAAGCTGAGTTCATTTTGAAGGAAGAAATCTCGATTACATCAGTAACAAACCCAACAGCTTGCGTTGTTCATCTGAACTGGTTTTCAATCAATTTTTACGTAATTGTTCTTCGCTTTTAGAGCATTTTAGTGATAATTTTTGGCGATGATTTAGATCGTCAAATCCGCCCCCTATTCACCATGTAGAAACTGTCACACCCTGAAACTGGGATAGGAAGAACTTGGCTGCGCCTCCCAAAGGAATTCAAAGCTGTTAAAATGGACGAATGAGCCTTTGAAAGCCTCCAGAAGGCATCGCGTGGCGGGGGCTTTAGTGTTTTAAAGAGTTCTCATGGATCGTTGATGGAAAACAATATAAACAAGATAATACAGTAGGCAATTATGTAAATACTACCAATCACAATTCTAAAATGTCCTCGTTACGTTCTTTGATCTCGTCTATGTTGTTCAAAAATTGCCTGCTTTTTCTTGGCTTGAGGCAGCTGATAATAATCTTCAGTAAGAAATGTTACTTGAGGTTTTTGGTATTATGCAAAGTCATTCTGTGAACAGGTGCATGTTGAGAATATACAGGTGTCTCATATCGTCTTCTACCATGAAAAAATCTTGTAGACCCTTTCAGTTAACTAAGTAAATTTTCTACAATCGGTTCCCCCCAGAAAAGTTTCGTTTTCATCAAAATTGTGCTTCTTTGCTGCTTTCGGATGCGCGAATTTGTACCCCAAACGTGGGCGAACGCTACTCGTGTTCTGCATTGAGGAGTGAGGTCAGCGAGCGATAAAGCCTCGGCGCTGCGGGCCGAACTTGTCACTGCCCTCCTCACTCCTCTTCAGGACCATCAACAGCGCACTGCAGTGCGTGTCCAGGCGCGCAGAGAATTTGAATTCCGCGCCTGCAAGTAGCAATGACGGCGTGATTATTCGGAAACGAAAATTCATTCCGCAAATATCCTCAAGAACTATAAGCCTTTTGATGTTTTTCGGTATAATTATGAGACATCTGTATATTACATGCATTTTTTTACAAAATTACACAATAAATAACGTTAAGTATACTTTTCTTATTTTACATCATTTTAATTTATAGATGTGTAAGTTCTGTTCTAAAGGGTACTAAATTGGAATATAATATTAAAATAGATCTATGCAGAACATTTTTACTTTGGGTGAAAGCGCGAGAGCGGGCGGTAGCTATGAAGATTCAACACACGTGGTGCTAGGAGGGTCGGATTTATAAATTAGTAATTTGACTGTTACAATGAAATTATCAGGCAAACGTCAGTCCGTACTAGAGTAAGTGAAAACAAACATACCTGACAAATTTTTTGTTGGAATTACACAAAATAACGAAGTTGTTATATTAATAATTCTACAAACATGCAAAAACTCCATGTAAATTCCATATAAAAATTGAACTTCTTGCTGACTCAGCTTATTGTATTGTATTTCCAACAATTTTTAGTTTATAAACTGTTTTGATTGGAAAATATGTACAAAATCGTAGGAATACAAGAAAAATGACAATATAAAATATCCGCATTTTTTAGATAAGTGCTTAGAAAAATGTGTTGATGAATATGGTTAGAAATTAGCCTATTTTTACTAGTAAAAATTAATAAAGATCATTTACAAACAGCCAGTACCTAAAGTAAAACAGTCTTTGGTAATGAACTGTTGACAGTTTGTTGACAGTGTTTGGGCGATATGTAGGAAGTCAGCCGTTATTTTGGTGGACGAAATACTTTTACTTACTGGACGTTTTGTAGTTATTCATTCTGCGTTAAAAATAAATCGATTTGTATTTCTGAATGTACACACGCAAACAATCTAAATGGAAATTTCACGCTTTGTGAATTTCAATCAACGATCATTTGAATAGAGAGATTAAATGTAAAACATTTGAGATTTTGAGGATAAAAGGCAATGGGTGCGCAGTGTCGCACCAGGTGTTTGGAGTTCTACATGCCAACTATTGCAACCAGTGATCTTGCACTAAGCTTGCCGTGGAGGTGATGTGTGTGTGTGTGTGTGTGCGCCGCCACCTGGTCCGAGGTGGCGGCGCTCGAGTGCGGCAGCGAGCGCCGGATCTTCTTGAGGTGCTGCGCCTGGTGCTGCAGCTGCATGTGCTGCTGGCAGCTGCTGCTGCCTGCTCATGTGCGCTGACGCCAGCTGCTGCTCCTGCATGAGCAGCTGCTGCTGGCGCTGGAGCTGCTGTTGCGTCTGCTGCTGCCGCAGAAGCTGCTGCTGCTGCTGCTGTGCTGTTGTGTGTGTGCTGCGCCTGCTGTTGCTGGCTCTTGAGGTCGTGCAGGTAGCCCGTGCTCTGCTGGGCCTGCTGCTGTTGGAGCTTCGCCTGCAGCGTGTGTTCGGGGTTCGGCTTCTCGTCCGACGGTGAAGGCCGCGGCGAGGTGCCACCGAGACCTGCACAGGGGTCGCAAACCAAATAGTAAAATAAATTTTCATAGTACAATATTAAACCAGTCAACTCAATGTACTATTTTCTACCGAATCAATTTTATTCATGTTTGTAAAAATAGATTGTTAGTATTACAACTACTCACTGTAATAACAGGGAGTGGAAAGAAACAACTGAAATGGGGTGGGGAATTGAATAACTTTCTGGATCAATAAAGTTGAAAGATTTGGTATGTGTCGCAAACATGAATTTTGTGAAACAAAATATAGAATTACTTGTAGTACATGATTATGCAAAATGATAAATACAAAACTTCAAGCAAGGTTTAGAATACTTAACATTTATTGAGATTCAAGCTTTGTTTATAATAATTTTGAGATTTCGTTTTGACACGAGTGTAAAAGGCAAAGCATTTGCTCTCCACTTTAGGCCATTTCAAGCGTTTATCCTGTCCTGGGTGTGTGGTGCACAAAACGTGGACTTTTTTAAAACTAACTCCTGTTTCAATTGGGATCGTCATTCATTATGAACATTAACATATTCAACCATTCTTGTTAGAAATAAACTTTAATTACTATATTTCTCAGAATGTCGATAAGATAAGAGATGGGGAAGACAACAAGGTAAAGTAAGTCCATTGAAAGGAAAGGGCATAGGAATCTGCGACTACGGGAACCTTTCCGTATATTACACATTCTACAAGCTAAACATACACACACATGTGAAACAATAAATTGTTGTAATTACAAAGATAAGTCCGAAGTTGAAGGAACTACAATAGGAAGGAAGACAGGTGCAGAGAAGGGTGCTCGCAGAATGCCGGCGTTCTCCCCTCCCTTTGGTGTAGTGCATTGGGCCGTGCGCTTTGTCCTCGGGACACAAAGGGACAGGGGAGGGGCGGGGCGAAATGCGCAGTGCAACTTTGCTACCCGCAACCATATCAAGCAAACTCGCGGGCAACTGGCGCGGAACTCGCATGAGGGGAGGCAGAGAGCGCGGGCTTAACCAGCAGGACAAAGGCAGCTGAAGCGTCGGGGAAGACGTGCACGTTGAGCACGGTGAGCGACATTGAATATATTGTTACGGACGAAAGTCAAGCATTAGTTTTGTGTAGTTGTCTTAATTATTAAAAATTGTAGGAAAGTGATTATGAAATTGAGAAGATGACATGGTGAATTATGCCGAGGCTGAAAGTGAGAATCCCTTGGAAATGTGTTGGAATCCCTATCTTGCGTCCACCTCGGAGGAACGGGGAGGGTGTTCCAGAGGGCGCTAGTCGCTGTGAGCGGTGTCCTGCGCACGGGCGGGCACGCACCCAACGCCCGGCTGAAGTCGGCGAGCATGCCGCTGATGGTGCCGCCCGGTGCCGTCGTGGTCCGTCAGCTGCGGGCCTTGCCCCGTTGCGTCTGCCCCAGCTGCGTCTGCCCCAGCTGCGCCTGCCCCAGCTGCGTTTGGCCCATCTGCGTTTGGCCCAGCTGGGCCTGGCCCATCTGGCTGAGCTGCGACTGCGCCTGAGCGTGCTGCAGCTGTGACAGCATCGCCTGCGGGTGATCGAGCCCGCGCCGTCCTGCACCGCGCCGCCGCCCGTCGCCCGAGGGCGAAGAGGGGCGGCGGGGCGCGGGGCGGGGCGAGGCGGAAAGCGCGGGGAAGGCGCGGCGCTGCGCGGCGCGGGGCGGCGCTGGGCGACGATGCGCGACGCAGGACCTCCGACCTCTCGATGGGCGATGGGAACTCTTACCTCGGCAAGGGATCGTTGCTGGTGTTAACCTGCTAGTTCCGTTTTCCGATATTCCCTAAGTTAAGCGTTAAAATCTTATTAAACATTAATCACATCATGCACTACAATAATTATGTACGTACGTTGACTAACAGCAGCTATGAAGTCTGCAGTAGTTATGTATATTGAAACTTTTTTAGCAAGGTAGCCCTTTTGGTATGTCTTCGTCGTTTCTCTACAATTTTCCACAATAAGAAATCGGGCGGACTCCCGGAGGGATAAGAAATCCAAAGTACGCTTATTAAAGAAACAATGGCGAAAAGTGCGATGTTGAATGGCAAAGGACGGTAAAGACAAATGTATATTTCGCGTTCGCGTCGAGGTTGAGTGTGCACATGCTACCACTGTTGCCAACTAGGCAATACTATGCCAATACTAGTCTTTTAAGGAGTGTTTCAATCAGATATGTTCTTAGGTCATTCACGGCACCCTAGAAAATTCATTCAAAGTCTGATGCAAACGTTTCTTCTGCCTTTCAGTTTTGGAGGAAAGTTTTACTGCTTTTTATGAAAACCGGTCAATTGAAAATTACAGTTATAATAATTTTAAAAAATTCAGTCTTATCCAGAAGAGGTACTATATGGCTATTTTTCAACTAGTTAACATTGTGGTAAATTATAATTTTTTATCCGTATTCGTTCTCTGAAATTGGTATGTGTCTTGAAACCTATCATTTAGATATCTTCAAGGGGTTTTACTGGAATCTCAAATCTGGTTTGTTTAATCTGTTAACGAACTTTGTTTATTTACTGTTATTTAATTTCCGATATTACCGATTGTGGATTTCTATATTATATTAATGTAGAACCAAATATTTACTGTAACGAATAATAAATTACATATTTGGTTTGGGGGATTTTGCAATAGCGAGCAATTACGGCCTTTTTGTTATGCGACGCCTTCAATCGCGTCCACTCAGCTTCTGGGCTGCCAGAAACGAGATTGATGGTGTCTTATGCAACGAGACTGCCTGCAGTGTGCTGAAATTCGGGAAGATACCAAGCAAACTTATATCATTCACATCATTGTGATGGATCATGGATATATTAAAATATTCTTGAAAACAATTTTTGCACATCCTAGCTTATAAACAGTTTACTTGAACTATGATAATATTTCCTTTGAAGATATTATCAGCGATTTTCATATACCTTGTGCGAACTGAACATTTTTTTATACACTCAAATTATTTCGCCCTTTGTTCACGTGAATTTACGTTGTTGTCTGAAAATGTATCATTTTTGAAAATTTAAATTGGATTCATTGCCTTTCTTCACGAGTGCCTGATGGTTGATCTGTGCTCTGCTGATATTTGTAAAAAATTTCTGATGAACTGGTTTTGCGACATTTAGCAGAAATTGATGTTTGTTTTCCTTTAAAGCAGGTTAAAAAAAATTTGTTAATTCAAAAGGAATAATAAATCTATAACTTTTGTCATTTCCGCAGTTTTTGAATTTCGAGGCAGATATATGAAACTTTAGAGCATTTTGAAATGTATGTGAAGTTACAAGAAATTATTCAATGTTTTCATATTTATTTTCATTGAAGATATTATTTTTATAATGAGGAAAATGCGTATTGATTTATCTGGGCTTCAACTGAATTACCCGTGATATAAATCGGCTCTGTTCATTAATCGTGAGATCGGAAATAGTGGAGAAGAGATAAGGAAAACTCTACTATAGTTTTGTCCAGCTCCTTGAAACCTTACAGGATATATTGAAAAACCTGTGATCTATTGGCATCTCTTGTATTATGAAGCTTTCCTCTTTTACGCGGCCCAGAGTAACAATTCTTTTCGTCACTAGTATTGTTTCAAGAGAGCATCTCTCATCTCCAAGACGCGGATCTGGTGATGAGATGCACGTAAAAGAATGACCTTCCAAAACGAGAGCATGCACATGCTTGGCGAGGGCCTGCGCTTTGCATCCGGGAGTCAAGTCCACGTCGCGCGGCGCTGCGCATTGCTGCGCATTGCTGCGCTCAGCCGCGCTGCGTAACCGCACTGGCTGTCGGCCTCACCTGCAGGTCCATCAGCTTCTGCTTGTTCTTCAACGCTTGCACGCCGGTCGCTTGCTGCGCCTGCAGCATTTGGATCTGCTTCTGAAGAGATTCCGTTTGCTCTTGTTGTTGCTGCAGCTGTCTTTGATGTTGAATTTGTTGTTGAGCGTGAACTTGTTGCTGGTGCTGAAGCAATTGCTGTTGCTGCTGAAGTTGTTGCTGAAGTTGCTGTTGTTGTAACTTGCTGCTGGTTTTTTGCTGTTGTTGCTGTTTTGTTGTAGGACTTGTGTTTGTTGAACGGTGGGATTTTGTTGTTGCATTTGCTGTTGTTGTAGTTGCTGTTGATGAAGTTGATGCTGTTGTTGAAGTTGTTGTTGTTGTTGCTGGAGTTGTTGTTGTTGCTGGAGTGTTGTTCTGCTTTTTTGTTGCTGTCTTGAGCTCTGCTTGTTCTGTGTAACCCTGTTTGTGAAATTTTGCAAACTAGATTGTAAACTATGCTGTTGTAAACCTTGTTGTTGTAAACCTGCTTGCTGTAACCCTTGTTGCAAACTCGTTTGTAATCCTTGTTGTTGCAAGCCAGTTTGCTGCAGACCTTGTAAATTCTGCTGCTGAAGACTTTGTTGCATTGTTTGTGACTGCAAACCGCTTTGTTGCAAATTTTGTTGTAAGCTTTGCACGCTTTGTTGTTGTTGATTCTTTAACGATTGCAACTCATTTTTGAGAAATCCTGAAACGCTGAATTCGGAACGTTGCTCTCCATACTGAAACAGTGAAAAATTTAACATGTGAACTTATGTGTATACATTTGAACTTACACTTATGCTCTAGAACTGGGGAGTAACGGATAACATTTAGTTTGTGCATTATATTAAACGCGCAACATTCCTACAAAATTTTATAGGAATAAATTAGAGTTGCTTCTATTTTGGCAAAGTTAAAGTTTTTACTTCATCTCACAATTTTACTTTGCAGTGACCCGTGCCGGTAAGCGGTTGAATGCGTAAATGGTAATTCCTTATTTTTTGCATAATTGGAGAACTTTGGGAATAACTTTCTTATTTTCCATCAATTTAACTTGCTCATGTTTTCGAAGCTATGACATAAATTTGGTGTCAAAACTGACTTTTGAGCGTTGATACCAGTCATAAGCGACACTTCCCTCCGTACTTGGCCCCGGCCTTAGAACCTTGTGCGGGATCATCGTCACCCGCGGAACGCACTATTGCAAATAGGAAGGCAGGCGCTTCTATTTTCACTTCATGAATGCGACATGAGCTCTATAAGTGTGTTTTGACATTATACTTGTATTTAATGATTCATCCGCAGTATATATGCTAAATATATATGTTCATGGTTGTTTCGAAAACTGCGGGGAATAAGAACAAAAGGAAAGAATGATAAAACAATTGTCTTTCTAATCTCCATTTGCGGAAAGATTCCTTGTAGAGCGTACCACTTAAGAGTAGTTCTAAACCAAATCGGCGATTTGCGCGTTTTGTTTTATTTAGTTGTCAGTTTATTATTTCACGCTTATTCGAATCAGCGTACACAAACCTGGGAGCCTGGGCCTCCATGCCCCAGCTCTGAGCCGACGAAGCCGTTCAACGCACCCATATCTCCCGCAGTCCTGCAACAGACGTCTCATTTATGCATGTGAGCACAGAAAGTTTCCAGACTTGCCATGTGATACACTGTAATGGTTTTTTCGTAATACTGGACAATTATTATATTGAATTAACGTGACCAGAGGGACAAAAAGCCACTTTTAACGACCAGCGTTCGCTAAGGATGATAAAGTCCGTCGTCCGTTTAGAACAGTGGAGGCAAAAAAGTTGTAGCTAAAGATGGCGTATGGGTAGAGGAGTCCGGGGTTAATTGGCACCAGTTGGTAGTTTTTTCAATTTTTTAAGGAAATCTGGCTTCAGTTTATATTAATGGTAACTACATTTATTTAATTATCTAATGGTATATTTTTATTCGTGAATTTTTGACTGTTGAACTGTAAGAATCGTTTAAAGTCATTTAGTCAAGATGTGCCACAAGAGTTTGGTTGTAGGTTCAGCTGAAAAAGAGATAAGTGCAAACTCTTTTTACATAACAATTCACAAGACAATGAACTGTGAAACTGTTTTGCTTCAAGCTCTAAAACACATTTGAGATGACGGTTCCACCATCGTTCAACTAATGATGAGACTTCTGTGGGAAGTTTGTTAGGTTGTGAAGGACACGTGACCCCAAAGACAGGGGTAGGGAAGTTATGTGGCTGATGGAGGAACCTGAGTGGCAACCATGCCCTTGTGCCAACCAGCCCCGGTCTCCCCTACACTGATTCCAAGAAGTGGTATTTCTTGTTTACATTTTTTCTTATAAGGAGATGGTATTACGAAACTTATTGAGCGGCACACGGTCGGTAACACAAGTGCTGACTTGGTAGGTTATAAACCTTGGCTACTTTACGAACTTCAACAGCGTCTGTTATTAAAAACTTGACATCAATAAATGATAAATCTGTTTAAAATAATGAGTTTTTACGAACCAAAACTATTACGTAGATACGAAGAATGAATTAATTTTAAAGTAAGTTAAAACATAATATCATCTTAGAGATGACCTTGGGAGAAAAATCCAAGACAAATTTTACATAACGTGGAAGAGAGGTACTTAAGTCCGTCCAATTTATTGCCCCTATTAGCGAGCAGAGGCGGCCTTCTTTGCCTCTGCTGCCAGCGCTGGCGAGGGCGAGGGCGCGCGCGCCGCCGGAGTACTTGCCTGTTGCCGTGCGGTCCCTCGTCCAGAAGAGGGTCGCGACCGCCTGGTCGGCCCAGGCCGCGGCTCAGCACGTCGCCCACTGCAACAGATGCGCCAGCAAGCATAAGTGGAAATGTAATGTGTGGGTTTTCTTACAGTATCAAAGCTGTGGAAATAATGTGCAACAAATGCGTCTATGGATTGTAATGGTGCAATAAAAATGACTTAATGCTGTGATACGAAACGATAATAACTTCAATTTAAGGAAATATGGGTGCAATGAGAATTGAAAATTACATTCGTTACAAATTTGAATATGACATGTAATTACAAACACATTCTTTTTATGGAAGTAACCGAGATATTTGCTTTGTATCATAACGTTGTTTTTTGTCTCAATTACTACAGTACTGATGTTAAAAACAACAGCAAGGAATGAACATTTTTGCTTGGAGCGGTCCACGGTCACAATACGCCGTAATAGCTATCAACCATGTGTTCGTCGTTAGAAATAGAATTAAAAAGAACGACCGAATATGTTCGTATGTAAAATAGAGTAAATGTATACAGCAGGAGCACTTGTATCTGTTTTTGTTCAGCAACATCGGAATTAACAATTACCGGACTCATATTAGCAGTATCTTTTAAGGACAGATCAGTTCGCTTTTCCATGCATTGAATGACGTCTGTGTGACCGATTACCAACACTTGTAGTGATACCAGAAAGAACGAAGGCATACTTTGCCTATGTTGGAATTTGATGATTCTTGCCGAGGTATGTCACCACTTTTCGAAGCTTACAGCTGGTAGTGATAAACATACACAAGGTATAACATATTGTAAGATCATAAGAATTATTTTAAATGTTCATAAAGAAACAATTTGAAAGTTTCATCAGAAAAACAAATTTCAATTTGAAAAGTTACAGTTAATTGACAAACTCTAATTACGGGATAAGTGTCACTTGAATCAACTATTAAGTTTCAAATTGGAATTCGGATTTTTGATGAAATTTTCAAAAGTTTTATGGACAATTGAAAACTTTTCTTTTTGACCATGCACTTTTTGACTATTTGCAGAACTTAATGAGAAACGCTTAGTTTAGGATACGTTGAACAAGTAAAAAGTAACATCAGAAACACGACAAATCTTTTCGGTGTAATGTGAATTATCCCAACGTTTTTTCAACTTTTCGTGATATATAAGGGCTCTTCATCTTTTATGAGGGCTCTTCATGATTTTGTCTTTTTACTGTAACTGTTTTTCTAAAATTAGTGATTATAATGAGTTTATTTAATATAGTGTTTTAGAGAAATTTTAGTTGCATAATTTCAAAAGACTGAATAAGCCTGTAACAAAAATTGTAATAAGCTTCTTAGGCAATGACCTTTATCTCGATCATGGTTTCCGTTGAGTTTCCTTTGATCCATGAGCAAATGCTAAGCTGATTTTTTGCGTTTATTGTGAATACGGAATGTAATATTGATTCATCTCAAACTATACATCCATTTTTTTCTGTTTTGGACGTCAAATAAAAATATAATTGTATTTTAAGGAATATATTTATTTACTTGATTGTAATGCTTTGCTAGATGTTCGCAATTATACATACTTAACCAGGGTTTTTTATAACATTGACAATTTTTATTATTAGAATGCTAAATAAATGTTTTCAACAAACCTGAACCCCAGATTTTTGAAAAACACCCCAATGAGGGTCGAAACGTCAAAAAAAGAAATAAATTGTTTTAAAAAATATTTTAAACATTCCTGAAAATATTATTATTCCTGAAAATGTTTGAGTAGTTTCAGTATGCCCGTGGTTTTATAACCCTAGTATTTGATTCAAAATGTGGAATATTTGTTCTTTGCAATGACACAGCCATAGCTCTATGAAGATATTTTTTCATGGAAATAAAACTTTGTAAGATATCATAACCTTATACTCACGTAAAATTGTACATGTTAAAGATATTCTAAAACGCAGATATGGAGATGACATCAAGTCCTTAGTAACGTCGCAAAACAGTCGTAATACGAAGTATATTTCATTGATATGATTTTTTGTTAGACTACCTTTCGTGATTTCTTTTTTGAATTAATAAAAACAGTCTAGGTGATTCAAATTAGGTACTAATTTAACGGCGAAACGAGAAACGTGACAGCTAATAATTTAATTATTGGATTCTATTTTCGAATAACGAACTAATTTTGGTAAAACATTGAAGTTGTGAATGCAAACCCATGCGCAGTAAGAGAGCAGTTTGACGTTGTGGCTTGTAAGTCGTATCGTAAGTATTAATACACTTACGATATTACTGTATATAGTATATGAGTTTAGACAGTTAATTTTGTCTAGAAAAAATTGATAACGTTCGTCAGTGCAAATACGTATCTCGCGACCCCAGTACAATGCTAGTTATTATACAAAAAACTATGTTTATTTTAACGTAGGTTTTATATTTTGTATTCCGGGGGCCCACCAACTATGGACCACCCCCATAACTTATATATCGAAATGCAGATTTTGCTGAACGATGCGGAATCACTGTTTCGTAACATGCCACAGAGAACTTGTCTATAATACTTTTAGTTTTCGAGAAATTTAATCATGTTCGATTTTTTAAATGAAAACTATATTTTTTTCTCACCAGCAATGAGTAGACCATGAAAAGAGGATTAAAATGATGTATCATATGCTAATAGTGTGATAGTAATTTGATTATAAAATTAGGCTTTCTGACATGTGATTTTGAATTAAACGGGAAATCGTGTACAGCAGTCCTTGCAAATCTCACCGGTGCACCGCGGTGGGGAAAGTGGTCTTCGCGTCATCAAGACCGTTGCGTGGAGAGGAGAGACTGAGAGGGGTGGCAATGGGGCATAAGAGTCATAACTACAGCAATCCTTGGTTTTGACACAGACATCACACTAAGAAATACCAATTTTAACGATCAGAATGGGAGATTTTTTCCATTTATTTATCTGGATTTAACTTGTCTTCTACTCAAATTTCAAAACATCCATCGTTCCAAAGGACGATATAAAAAATTGGTAGCGCAAGGAAGATGATAATAATAAATATTATTTTCAAACTGAATAAGAAGGCAACCGCCGTCTCTTCGTTGTTAAATTTTTAAATAAAATGATCACTCGTCCATTTTACAACCATACGACTGCAGATCATAAATGGAAGAGAACACAGTGCACTTTTGTCTTTTGCCGTGGATTTTCAAGTTTCTGGCAGCACTTGGCACTATGAAGTGAGAAACTCTCTAATCAGTATTAGCAGTCGCCACACGCAGGTATGCATTTTTGTTAACGTTTGGTAAATTTACACTGATAAAACTGTCAAGTGTATTTCAAAATTTGTATTGCTTTGTTCTTTTGGTACGTGTTTAAATGGGAAGGTTATTACGAGTAAATAATGAGAGAAAATATGTACCTATCTATTATTTGATGAATTAATCGAGATATTACAATGAAAATCTTTAAGCATTCATTCGCTTCCGATGTTTTAAAATGATGGCTTGTTTCTGCCCTAAGCTCGATACTTGTTAGTTTGAAAATGACCTTTATTATTACCGTTTTCGGTACAATAATTTTTATTTCGTTCTTTTCAATTATCGTTGATTTGGAATTTCAGAAGGAGAAAAGTTCAATTCAGATGAATAAATAGGAAACAATCTCTCATTCTGATAGTTAAAATTCTTGTTTGTTTATATGTTCTTCGTGTCAAGACCATGAGTTACTGCAATACGCCTTCATCCTGCACGGCCACCCATCTTACACTCCTCTCTCCACAAAAAATTATCGACATTGCAAAGGCCACCTTCCCCACAGTCGACTGTTGCAAAGGATGCCCGTTTACTTGAAAATCTCATGCCAGAAAATCTAATTTTATACTCAAATTACTATCAAAATATTAACATATGTTATATCATTTTATTTTATTTTCATGAACTATTCATTGCTAGTGATATATATATATATATATATATATATATATATATATATATATACATATATCCATTTAAATGAATCAAAGATGATTAAGTTTCTCGACAATATTACAGAAAATTTCTCTATGGCATGTTACTTGTTCCGTGATTCTGCATTGTTCACCAAAAACTACATTTCGATATTCTGAACCGTTTAGAAGTAATGGGGTGGTCCATAGTTGGTGAGATACCCGGTATATGATATACTATGTAGCTAAAAATATGCAATTTTGAGCTCCAGAATTAACAATGTAGTTATTGAAAAGTCAATAGACAACGAGGTCCAATGTTCTAAAATTAAGAAATATTTCTTCTTTCTTTACTTCCGAAGAGAATTTCCTTTATTACGTCTGATTGCGACGAGTAGTCTATCTGGACTCGTTTCACTTTCTTTCATCCTTCTTGCATCATTCCTTTTTACAAAGGAATTGGTCTCCAAATTCTGGGTCTCTCATTGTCAGTTATTGCGACCAGTCAAGGTAGAGGCAGTAGTCATTACTTCAACGTGCCCAATATACCTTCAGCGACAAATTTAAATCTTCGAATATTTTTTTGATTAAAATAAGTTTCAGGCTCTTCTGAGAGCATTCTTGTTTTTGTGTATAAGTATATGTTACTATGTGTGTCTACCTGAGTTCTAACAATGACGCGAACAGAGGTTATTTTATTTTTGAAATATATTCAATTTTAATTACTACGTTCAAAAAATAAGATTATTCATCATTTTAATATTAATTAGATTTTTTGCTTTGTCCTAACGATGCTAATAGACATTGTTTACTAATTTTCTACGTAATAGAATCACTCGCCATTATTTCAAACATGTTTCGCAACTTCTCTTTGTGTAACCTATAAGTTCTCCTCGCCCTTTTCCTTTTCTTCTGCAACAATTACTACGTTCGTGGTCATCTCATTTTTATTTGTGCTCAGTATCCTCACAGTGTATTTGGTTACAAATCGCATTAATATGTACAGAATTCTGCGAAGAATGCGTCTAAACAATTTTGCTACAATTGTTTTTAACCTCTCTTTGTTCCTGTTCTGAAATAACATCAATGCCGGGGCTTCCCACAACCAAAAATGAGCGGTCACAATGCCAGCTAATGTAATTCCAATGAAATGCACCTGCAAAGTGGATGGAATGGTTTTCAGCGAAGCTTTCATGAGAGTGTCCTTTTGTAGCGTTTCATTTATAATTGCAGAGGAAGCAGTTTAATTTATTGATTGACAATTTTTGTGTTTGATATTTTTCTTTTAATATAATGGGAGTATTTGACTCTGTTTTAACTTCCCGCTCGAAAATGAAATTTGTATGCATTGCTTATTCAGGAGTGCTTATTTTCGTTAAAGTGACCTTACATACAGTAATCAATTCATGCAACGAGGCGAATTGTTCAGTTTCAAATAATCATCGGACACAGGAGAAATATTTGAAACGGGTGAAAATAATTCAAATCTTTATAGGCGGAGGGCGTAGCAGTTGCCAATTTCCAGATTAGACTCAGCAGTCGTATTTCTCAGTACATTTCTTTTGGAAAATATATTTTGGCATGACCTTAAACAAATAAACGTATGGATTAACGGGAATAATTTCCCACTTTCATAAATATTGAATCAAATATTTTCGATGCAAGTGATTGTTTACTCCGAATAACTGGCCGAAATTAAGCGAGCGAATTGAAAGGTAACAAGATCTCAGGGACGTAACTGTTTCTGCAGCCTTCTATACGGATACTATCGAAAAGTTTATAGTACAATTTCAGCTGTACAGGGTAAACCTAAACAGCACAAGGCTAACTTAATATCGTAATATCAAGGTGTGGGAAGCTGCATAACTGTATTTATTTTCCGTCTTTTTTTGTTAGATTGACGAATTATCGAAGTGACGACCGGGAGCGGTAGCTCAGTGCATCAACTGATGTCACTGCAGTGCCTCTGACCGGGAAGTCCTAGGTTCGAGTCCTGACGGCGGCAGGATTTTCGACATTAGCGTTTCAGCTAGGTCGAATTCAGTCGCTGCCTGGAGGAGAATTCTAGCGGCCAGCTGCTCTGATCGGTAGTTTTCCGTGGTTTCTCCCATCAATACCAGGCGAATGCCGGAGCAGTACCCTATCAAACGGGCCACGGACCGCGCGCGATCTGTCCTTCGTCTTCCTTGTCCTATCCTCTCCCCTTACACACACACTTACACTAACATGCACTACACTACCACATATTCCGGGAGACCGGTGGGGAGTTTAGAACTTGTCCCGACTGGGGCGGTGCCCCGCTGGTGGGAGAGTCTTGGTTAGGGGGAAACCCCACTAGCCGACGGTAGGTCGGCGCCGAATCTCGTCATCCAGCGGGGGAAGATCAGCGCCATCTCCCGAAAAAAACATGCACTACACGAACGGGACTAATGAACAAAGTAGTTGACGCGCCCGGAAACACGAAAAAATCAATCAATCAATCGAAGTGACGAATTATGAATTTTCTTTCCGAATTATGAATTATCTAAACGACGAATTATCGAATTGATGAATTATGAATTTTCTTTCCGTCATTCCATATCCACCACACGTGCATGTTGACTATAGAGTTTGTCCAGCATATGACTGAAGTACACAATGTCAGTCTCAAAAATGGCGATCACACAAAACGATTGAATTCCTACAGAAGTAGTGGAATACATTCAAAACGTTATTTGCTTCCATGTTATTTTATTCTCAGTAATGTAACCTTTCGTGGTTAGTGTGTGTAGTTTTTGCGATGAAATTCCAATTAGTACCTCTTAATGCAGATTGCTCTAATAAAATGGTTTATTTTCAAATACTTTCGATGTTTGAAAACGACTAGTGAAAATCAAATAAATAATTAGGTGATGAAATTATACATTTACGATGCTCTTTGATATTTCATGGTTTCTCTGTTGGCATTTGTTACGATTAAAAGAGAATTTGAGAGATACGCACTTATTTGTTATTCGTTATTATGAATGTAATACTAAAGAATTGTTTCTAATGTTGAAAATACTTTTTTGTGAGAGTAATCTTCTAGTTGAGATAAATCTCGTTTCGAAAACAGCAAATTTAATTTGTTCGGAGCAATCCGATTTTCAAAGCGTATGACGTTCCTAACAAAATTTGAATTTTATGGGATGTAGGATTTTCTACCTCAATTAAGACGCGCCATCGTAGTTGAATCTTCCCTTGGCAATGAATCTTCATTTCATTGCGTTGTAGTTAATTTTCATCGGAGTTATTATAACAACCAATACCACTAAAGTGCCGGGTGTGAGTGCCGTGCAACGCGTTACTTGATTACGAGCCCCAGTCCTAGTTACACGCCGAGAGCCCCGTTGGGATCAGGACATTCGAGTTGCATTTATTGCCGCTCAGCGTTGCCGTTGAGGAACTTAGTTGGTCGAGTCAGCCTCCGAAAGACTCAGATTCACATACTCGTCTATCTACCGGATACTGAAAGATTTCCTGTCAGTGCTGTAACGTAAAAATGATTTTTATTTATAAATTATGACAAATTCAAACCGGAAGTTTCTCTTATGGTACACACACCAATTCAGTAATATCTCCTCAACTAACTGAATGTTAATAACGCAGCAACGTTAGCAAAGTAACTCGCATAATAATGTTACGTAAGGCCAAATGTGTTGCAGGCGACAAGAAAATAGGCATTTACTTACAGAAACAATAATTTTTTTCATGATAGAACAAAAATGATAATTTTTGCTAGATTGCATTTTACATTCTGTAAAAATTCTAGTATTTTGAATTATTATTATTATTATTATTATTATTATTATTATTATTATTATTTTATATGCCTTATTTCACTGTTTCACGAATAATCGATGTAGATCAATATATCAGATATCTGTATTTATCAACTTTCTTCCAAAATTATGAGACTTATTTGTTAAAATCAAATAGGTGCCGCGAAAAATGTACAAACCCACAACGGCCCAACGTGATAATAAAGTGCACATTCCGCACCCTCTGTGAAGGCCGGTTTGCGCTAGCGCGGACTTCCGAAGGTCGCGACGGACAAATAGACTCCTTTCCGCACAACGCGCGCCTCTGCCCGAGTTATATCCCAAGTTGTGCGTGCAGCCGGGCGGAGTGGGCGGGGCGAGGGCGCGGGCCGCCGGGTGCGCAGCAGGCAGGCATGCGGGCGGCCGCGACGGGGGCGGGGACGGGAGGCAAGGCAGAGAGCGGACGCCGAGCCCTCAGAGTTCCACACAGGTCTGTCGCCCCGCCCCGCCCCGCCCCATCCTTCCCAATCCTTTCTCCTCCCCCGCCCCTCTCTTCCCTTCGTCTCCTCGCTTCTCCCCGCCTCGCTCTCGACGGACCTCTCCAAACGCCGCCCAACTCGCCAGATGGCGCTATTGATTTGATCTTTCTTGTACATCTTCGATACGGACTCCCTTCCTCCGCCGCGGACTTTCGCCGGCTCCGAAACAAAAAGAAAAAAAGGGAGAATTCGCCATTCAGCGCATTATAAAGGAGCTCTGAAGCCTAAGTTTGCGCGCCACGCAAACGGGAAGGTTCCTGTTCTTGCTCCTCTAAACGGATGAAACGCGAAGCGGGGCCCTCGCAGCATTGCATGGGATAGAAGATTGGAGGCGGATTGGGCGCGTTTGAGGAGCTCCGGGAAGAACACTGCGTTATGCGTACAACAGACGCACAACATTTACTAATGAAAGTGTAGCGGCAGGAGTCAATTCATACTTGCATATTCGGGAGACGTCGCGTCCTAGGCACAGTTGCCAACGTCCCGGCCGTCATTCTGTGACCTTCCTCGAGGCGAAAAGCAGTTTTCGCATTTCGCCTCAGGAGGGTCTCAATATGAGGGTCGAACGTTGGCATTTTTGTCAAAGACGCAGCGCCTCCGTGACAGTCAAGTACACACTACAGGTACATTCACCTTCCCAGAGATTTGTTAGGCGTTGCGATACACATGCTCGTCACATCTCGTCTAGAATCTGCATGGGAGGGGAAGAACGCCAATGTACAGAGGAATATCACAAGTTTCAAAATGTACTGTAATCGTTTAGATTCTAATAAATAATAGTAATTTCTCAACGTGTTTAGGAAAATGATTACTGCGACAGTATTGAAATACTACAGAGGAAATCCTGTAGGATCGAATGAATATATTACCAGAAAAATAATGCCAGTAAAATAATTGGAATTAAGTGGTGAATCTTTAATATAATCAAATCAAGTAAACCTTTGGTAGCGACGTATGTTTTCTACAAATTGCGCGATTGGTACCTTACTGAATTGTAAGTGCAAGTATAAAAAGCGTTGGGATAAAACCCTCCACGGGTGAACTGAATAGAAACAGGTCATGGATTTTCGGTAATATTTCCTTGTTTTGAGCGCTTTCGTAGTTAGGTTCCATCTTCCTTGGCGTCAGAGTGTCATTGTAATACATTCTCACATACGGCTACTCTGTAATTGTTCTAGACACTAATTTTCGTCAGATTACTCGCGTTCTTAAATGATGATTTATATATTTTCGACTATTGGGAAAATACCGACACATTACATTGAAAAAAATATTATGGAAAATTATTTGTCATTTGTCCGAAAAAGAAAACATATATAAAGAATAATTAGAAAAGTTAGTAGAACAATGGGATGTTAAAGAATAGGAAGTAGAAAAATCTATTGGACGTAGATATACCCAATACACGTAATATGCAAAGAGAAGATTACTGTTTTGCATCAATTAGAAGGAACAGTCGACACAAAACCGTGTAAATGTTCTACTTCTGAATAGCGAATTATCATTCAGACTTGGACAACATAGATTAATGTCGAAAAATTAGAAATTAGTACATTATGCACCAGGGAATTACACACGCAACCCGCAACACGCGCTACGATACGTCACATATTACCATTGTACAAAACTCAGAAACAATGCGTTCTAGGTCTTTAGAATCATATTATTATGCTCCTAAAGGGACACGATTATGTTTCTTATTCTGTAAGTTACTAAATGTTACCTTTTGGATCTACATTACATTTTGGACGTACTATTACTCGCCGGAGATATCAGAAAATTTCGTAGTTAGGTTCCAAAATTTTTCTTTTTTTCTCTATTTTCTCTTTAGAACACATATTTAACTAGAGGTGCTACAGAATGGCACAGACATTCTCATAGTAATGTTTTATAATTTTCTTGGTGTGTACTGGCTTTACAGGTGCTGTCCACCTCTTGCCAACTGGCATCTATCGCTGCCAAAAGTAATTTATTTTAGATTTTTAAACCTTGCGGTTTCTTAATAGTAGACCGAATATTACTTCAAGAATATTGAAGAAGATACTTTAAAGTCATTTGAAGCAAAGGCAATAATGTATACAAATTGATGGAAATGTGCATATTACTGGCGTGAGGCATATTTAAAAAGATACATTTGTGTAATATTTGAAAAAACAAAAGAATACACCAAAATGAACTTTACGTCTTATTATGCAGTGCCATTACCAGTACCCTTTGCAAAAGTATAAGGAAAAAAATTGGAGCCTATTTTGAGAAAATGGTGTTTGAACGTTTCTGAAAATGCGGAATTTTGAGCTCATTTTAACACAAAACTAGTGAGGTTTCGAGAAACTTTGACATATTTAAAGCACATGTACTCATAAATCTAATAATGTGAAGAAATCGCCATGTAATGTAATATCACCGACGTAGGAGACAAGTCAATAAATTACATTTTTGTAATTTTTGAAAAAACACAAGAATTGAGCATTATGGCGTTTATGTCATCATATAGGATTCGTTTGGCACTAGCCCTGCCAAAATTTAAAGAAAAAATTGGGGCTATTTTTAAGAAAATCTTGTTTTTGTTATTTTTAAAATTGCAAGTATTGCACGCTCTAATGCACGAAAACTACTAAACATTTCTACAAAAAAGTCTACATGTCCTTAGTAAAAGAATTATTTATAGAAAACAAATTTCACTTGAAGGAAATATGTCTGTCTTCAATATTATAGTTGCAGGAAGACGCCGAAAAATTCAAACTTTTGAATTTTCCAAAATTCAGAGTTAACCGTGAAAATGGGACCTATTCTACTTTTATAAGTGTATTTTACTCTATTCTTTCAAGAAATTTAAAGAAAAAAGTTGGAGCCGTTTTTAGAAAATTTTGAAAATGTCCAGGGGGTTCCATGTTAAGTACCCCCAAATTTTAAATAATGTTTTTCAAAATGTCAAAACTTCAAATAGAGCCAGATGGACATTGGTTTCTTCGATGTGGAAAATATCGTACGTGTGGTTTAGGCACTAGTAGTGTTCACAGGTGGACAGACAGACGGACAGACAGACGGACAGACAGACGGACGACAGACGGACAGACAGACGGACAGACAGCGGACAGACGACGGACAGACAGACAGACGGACAGACGACGACAGACAGACAGACGGACAGACAGACAGACGGACAGACAGACGAGACGACAGACAGACGGACAGACAGACGACGACGAGGACAGACAGACGGACAGACAGACGGACAGACGAGACGAGACAGACAGAACAGACGGACGAACAGACGGACAGACAGACGGACAGACAGACGGACAGACGAACGACAGACGAGACGGACAGACAGACGGACAGACAGACGGACAGACAGACGGACAGACAGACGGACAGACAGACGGACAGACAGAACGGACAGACAACGACAGGACAGAACAGACAGAAGACAGACAGACAGACAGACAGATAGAAAGACAGATAGACAGACAGATAGAAAGACAGATAGACAGACAGTCAGACAGACAGACAGACAGTCAGACAGACAGACATCCGGTCAGACAAACAGAACCGAACGGACGGAAAATTGTCAAAATGTCCGGGGGGCTTCATGTAAAGTACCTCAAATGAAAAAAAAAGTTTTTCAAAATTTCAAAGCTTTAACTAGACCAATATTGGCAGGTGATTCTTCAATTTGCAAAAGATTGTATGTGTGGTTTAGGGGCTAGCAGTATTCAAAGACGGACTGACAGATGGACAGGCAGACGGATGGACGTTTTGAAAAGAACGACTCTTTCTGTATCAGGGGACCCCAAAACGTGGATTTCCGTTGAAATCTCGAAATCGATTTTCCGCAGCATTACATCACTTTCTCTATACTACGTATATTACTCCCGTATATACGTATGTATACGAGAAAGTAAAAAGTGTGGAATGTTGGAGCAGGTCCAACTAATATACCCCGTTCCCCGTGGATGAATTCTAAGTCGTATTGCAACAATGTGGCAGCGCAGTGACTAGCAGTGAATTTCATATACCGAAGTGTGAATGAGTTGCTGCCAGCAGTATTGAACGTAAGGGAAATGAAGGGAAGTTGAGAAACGAGATGAAAGTAGAAAATATTTCCGGAACTCATTTGCGAGGACGCGATAAACACCTGCGCTGTGCTGACAGTCTGCTCCCTCCCTCTCCGTTTCCCTCTTCCTCCCTGGCTGCGGGGCAAGGCGGAACGGAATGGGATGGGATGGGATGGAGCGGAGAGGGGCGGGGCGGGGCGGGGGGGGGGGGGAGGCGGGGCGGGCGAGACGAGACGAATTGGGGCGGAACGCGACGAGGCGGGGAGAGATGGGGAGAGGCGGGGGGAACGGCGGAGAGAGAAGGCGAAATGTAGGCAGGCTGATCGAGCGGCGCAGCCGTCCCAGCAACAGCCACCACCGCTGCCAGGGCTGGTGGGGTGGCAGCGGTTATCTCTGTCGTCAGAGCTTCGCCCGGAGCAAATAAACAGCGCGCGAAAAGTGTTTTCTTCCCAAATACAACAGCGCCAATTCCGAAACATCAACATTGCATCTATTACGGGTGTTCGCGGAGAGTTGCCTGGGGCTGAGGCGAGAGAGCTGTCCCAACGACTGCTTGTGCAGCGCCCACTCCAGGTTCCCTTGTCCCTTTCTAGGCGTTGCGGGAGAGATATGGCGTGATCTGGTCGCAAAGAAGAAGAATATATTCTCCAACGAACGTAAGATGATGGGAATTATTCACGAGTTTATGTTCACAACTCAGGCGACATTGGAACGAGTTTCATAATTTCAAACGAGTGCATAATAACCAGTATGCGCGAGTAAAAGACTATTCTTTCTCTACGACTTTGTCATATTCAGCGTTAATTTCAAAACTGATTTTTGCCGTAATGTAGAGTCTAACTTCACTAATTTACCGATAGCGACTACACAATACAATTAGTCCTGTATCTCGGGGTTCTTCGAGAGCACAATCAACAGCGATTAGCACGCGTGTACGAGCAGTCTATGTTAACACATCCAAAAAGCACGACGATAAAGTTGAAATTGTATTTTCGAATATCGAGAACAAAGTTTTGAACGGTTTGAAATTGCCACGCAAGTTATATCAATTTTATATCGTTACTTCTCGCAATTTACTGAATTTTAGTTTTCAGAAAAAGTTTTTGATTGCTCCATGCAGATGCACAAACTTTAAATATTTTTATGAAACTGAGGTTATGTTTTCTTGTTACATGTGATTAATTGTGTTCTCACTAATTTTATTGAATTTTGATATCTGTAACAAATTGGATCGGTTTTTAGTGTATTATTTGAAAGTATTGAACACTTTTATCTGAAGTTACAAGCCAACATTTTTAAAAATTGAACTTTTTTTATCTGTGAATGGTTTGGTAACTTTGTGTCTCTCTAGAATTTACCTATTCGCCTTTGGAATATTGTTTTAACAAGTCATCTGCGGGACCGAGCTGACCCTGACATCCTTCCTCCATAAGTCGCCTTGACCTTCGGCCCTTCCGAACGTCCTTCCTTCCGGAGGCGGAAGCGCGTCGCCTCGCCAAGTCTCTTGCGCTCTTGGCGCTCAGTCAAATGCCGAGCGAGAATGGGGCGGAAGGCAAGAAAAGAAGCTGTTTTTACGTTCCCCCGTCTTCTAAATTTCGGAGGGCGGGCCCTTGAGGCGGCGCCTCGTTCCGACAGCGGCTCGCTACGAGCGTTTTTTCCTGAGGGCGTAGCGCACGTGTCCAGGGTGTCGGTGTGGGGTGGTGGTGTTGAAGGGCCCTGGCGCCAGGAAAGAGTTTGCGGATGTAACGTATTCGTTGCTCGGCGCTTCTGCGGACCCTTGGCTCGTTGCCCTTTTCAATTTACCTCAGCTGATCATTCTGATGGCGTTCTACGGGTATGTTCTACTTTACGTGAGACCTGTGAAGTGACATATTCGTGTGAGTCAACTACCAAAATTTATCGACGAACTAAAATACCAATTAGCGCATCTTATTGATGTATTCCAAGTATTGATGAATAATTTTTGAGGAGTTAAATAGTTACATAATTTAACAAATATCTTCTGCTATAACACAAATTTGAATAATTGTATTTAGTACAATTTCCTTGAATTTCAAATAAAATATTGATTGTACATAAAACAGCACAAATTGCATGTGCACACGTTTATTATGTAGTCTTAGATCTGTCTTAGTCTTCTTAGTGTTATCTTCAACTTTGAAATTCGTTGTGAGTTGAACGTTGGGAGAATATAAAACAATCAGAATATTGAATTTGACAAATGATGGACAATTATGAGTCTGGTTGAACTTCTTATTAATTACGATAATTATTCCTAAATTTAAATTAATTTATATGTCGAAAATATAATTTTGATAGTAAAACAGAAATATTACCGAATATTTTAATTTTATAAAATGTAAACTTTGAATTTATAACATCTTTCTCTTGAACAAAATCAATACTCCAACTCAGAGAACATAAATAATTGTACACAAGACCAGTGATAGAAAGAAAGAAAGAAAAAAAAGAAAGACGGAAACGTTTGTTTTATTAGTTATGGTTACTAGTTGGATTCTGTATAATGAAGATTAGCAAGATGTATATATTTTCGTACTAATATACGCGCCAGATCGCATAGTTATTGTATTTACTTTTTCAACTTTTCTATCTCTCTTATAGTGTTTTTACATATAACTAGCTTTCTTTCTAGATCGTCTCTTGTTTATTGTTTAATCATGACCTTTGTTTATATACCAAAATTATAATGTTTATTGAGTCGAGGAAAATTTATAAAATTTCATTTTGCCAATAAAATTTTTTAGATCTGATCCGTTAATCAGCTTTTCTGTTTCTCAGGTATGTTTCTTAGCATACTTTTAAGAATGCTGCGAAATCCATCCCTGTGGTTTAGTGTGATTAATTGGCACTTTTTGTAAAGTTTGACTTTACTGAAAGTGCCATTGTGAGTTTCAGGATTAATCAAATGATACCATTGTATTGTTTTAAATTGTTTTATCTTGTAATTTAATGAATACGCCAGAAATATGAATTCATTTTTTATTGTAGTTCCCATGACATGCAATGCAAGTAATCCATCACTTTAGAGGTGCGTGGATACGTTTTAAGAAGTAGTACTTTGATTCTGACGGTTGACATTCGTGCACTGCATTTTTCATCTCCTCATTGGACTTGCCTTCTAGCACATTTTTGAGCTATTTGAAGTTGTGGAAAATCATCTTCATTATGTCTGATTAAGAGAATGGACGTGCTTTTATGTTCTCGGATTCAATGCATATAAGCAGCGATAACTTGGAATTCAAACATCGTCGTTTATTCTGATTTTGGGAGAATTTAATTCCTAGCAACATCTCTTTACGTGGCACTGATGATTACAGTTGAGGTCAGTTTCCAAAATCACCCATTGTTTATCTGAAAAGAGAAAGAGAGTGACACTTTGCGAGTCACCAAAGCGGCAGCCATCTTTGAATTCAATCTGCTTCTTAGTATAGAATTCCCAATAATAGCAAGATATGCCGAGAATATTTTTGAACCACAAGTCTAAGTGTTTTCAACCTATTCATCAGTCACGCCACGCTTTGTATGTTCATCGCACTTTTAATATTTCCCCTTTATAGAACTTCCTTTTTACGTGAAGAGAAAAAAGGACCTAAGCATTATACAAAATGTGGTAAAAATATGTTTCCGAATAATGCGGAGGTGGGCAAATAAGCAAATACATATGGTGGCATTTTGGTGCAAAAAGAGTATTTTGGTGTCGGAAGATCATTAGTATTCTGGGAAGATTATTATAGTATACGTGTGAAGACTCCACGTACATCGCCATCACTACAGCGAATTGTTCGTTCTGGCATGTTTGAATATTCATTTCAAGATACCTCAAATTAATGCCACTACCAGCAATTAGCAAATTGGGTTTACTACATAGATTTGCTTGAACCTGTACAGAAATTGAAATCTTAGATAGTAAATGAACGTAGGGAACATAAAATATACATTTTTTTGTGTCATGATAATAGCTTGGTATTATGTAGTCGCTATTAAAAACTCCATGGAAGTTTTTTAAGTTACTTGTGGGGTTCAGACAAACTCTCTTGTGAATGCGTATTGCATGCTTATCGTTCAAGGAAACATACATGCGAATTATGGTTTCATTCACTGAGTAAGGCAAAATATTCCATAAGTCACAAGATCTATTACAGTTATTGCGGTTGAAAAAATACTTTCACCTTCAGATCACAAATGAATTCACAAATATTTTAATTCCAATAATAAATAAGTCATAAATGTGCTAGTTGCAATCTTTTAAAAATAATTTATTTTACGGTGTTAATCGTATTTATTCTACAATGCATTGGTGTATAATTCATAGAATTTGGGTTTCATTCTCGAAAATACCTTATTCAAAAAAGGATATAAAAGTATCGACGGCGAGCGTTGACAATAAAGCAGACATTTTGACCATAAAAGTAGTGTCTATAGCTGCCGTTTGCGGAAAATTGCTGGCGAAAGAGAGAGAACAATCTCCTATAGTGAACATCTGCTCCAAAGAGCAGAAACGATAACAATTCTCAGACATCGCCGCGCCATCGCATTCTGCAAACGATTGCGTCGTAGTTCTGCTTTTGTGAGCGCAGAGGGGATTGCAGCCCGGTAATGCCAAACGAACGGTCTTCAACTGTTGTTTATCTCCACGAAATCGATCGTTGAGCTCCGGCGTTTATGCACGTTCTATCAAAATGGTCGGAAAAGCGTGAAAATGGAGTGACGCTTCAGTGAAGATTTCGAAACTAGGTTTTTATAGAGCTCCGGAGATGAACTCACTCAAAAGTGCCTTTTAAATATTGCATATATTTGAATATTTTTTCCTGGAATGCCTTACACTTCAGTAAGGAGTGATCTTATTAGAAATGTATTACATAGTTCTCTAAAGACACTGTATTTGCATTCTTTTCATTCGCACACGTTATTCAAATGAGACGTATTGATGTTCTTTGGAATGACTAATATAGTAAAATACTAGACTCAACAATGGAATATTCTATACACAGTTTAGAACACGATGGAGAAATCTTGTGAAGGAAGAATGCAAACGATCAGAATGAATTTCAAAATCGTGTGATTTTTTGCGATTGGTTCAACCCCCACATGATCATTCATAATCTAAGATTTTTCTTAGTCTGTATTTTTGCTAATAATATCAATAAGCTTACACTGTTATTGCGATGCACGATGATAAAGAAGTTTTTCAACAGGGGAAGCATCAAAACTTTCTACAGTGAAAACTTGCTATCCCGAAACTTGAGTCGAAATGCGAGTTACCGAAAATTTAGGTTAATTAAAGTTTGAGTTACCAAAATCCGCGTGCGTAGGGATGGTAGAGGGGGATGGAAATATCGGTGATATCAATGAATTGAGTGGCGGGTGTTTTGGAATCAGTGAACGTGCACCGCGCAATTTGGAATCAGTGGGCGCTCCCTCAGGCGCACGTACCTCGTGACTTGGCGGGGCCGAGGGAGGAGCCGAGCTCGCTGAGCGGCCGGCCGTCCAGCGACTTCTGCGCGCGCAGCTGGGCGCGCGGGGACTGCTGCGCCTGCTGCTGCGCCTGCTGGCCGGGCTGCTGGTGCATGGGGGCGTGCGGCGCGTGTGTCTTGTCGTCGTGCAGGGAGCCGGCGCCGGGCCCGCCGCCCAGCTGGCCCAGGCCGCCCAGCGCGCCCAGCGAGGCCAAGGGGCCCGCGCCTGCAACCGAGAGCGCCTCCTGCACGCCCCGCGCCGCCGCCGCTCGCGCCTCCCCGCCTCCCCACTCCCTCCTCCAGCCCCCAGCCCTCCCCTCCCGTCCTCGGGGGAGTTCCTCTTTGCCGTCTCCCGCTTGATTCGCTCCCGTCTGTGGGATCCCCCCCGGGGGCTCTCCCCTTTCGCAGCCGGGGGCCGGGCCCGCAAGATCTCGTACATCCCTCAAGCGATCACTCTTCGTTGTGGTGCTTCGCGACGCCCCGACCAGGATCTCGTTGTGTTTTCCATTCGTCGCACTGATGCGCGCTCGGTAAGCACTCAGGACAGATGGCGTGTTTTATTTAAACGGTAGGACGCCCAGTGCAAAGAAGCGCGTGTTGCATCAAGAGAGGAGCAACGGCGCAGTCCCAGCTACCTCGCCTCCAGTGGGAACTTCGTCAGGGAAGCTTTGATGTGTTATACGAATTTGATATACGAACGAATGCGGTTTATACTGACATTGATGTACGCAGTGCAATTATGAAGGTAATTAAGGATCTCCGATGCACCGACCATGGATTAGAATTTTATCAGTTTCCGCTTGTAATAAATTAGATAATTAACAAGATTTATATTATAATTCACGCTTGTATCAGTTTCGCCAGCCTCTTCGACTAACGAGTTCCAACTTTTACTACGTAGTGCATTTGTTCTAGTAATATAAATAAAATACTGACAAATACTTTTAGCGTACCAAATATGTTGGAGGAAAGGCTCATTTTAATATGTTTTATAGTTTTCGGGAAGCAAACGAACAGTGGCTCAGCAGTACAATATTTACATAATATGTTTTATGGAATGACTGTACGATCCAGTACACGCACCAACTTTCAACAGTTCTCTAAACCGTTCTTTTAATCTCTCAGTGAGGAATAGCACTGTCGCGGAGCGATGACGCCATTCACCTACACTGGATGAGGTTTGAGTGCACCGAATGGAAAACTGTAATATGACAAAGCAAATTGCTTCCTCAAAAACAAAGTTTCTGTAGGTCATATTATTAGTATTACCTATTTATATTCTTCTGCTTCATCGTATCACCGTTGCATATCCGTGGTTTGCAGTTTTGTCATTTCATATCGTCGGATTTGACAATATCAATATAAAATGACGTGTTCGCGTGTACATTCCCATACTCATATTTACAGTATCATTACGACGTAAAATACGTTTCTGGTGTACAATACTTGCTATATCAGAACTTTTTTCATTACCATTTTGATTATCTTCTTCCCACATTTTGCGATTCTCTACTAGTCGGATAAATTTATAAAACCCAAAGAAAGATAACAAACATATTTCGTAAATTACATCCCAGTAGTATTCATACAGGTGGGATTATTATTTTAAAACATATAAGAATATTATAAAATCCCGACGCTCCCCAAGGCAATTGAATACATCACATTTAAAAATGTCCAAAACAGTCTGACAACATACTCGAACGAAATAAGTAATTTCTTTCTATGGCATTATATAAGTTTCTAATAGTCGACTACAACATTACGAGTTTTTCCTTGTTAAGGGATAAGTGAATATAATTGAGTAACATATGAACTTTATTAAAATTATAGATGTTTTTGTCTAGCTATCATTTCATTCCAGTAACGCCAAAACCCCGTTATCATAAATATCCTTTATCTACCCAAACTTTGCATTTTCTCATATTAACTCGTTTGTCTTAATTTAAGGAATGTTTCCTTCCATTCAGTTACACTGCTGAAGACGGTTGCCACGGAAAACGTGATAATGAGAAATAGTTCTTTGAAATGCTCGAGCACAAAGGACAGCTTTAGAGGAGCTTGCTGGTTCGAAGAAATTGAAATGCCTATTGCCGAAAGTTGCTCAAACAATAACGTTCGAGCATCTTCGGGCACTCTGGGTTTTCAGCTCTATTGAGGCACCTGGCATTCCTTAGCTTCCAATCTGTGGAGAGGGCGGTTGAGACAATGTAGAGACACGACTGTTGCAGTGGCCACCGCCCACGACCGCCTCCGCGACTCCTCAGGCGCGGAGCAGCGACGGCGGCGGCGGCGGTGGCGGTGGCGGCGGGGCGAAGCTGTCGCGATGACGGAGAGATCCAGAGAGATCCTGCGACGCAGGCGGTGGCCCGCCCCCGGCGGCCGGGATCCCCAGGTGTCCGCGACCGCCGACAAGTTGGCGCTGCTCCCACCCCGCCCGGCCCCCCCGGCCCCTCGCCCGGCCCCTCGCCCCGCCCCGCCCCCTTGTTTAGGAGTTAGCGGCGAGAGGATGAGCAACTCTCTAGAGTCCACTCGCCCACTCTCGCCCGCGCGTATATAATAAGCCAACACAAACTCTGACGCTACCATTAACTACTCTAGAGCTGCGTTTAGCGTGCTAGTTATGCCAATGTTATCGTAAGTTATTATAATACTGCTTCTACAGTCCTCGTCATTAAGTAATCGCAGAATTCATTATTTCTTAATTAATAAGCAGCTTTTAACACACAGTTAAACACTACAAAGTAAATGTGAGTCTGCCTTGCCAGTGTACACATAAATATCAACTGAAATGCGAATACCATGCTAAATACGCTCGTGTTGTGTTGGTTAATATCCAGAGAAAGCGAAGCCCTTTCCTACAGATGAACGTGTCAGGTGCAGTTTATAAATGACATATGTTACTTTAGACATGAGTGGTGCAACAAGTTTGTTCTACTTCTGTGTCGCCTTTTGCCCCGGGGGGGGCCGCCCCCGCCGCCCGCGCCCTCACCTCTCCTCTCCTCACTTCTCCTCACCTCGCCACGCCACGCCGCGCCTCGCGGCGTTCGCCTTGGCTCACATCGCCTCACATCGCCTCACGCGCTCGCGCCCGACACAAAGTGGAATTTTGTCTCATTCACGTAGCTTACGCTAAACCAGTGCACGCATGTCTTTGTTTGGGGGGGGTTCACTGAAATGAAGCAGACAGATAAAGCAACAAGCACGGGACCAAGAGCCACGTTCACGTTTCCAGACTTGACACACGGGCATCCGTCCTTGGAGCATTGCAAGCCGTCGAGCCGAGAGCTCCTGGAGGGGCCGTCTCTCCCGTCGCTCGCTGCAACATCTCCGGCGCGTGGGGAGCACTTCCCTCGGGCTTACAGGACACAACATCGAGTTCGAATTAGGGACGCACCGATGAGCAAAGGCGCCGATGCACGATCAATCGGCGTTCGCTCGTTTTCTTATTGCCAATTGGTCTTCCGTGATTCATCTTCTCATCTGGATTGCAGTTGACCATCAGTATACTTGGTTCGTGGCATCGCGAAGTATCACCGGCCGTGTTTGAGATCCATGAGGGACTTTTAGATTTAGAAAGAACATGATAGTAAGCTTTGAATGGACTACTATAACACAACAAAACGTAAAATTAAAAACAAATTTAACGATACATTCTGCAAAACTTCACACATAGTATATTCAGAATGCATTCGTGAATTAAATGAGTTCCGTCCGATTAGCAAATGAGCGCGTGTACTTTTAAGTAAGATCTTCAAATAAGTACATTCCTCAATATAATTGTGAAAGATAGGTTCTGCGGTTAATTTGCAGGTACTGAACTATCTCAGTTTAGTTAGAGAACATCAGAAAATAATAAGTAATTAAACTGACAAATGAACATCCAAATTTTGCGTGAATTTGACGAAGTATCTTCCCACAAGCCTTAGTTAACTGTGGTAATCGCATACTGTAATTGCGCGTTTCACTTTGATCGTAAGAAATATATTCACAAGTCGATTGTCAAACAACGGCTTAGTGTGCCGATCTGCTGTTACATATTCGTACTTAGTTGAATCGGTGCATCCCTAGTTCAAACATGAAGAGACATTCGAGACTCCCTGAGGTGTTGACCGAAATCTGCACGTCCCGGGGGGCGGCCTCCTTCGGTGGCGGTGGCGGCGGCGCAGCGCGGGAACGCAGCAGGGCAACACAGAGTATGCAAATAATGAAAAAAAAAACGAACGGTATGCGACTGACAAAACATTGACATGTCAACACGCAGCGGCCGTCGGTGTTGGCGGCGGCGAGCGGCGGGCGGCGGCGGACCCCGCGCCGCGCCGCGCCGCCGCGACCAGCGACGGCCGCCGGGCAGTACCTTGCTGCAGCAAACCATCAGGTGGCTACTGATCGCTCTAATGGCAACACATCTGCCGACAAGCGAAGGTGCGCGTCACGGACACTTCCAAGCCTACACACTACCTGCCCACCGTGTGGTTGTCTTGCTGAAACAGAGTACTGGCACCGCTACCACTTGATCACGTGAAAGTAGGGAGGTTTGGAGCGAGGGGGACGGCAGCGAGTGCGTCAGGGACGGGGCGGGGAACGACAGAGAGGGCGGGGAGAGGCGCGGCGGGACCGGGTCGGACCGGGAAAAGGCACGGTAGGTTTCGGTCTCGGGTCTCGTCGCTTCTTACTTACCCGACGCTCCGCTGCGGTTTGGTCTCCATCGAACAGTCCAAGAGATCTACATGTCAGGCAAGGATTGACAATCATGGGTCAGCCGAACCAAACATAGCAATACAAAATTTCCTGCACATGTTTTAAGAGACACATCGGTTGCGTGTTAGCATTTGAGAGACGTCATTGACATGGCGGGAGCGAAGAGCACTAAGGCACGACCGCGGGGACGCGGCGTGGCGCGGCGGGGGCCGGGGCGGGGCGCGCGTCGGCGGCGGCCCGGGCGGTGGCTGGCCTCCGTCACCGCCGCCGACGCCTCCTCCTCCGTCGCCACCCCCTCTCGCCGCGCCACGCCGCCGCTGGCAAGCCAGAGCCAACCCACGGAGCAAACCTCTCCGGCAACCACTCGACTTGCCCGCATTCACCCGCAAAGCCATGAACAGCTCGCAGGTTCTGTACACGTGTGTTACGATTGCCAATGCCTGTCTCCAAGAACCACAGTGAAAGAAATATCATTCAAGGAATCTGATGCATAGCTGGTGCTTCCAAGGAGCGCGGAGCCTGCGCGCGGGCGGGGTGGGCGGGACGCGGCGGGGTTGAGGGGCGGCGCGTTCGCCCCCAGCCCCGCCCCCACGCTGTGCCGCGCGGCCCCGCGCCGCCCCACGCAGCCCCGCGCAGCCCCGCGCCGCGCCACAGCGCCCCAGGCGCCGGCGAGGTCCGAGGGCGGGCCGGCGTCGCGCCACGGCCCGACTGCCAGGCCGACTACCTGGCTGACGCCCGCGTTCCGAAAACAGGCGGGTACACATTGAACGGAAACTTTGGAAGCACCATACAGATCAACGAAAGAAGAAAGAAGAGACCAGAGTTTTTCCACCGTATAAAATGCAGCATGCGGAGGGTTCAAGCCTAATGTTTGTACTACTGTCAAGTGAAAGCAGCAGTCCCAACAGCGGAAGCGGGCGTAGGAAGAGGGGAGGATCACGCGGAGGAGGAGGGACACTCAGTGCAGGGCGCCGCACGGGCGACGAAGAGGGCAGGCGAGCGACGGGGCGGTGGGGGAGGACGCACGTGTGAAGAGATGTGCTCAATGCTGCACATTGCCTTACACACATGAACCGGTGGACAAGCCAAGCACACATGGTCTTATGTACATGAAGCACGAATAAGGCAATACAGTGGGGTGGTTGCACAGAAAAAGAGATAGAAAGAGAGACAGGTTTGTATTCGCGAAAATGAAAACTTAAATATCGGTAAGAAGGGGGAAGAGAGTAGGAGGAAGAACGTATCTGGCAGGCGCGTTTCGGCGCGGCGGGGCACCGCGGGGCGGGGGACGGCACGGCCCCGCGGCCTCCACGCCAAACGCCGCCTGACATTACCTGAGGGCGCTGGCTGCAGGCGGAGGAGCAGGGGCGGCGCCGGTGCCGACGCGGGCGGCGGGGGGCCCACGGGCGGGAGGAGCGGGGCGCTCGCTGCGGCAGTGGGGACGGGTAGCGGCGGCGGCGGCGGCGGCGGCGGCGGTGGCGGCGGAGGTGGAGTCCCGCCCGAGAGAACGGCCCCCGTGCCCCGAGTCGGAGATGTCATGCCAAGGTGGAAAAACTCTGGCGCGAAACTGAGGCGGGGCAGCACCGGTTGCCGGTCCGCGCAAGCAACGTGGGCGGGTACTCGCTAGTACAATCGTCTGATCGTGGCTGAGCTAACTACGAAGAAGCCGGTGCCGCCTGCGCGGAGAAGCCCCTGGCTGCACACGCTACGCTACAATCAAGCCTCACTCACCTCCCGCCAGGCGGCGCTGGCGCAGGCTGGTCACCCCGTCCCCACTGGTGGGACTCCCGGCCTCTTCCTCCTCCTCCTCATCCTCCTCTTCCTCCTCCTCGTCCTCCGCCTCGTCCTCGTCGGCGCAGCGGCCCCGGGGGCGGCGGCCCCCTCGCCCACCTCGGCCGGGCCCCGCGCCACGTCCAGTTCTTCCTCCTCCTCCTCATCCTCCTCTTCCTCCTCCTCGTCCTCCGCCTCGTCCTCGTCGGCGCTGGGCCCCGAGTCTTTGTCTTCCATGTCGCTCTCGGCGCACTCCGACCCGTCCGACGCGTCCGACCCGTCGGAAGCGTCCGAGGCGTCCGAGCCGCGCCGGTGAGGGGGCGGGGAGGGGCGGGGCCTGGAGGGGCTGTCGGGTGGGGAGAGGGCGCCGGGGGGCGTGCTGCCGCTGCCGCTGCCGCTGCCACTGCCATTACTGGCTTTGGGGCTCCCATACTCACGCTCTGACTCCATCCGCTGCTCCATCTCGCGCCGCATGTCCTTGCCGCGCAGGTGCGCGTCCCACGCCTGCAACAGGCGCGCGCTCCCTCAGCAAGCAGAGAATGACGGCGGACATGGAGTGCTTCGGCCGCACTTCCATGAATTCCGTGAGTTACACTTTTGATCAAATGAATTGAGGGCAAAGTTTCTAGTTGATTGCTCGTTTTTTCTTGTTGTCTTCTATCTGCGTGCAATCGATGTCGACCGCTGATTGACGAGTCAACCCTTTGGGACGGTAGGAGACGGATGGCACTCAGCGTAATCAGCTCTAGTCTAGTGAAAGGCGAGTGGCAGGCTGACAACTCCACCAGACTTGCGCGAGCAGTTCCCGAATAATTACTTCTGAGCATCCTATGTTCACATAATGTTTATTCTATTTTTACTATCGTGTAATCATTCATTCCTTAAAATTCCTTTCTTGTTCTGTATTTGCATTATGATTGAGGGGTTTACGAATGGTGGGTGCTGCAGAACGTAACAGTAAAGTCATTATGGAATGGTGTTTTGATTGAGAACTGCATTGTAATGAAGATAGTGCGAAGTTAGTTCATTGAAGTTGAGGGTTGTCTAACAAAGGACGTACGACGATCGCAGAGAATTCTTTTCACTCTCTAACTTTCTCTTTTTACCTGATACGGAAAATGTCAAAGATATTATATTTTAAAAACAACTTTTAATTGTCGTTTTAAAGAATGGTCATTATCTTTGATTCTTTTTTAACTAATACAATTTTTGCCGAGAAAGCTGTGTGCGTCCTCAGAGCTATTAATAACTGTACACAAGTTCATTGTGCATACCAGTCATTGAAAAGGAGGTAAGGAAGAGATGAAAGGTAAACTGACACACAAGAAGTAGAGAAATTCATTATTCTGTACAATTATTACAATTTACAATTATGAAATTGCTTTTGTACTCACCTTCTTATAGTCTGTTATTTAACCGTTCTATTGATTTAAGATTAAAAAATTAAAAGGAAATATCTTTCACTTATTTTAAAGATTTCCTTAGTTTTTATAAATGAAAAAATACTTCCTGATTCATTTTAAAATTTTTTCACCACCGTAAATTGCTCTGTAATATCTCAAGTTTATCATTTAATCAGTAGCTCGCCATGAAACTTCATTTTGAAGATAATTCTTCCAGATGCATACGAAAAGCACTAGCTCGGAGTCTGCAGTGGCCCAGCAGAGAGCGCCCAAGCTAATCGCCCGCAAAAAGCACGGATATCACGTCCGTCCGCGCTATGATGAAACGCAGCGAAATCAACGGAACTGAAATATCAAATAGGAATCGCGACATCCCGTTCGCCGTGATTTAGAACGCTGATTGGGTGAGGGTGAAGCGAGGCACGGCCGCGCCCGAAATGGCTACATCATTCCATTAAGCAAAAAAATCGCCCTCGCTCGCGTCCCGGGAAACGCGTCGCCGCCCGGCGTCAGACGGCAGCGCTGAGGGCGGCGCGAGGACGCGTCGAGGGAGGGAGGGAATATTTCCGTGCGTGTCAAATACAGAGGTCATGAACCCGAGGCCATTAATCCCGCAAGTGCTAGGCATGTTTTATACCGGCAGGAGGGTTGAGAGTGGTGGCTCAGGGCATCAAATGATGTCACTGCAGTGCCTCTGACAGGGAGGTCCTAGGTTCAAGTACCGGCGGTGACAGGATTTTAGATACTGGCTAGAGAGGTAGGTCGAGTTCAGTCGTTGTCTGGACGAGAATTCTAGCGGCTGGCTGCTCTGATCGGTAGTTTGTCGTGGTTTCTGCGACCAATACCAGGCGAATGCTGGAGCAGTACTCTAACGAACGGGCCACGACCCGCGCGATCTTTCCTACCTCTTCCTTGTGCTCTTCTCGCCCCCTTCCTTACACGCACACATGCACTACACTACCATTCATGCCGTGAGCCCTATTGGGAGCTTAGAGCTTGTCCCAGCTGGGGCGCCCCACAGGTGGGAGATACCTGGTTGGGAAAAACTCCGTTGTCTGATGCTAGGTCGGTACCGGATCTCACCATCTAGTGGGGGATCACCGCCACCTTCCGAGGAAAAAACATGTTCTGCACTTACGGGACTTGTGACCTCAACAGTTGACACGCTCGGAATCACTAATCAGTCAAACCAACAAAACACAGCCTCATCCGGAACAAGCTGTATGAGTTTAGAGTATGTAAGAGTGATTTTAATGAAACGGAGGACACTTGTATGGGAATGGAAACTCCTTGGCTGCTCCTGCATTGCCTGGTATTGAGAACAGAAACTAAGGAAACCTTCCCGATCTGAGCAGTAAATCGAAATCTTTCTATTGTGGTTGAATTCGACTTAGCTCTGTAGCCCGTGTCGAAAGTACGCCACCGTCGGGGCTCCAACACTTGTGCTTCCCGGAAAACGACGACGGAGAGGCAACGGTTCTACCACTGAGCTACCACAGCCGATATGAGGGCGTGGCGAAGGCTGAGCGAATGTCAAGCGAGCCGTTGAGGGCCTCATCCTCCTTCAAGGGGGACTTGCAAAATTGACTCGCGCCTGTTGCGAATCCTCTGCCGTTGCATTGTTCTCACAGTGGAACGTGTTGAAACAAAGTGACGAAGGCAGATTTATAGAACTTATTCGTTTTCAAGCGGGGTTTGAACACTTCCCTGACGTCGGTTGTAACTGTGTTGCCATCACTTTGTTCATTAAGTGGAAGAAACTGAGGGAGCCGTGTGGTTGCGACATAAGGTTAACAAACCCCGCTCGAAATGTATGGAACTCTTTACAATCGGTTTGTCAGGTGTGCAAACTTTGCTGGGAGACGTATGGGGTCCATTAAGGCCATGGAGGGCGGAAAAAGTCAGCTTGGTCAAAGGCAGATTGGGGATAAATAGCAGATCGTGGAAGGAACAACTGGTAGAGAAGTGACTGAAGCATAAGGGTCGTAAAGAATGGACAGGTGTAAAAGAACAGGAAGAATTACTGTATTTTATATTCACTCTAATTAAAATACGACTGAACTTTGAAGTTTGACATTATATTATAAGTCTTATTGGCTTTCACGTAATTGGTAAGAGCGGTTTATCATTCTTGTTCTTTAGTAGAATATTGCATAATTTGGAACCGTGAGTATTTTTTTCATTTCAAGCTCTCAAAAAAGATTTTAAAAATTTTTGATATAATTTTCATTATTTAGTTTCAAGTAAAGTGGATTTGAAAAACAAAAAAACTGAAAGTGTGTAATCAGTCCAAATTGAGATACTATTTACCTAATTGGGACTTTTCGTCTTCTAAGTTGGATCTTAAAAACTGATATTTAAAATTTTGGAAGAACAATGCTTATTAAAAATAATGTTAATATAATTAATCCAAAAGATAAGGAAAATAAAATGGTTGAATTTGTTGTGTGAAATTACAGTTTTCTTGGGAAAATATAAAAAGGAGTTTACTCATTTACGCACTTGTTTTAATATCACTCCACATTCTAATGATTAAATGTATGGTCAAATGGGGCGACACTGTGCTACACGGGATAAGAATGTCAGGCTTCATTCCTTGAGATATTCCCATCCTATTGATAGGTACTGCTTTTTATTTGCTGTTGAAACAGCAGACCCGTGTAAGTTAGAAACAGCAGATTTTGTTGTTTCTAACTTGTACAAATAGTTCTTAGTTCAAATAAAAGCAACATTCTTATTCCTCTCAAAAGGATGCGTTTATCTCAAGAAATGTAGCCTGGCTCATTCTCATTCCATATGGCACAGTCTCGCCCCTCTTGACGGTATATCTAGGAAAAGTCATTTCAATGTATTTTAAACTGACTTTCCCTGAAAGGTTTAAAATCTTCCAAATTAAAGAAAACATTACGTTGTGCTTTATATAAAAAACAATAAGTTAAACTTCAACCTTATATTCAATTAAGTCTTCAAAGAATAGGCTATGAGAAAAACGAAAACAACCAACAAGCTGGATTAGCTTTAATATTTTAAGATTTGTTTTAATTTTTAAAATGTATTAACAAGTGCCTCTTCCTTTTCCTTTTTCTATTCACACAACCAGCTTGTCACATTATAGTAATGTTCTTATTGATCTTTCGTGAACAGAAGCTTAATTTTCTATTCTTATTCTTCTGCAATAAAAAATATTGCTTTTCGATTATTTTTCGGCCTCTCTGTACTGACTGCTGCTTATTAAATCTGCATTTTTCATTTTCCGCTTCTTTCAGTAACTGATATATCTAACGCTTTTAAAATTGGAGATAACGTGCCAAACACCTTCTTAAGCATTTTAGTCCTATTGGACTAGTTCAATCGAGGCAACCCGGCAATCCGATACAACAATTCGTCAACATATTTTCACTTTCTCGTCACACTTCATAAAAAGTGAAAGTATTGTAATCGCCCGCCGGGAAACTGTGATTTTTTCATGATAAAAACTTATTGCCCGGCCCTGGTAACGAAAAAGTTGTTAAATCTTCGTCCTATGTATAATAAATTACTTTCTCTAACACGTCGAGTAATCAGAATCCATGTTCCGTGGGTCTTGTTACGCCTGACGGATTGCCGGCAAAACGTCTATGGGCAACGTTAGCGCCTAAACCGTACATACAATTTTCTCCAAAACTGATGATTCTGAAGGAAATCTAGGCCCTGCGCGTTTACAACGGATATTTTAATTTTGTGGGATATTTAACATGAAGCATCAACATTTTTAAGATTTCTCTAAAAGCCTCAATTTTTTTATTACACTGTATCGTGGGATAACATAGGGGACGCTTAAACGAATGTTACAGGTTTTCTTTCCCTTAAAATCTCTAATATTTTTAAAATTGCCAAAGTTCAAAAAATTCTCGGCGTCTCCCTACAACTTCAATATTGAAGATAGAGATTTTTCTTAATGTAATATTTTGTTCAAAGACGGATCTTGAAATAAGGTCGATTATTTTTTCATAAACGGCTCCATTTTGTTCTTAAATTTTCTCTCTGTATGTATCAAATCATGGCCAACAAATGGTGCCCGCTCCATTTCCTGCAAACAATCCCTACCTTCGAAAATTACAAAGGACATAGAAAAACTACAATACTCAAGACATAGATTTCTGTTTTAAATGAATTTTTTAATAAAATATCAGATCTTTAAAAAAGTCATGTAGTACAATTTTCTTTTTAAAAATAGTAATTTTTGAGTAATTTCTGCTTGAAGTTAATGCCATTTATAAAATAATATTTTCTCAAAAAGGCTCCAACTTGTTTCTTTAAAACTTCCCACGGATGGAAAAGGGGACGCTTAAAACATGAGCAGTTCTCGTATGCGTTGAACTCTCTGAATTTTCCAATATTTCAAATGTTAGAAATATTGCGTGAAATCAAGCGCTGCTTAGCACCACCAGCTTTTAAAAGATAATGCTGCACACATTTGTAGAAGGTAATGGTAGTCGTACTGTGTGTATTTGGAAGTTAACTAAGTACATTTGAAACGTGAAACAAAAGTTGCAACTACTTACTCGCGCAACACAAAGTGTCTTACGACAGCACAGAAAATGTAAGATACACTAGAAAATACTTATTACACTGCTGATTTATTATCTTCCTCGCTAAAATAATAGCTATTCACTGACAGGTGACTATGAATGTAATCTCAGGACTTCCAAGAAGTATACTTATGTGACACAAATGCTCCTACCTATAGAAAGAAGGGCGCACTCCAAATTTAGGCAACTGTCAAAATTCGAATATTTCTCCCAGATATTGAAAAAATATTTGCTTACGTATGATACTTGTTTTGAACGCCAAATCTAGGAATTGCTTGGTAAATTTAATTTGGAAATATATCATCGAGAAATATTAAGCGCAAACCTTCTTTTAATAATAAAGTTTGAAATAATGAAAGCAAGAAAACTGATGCTGATATTTATTTTAATTTGCAATATGTCTAGCACACTTCTTATTTGTAACTATATACCCAATCTGCAGCAAGTATATAATTTGTTGGGAATATGGCGTAATAATTCAATTCAAACAGTAAATTGACATCGAAAAATCGACAAGTATCTTTCGAGTTTAAATTTTCTTGTCAAAATAATAGGTATTTTGAAGACTAGCGAATGATTCGTTTGGTACTTCAGGCAGTTTGTTATATTCATAGGTCAGCATTATTGCTAGCAGGATGAATGATATCCAGGGGATCAGAAATATTAACTATTGGCACAGTGTTAATAAAATCGTCAATATTGCTCACAACTTTCGAATGACTGACCTAATTGGGTTTCTGTTTTTATTTACGCATGCACTCACATACACACATACATCGCACTCTATAAATAATAAATTCGTCTTAGCCATAAAATGTTCATTCGAAATGATTCACTATATAGGGGAAGCCGAATTTTATTACTTTCCCCCAAAATACTAATTAAAATGATACAATGACAAGCTGACTTCCCAAGGAACACATTTGGAATATAATAATTCGCGTTTTCGTTATGTCTTCATTAGGAGTAATTATATATTGTTTTTTATAATCAGAAAACTTCAGCTTCTGTCATTTTAATTTAAAACTGAAGCGTTACTGTTTTCCGGAGTGATAAATATGGATATTGTGTAAGAAAGACATTTGACGATCGACAGCTGTACAGTAAAATTGTTACGTAAGTAGTGATAATGATATCTGACTGCTGCCACCAGTTGTCTCTCGCCTCAATATTTTTTGAAAATCAAAGAATATATTCAAAATTTATAATTCTTCGAAACAATCTATCCAAAGAATCTCAACTACTATTTTTCGCCTTCTATGTTCAAGACACATTTTTATTATGCCTCGCAATCCGCTCTTAGTTACTCTTCTCAAATGTTTGAAAATGCCACTTTTAATCACAGTATTAACTTTCTTTTTGCTAGTAATAGAGTAAAGGCAGGGGTGGGGGCTACTATTTTATTAACAATAACACAAAATCGAATCTATAGTTCGTTAACCGATGCAAATAAGTTTTCTATAGCTCGGGGACGAAAAGCCCGCCTTGTTGGTACTTTTATTCATCATTCATTTGTTTATGGTGAAAGGGCTGTGAGAGGCATTCTTAGCCGAATTATTGAACGCTTCACGAAGTCACGGAAGTTAAGCAATTCGAGACCCCATGGATTCCTAGGCGGGTACCGTCCGTGAATCGCGGGTGTTAAATGCGTCGAGCTGCGTCGACTAAGACGCAACTATTAAAAAATCTGAAACTCAAAGAAAACGTGTGCAGATTGTATTTCTCCCTTATACGTCACACAGTTTGTACTGTTCTTTGACGACAGTAGATCAGAAAATGAGTACTGCACTTGCCTCGCCGCCGCGTGGCTTTGAATCGGCGGCGGCCGCGGGCTCCCTGTTGCCCACGTGCGCGTCGGTGCTCGCTCCCGCGCCCCCTGCACTCACACGAAACCAAACCAAAGGGCGCTACCTCGGTCTGCTGCGCCATTATGTCCATATTTAGCGACACGCGAACAAATTTTTAGTTACAATGTTAGAAAATAAAATTATACTTCAAGATATTACAAAAATTCTATGGAATTGCCACATCTTGCTCGTGCGAGGTATGGTATTCCACATTTGTTGTGCTTAAGAAAATGAAGATGGTGAATTACGTTAGATGCTGATAAATTTGTTATATCCATCACGTGAAATGAAAATAACTTTTCTTGAGAACCTCCTCAATGTATTTTAAAAATGCTGTTTAAAATGAGTTTTGTGGATCTCTGGAATTGATAATACATGCGTTAACAAGGTGGCAAAATATGAAGAGAAAGTTTGGAAATTGAGGAAATGCTCTGCCTTGCCTGCAAATATTTTCCTTGGCTGCTCCCTGAGGCGTGTGAGCTCCGCAACGGGCGAAATGAGTGAAGGAAATGGGCCGCAGGAAGCAGAAGAGGATCCAAAGGCGTGGGATCGAGGGGAGACCAATGTATGCTGGGCGGGACTGGGTAGAATTTAGGAGGGCGATGGAGTGGGAACATGGGGGTTCTACCAAGGCAGGTGTTCAACAGAAGGAAGAAGTTAGCTAGGCGGAGAGGGACGAGATATGTGAAGAGACGAAGAAGACGTGGGGCTTACCTCGGGGAAAGCGAGGAAGTGGGGAGGAAAACGTTATTTCTGGATTGCAAGAGAATCACGTGGAGGCGGCGTCGAGAACGAAATTGAATATCGATGAGCGCAACAATGATTTGCGAAAATGCCCTGATGAACGAGACTGGAGAAACACAGAGAACGCAGAGTGAGAGCGGCGAGAGGACGGAGGAGAAGATGAAAAGGAGGGAAGGAAAACAGGGGGTTCAGTCGTGGCTGGGTCGCCGTGGAGGGGAGCAGGCGGCGCGGAGGTGGGCGGGGTCACGGAGGACAGGGCGCGAGGGCGCCGTCCTAACCAGCCAATCGCGCGCAATCCGGCGCCGATGCTGGCGGCGGAGGGCGCTATTAGCCGCTCTGAGGCAGGATATCAGCGACGACGAGTTACGGCGCCGGCAAGCGAATCAAGCGGATCGGAAATGTCGCGTCTTCGTCGCCGTCCCCGTCGCCGTCCCCATCCCCGTCCCCGCCGCGCCCCCGCCGTCGCCGGTGCCTTCGGCGTCGTCCCCGCCTTCCATTCGCAGCGCTGCGGGCGCCACCAACTGCTAACGAAGCAGCCAGACATTGGCACTTACGGGAGATTGCGAGGGCAAGATGCGATATTGCTTATTCAAAACGCCCACTGAGAGTGAGCATTGTTGATACTCTGCGAAGGTCGCAATTACGTAATTACATAAAATCGTAATGTTACGTACCATGACTTAAGAACTGATGAATGATAAAATCCAGAAAAAGTCGTTTATTTTATTAAGGTATCATATGGCAAAATAACGTAAGATAGGCGTGAAATATTGCGACAGTGGATCGTTGTCTATTCCGTAAACAAGACACCATTCGTTTCACTAGACGCAATTCGATCTCCGATTCTTTTTCTCGGCCTTTGAAGTTTCCTTGCGTGCGGGAAACAGTTGCTCATGCATAACTCACGACTCCAGTACAGTGAACGTATTTGACTCATGGGTAATTCACACGCCTGTTTCATTATCTCACCGAGAATAGAGATTCCTGATTTGTTTTTACCTCTTCTTTAATGTATTATAACTCCGGTTTAAAGTTCCTTGAATGATTACTGAATGTTCAATAACGATCATTGAATGAATGAACCGCATGCCGTGGCTTCTCAGTTCTTACATTGCATTGGATCAGTCATATTGTAAACAGTTTTGATTACGAAACACAAAACGTGCAATTGTCCGGCCTGAGCAGATGATGAAACGAAACATAGCGGTTGGTGTTTTCTAAACATGAGCTTCAGCACCGTTCAATCGATGGAAGCTCCTCGTCATGGACTACACCGTACGCGAAACAAAACAGCTCCTCGCGAAGGAGTTCCAAATACCCTCGCCGTTCGTCAGACGCTCGCCTCGCCATGCAATCGTTACTTACACGTTCCTTGAATAGTTAGCCGTCACTCAAATGGGGAAGTCTTTTCACAACGAAATAAAGTTTCCTCTTTTCTAAAGGCGACAGCAACGTTTCCCCGCGGGGAAGCCGCTCCAAGACGGAGGGTTCTCGTTCCTTTTAACGTCCGCGAAACTTCCGTCTTGTTTCCTGCTCCGGAATCTGGAAGCGGCGGCGGCGGTGGCGGCGGCGGTGGCGGCGGCGGAGGCGGGGGCGGAGGCGGCCGTGGCGACGGGGCGCGCCGCGACGCCGCTGTTGCTGCCTTTCAGGCGCCTGAGCTGCGGCGTGGGAAACGGCGAATCGGGTTAGCTCCCCAGGTTCTACGCTTTTCTATTTTTACTGAGGTCACAGAAAAGGGTATTGGATGAGATATTTCCAATATTTCTAGATTCAAAAAAGAAGGCGCGTCTAGAGCCTTATCCGAAGCTTCAAGTTGTGTGTGTGATGTACAGAATAAGCGCCATTTGTATTTTTCGAATTTACAGGAAGACAATGTTTTCTGAAAGGTTTTGTGAAAGATGGATGGATAAAAACATTAAAATACAACGTACAGTTATGTCAATTGTTTTATGAAACACATTTCTCCGTACTGCTTTCTGTGTAGGTATCTCATCTCTTAGGATCCATAACGATAAAAGTTCGTTTAGAGCTTTGTTCTCAATCTATTTATTTTCACATAACATCAATAAATTGTTTCATTTAATTCAGGGACAATAATTACAGTAATTTTTAATGGAATTGTAATGAAGTTTTGGGATATTAATGAATTTATTGCGTATCTGCAATTATTGATCAACTTTCGTGTATCAGGAGCAGAAATAGTATATCGTTTTACAGAAGTTAAATATCTCGTTTATTAACTGTACTAACAGCAATGAACTACTTTAAGTTTACTACTCGAATAAAATAAATGTTTCAGGTGAGAAAACTAATCTCGATAATTTATTCGTGAACTAACAACGGAAAATAAATATATTTTTTTGATTTTGCAAGAGATATTTCACTTGGAACGAAAACTCTTTATTTGTCTATGGAGTTTTTCTGTTATCCAAAACATAAGAAGTGTTGTTTAAAATAGAACTAAAATAGTTATTCCGATCTATCCAAGGAAGTTCTCTACATTTGTATGGAAATTCTCACGAAGAAATGAACGTCTTTGAGCGTAATTATATAAAATATGAATGTAAGGGTGCTGTACGCTGCAATGATTTTCAGTTCCTACATTACCAAAATTAGTTTTTGTGAGGTTGCGATACATATTATGAACAATGACATCAATGTTCATAATATTGAAGCATACTGAGGCAATCATTAAGAGAGAAATATGTTGAATATAATGTGCACTCAGTACACGCATAACCGTTTTATTTCATGAGGCAGATAATTTCGCCAAATTTCTGCGACGTCGTGCGCTGGACGTGGTGTGGTTAGTTGAGTTGAGGTGTGGTTAGGCTTGATTAGGTGTGATGTTACGTGTGTTTAGGTGTGATGCGGTATGGTTTGGTGTGGTCAAATGTAGTTAGACGCAGTTATACTCGCATTTGAACTGAGCGGCACTTCAAGGACAGGAGCTGCAAGGAGACGGGAACATTGGGATCCATTAGGGAGCTTCGAAACAAAAAAAAGTCGTAACGAAGTATGTAAAAAGTCGGACATTTATGTCGTAAGCATTCATGACAGTGTTCCTCTCCGGCCAACTCGTGACCTTGACGAGCGTCTCTGATTAAATCGGAGTATGTGTGTCATTAGGAGTGGTGTCGTGGGCAGGGTGGGTTGGGGTACGGTTTGGTGGTGTGTGTGGGTTGGGCTGGGTAAGGCCGCGTGTGGTGTGGCGTGGAGAGGTAAGGCGACAGGGTTCGCGCGGTCAACTGCTCACCTGCTGTGGACTCCCAGGGGCGGGCTGCTGCGGGGGCTGGCCGGGGACCTGCCCCTGCGTCGGGGGCTGCTGGCCGGGTCGCCAGCCCATGGGCCCCATCTTGGTGCGCTTCATGCACATGTTGCACATCCATTCCGCTTTCTGCAACAGAGGCAGGAAGGCGAGGCGCGAGGAGGCGGCGCCGCACGGCGCAGCGCAGGGACGCCACGCACTCACCCACCAACAAACCCACCCACCCACGCACCGCATCAGCGAGGTGCAGCGCCATCCTTGAACTCAATTTACTTCTCAATTTATTTCATTCTTTTTATTTAGATATCAGGGTGAACGAACCTACACGGGATACATTTAAATAAAAAAAAAACAACAACAACCAGCGGATCAAATCATAATTTAAAAAACCACAAATAAATATGAAATAATTACGAATGATGTAGGTTACAGTGACCACGGTGCACAAATTCTTACAATTACTAGGAACTTAAATTCTACTTATTACTTAAATTCTTACAATTATTAGGAACACTGACACAACAAATAATACACTCACGTGTAATTATTTACTAAAGCTAAAAAAAGTCTTTTGGTCGAGTGACAAATGATGTGATACACTCATAAGGAACAATAAAGTTCAGATTTGCTTTAGCATTTGCGACATTGCTTTATGCATTATAACAAAAGAAGCACTGCAAGCATTGAACAGAGAAATTGCATTATGTGTCAAAGAGTGTAGGCAATTGGTGAGACATTCGAAACACGGTAGAAGTCAAGAGTTTTACATTCTCTGGCCTTGGCGATGAGTATGCAGTATGTGATTTTGAATCGGTGTTTCTCAAGAATGTAGGGAGTATCTATTAAAAGCGTTCTTTAAGAGCATAAGAAATAACTTATCATGAAGAAATGATTTAATATTTATCGCGAATTTATAACTTGTCACCTTTCCAACATTTCCGTTAATTCTTACTAGAGTTGTGGCTATTGGTAAGGATTAATTGTAACTATCTCACATACGACAGTCAGTTTATCACGGTTGGAAAAGTACAGCCTTTCCTGTTTATAGACGGTCGTTTTGCCATTTATACGTGATCATAGAAACTCCTACAGGCGTACACTATTTATGAAGGTATAAGGTTCTGCCCGAGCCCTAAAATAAGACATGTTATGATTCCAAGATACTTCACTTTGAATCGTACGTTTGGCAACTATTCATGGGGAGAGTGAAGGCAAAATGTAAGGCCGTAATCATTTCAGTAAGAATTACCAAAGGGAGTCACATTTTAGAAGATTGACACAAAGATACTGGAAAATGAATAATGACTTCACCGTTACATTTATGAATCAATGTAATTCAATACCTAGTTGTTCTTATAATAATAAATCTTAACGGTGAAATTATGAGTCTTTATTGGCACCCCTTTATTCTTCTCCAAAAAATGTAACGCCCTTCGGTGACTCCTACTGCAATATTTGTCGCCTTAAGATCTCCCGAAAACATCTTCGTCTGAAACAGAGGTCATTCGTAGTACGACTTGAGTGCGAATTCGTATGCCAACTTCGTTAGGGGCGAGAAGCCGACATCGCTAGCTGAATTCCTTAACTGCGCTCCGTGGAGTCACGGAAGTTACGCAATTCGAGACCTCGCCGGATCCTGGTCGGGTGACCGCCTGGGAACGCCGAGAGCCAACAGCGTGGTGTCTGGTCGAAGGCATAAGAGGAAATGACTGACTTAGACGATAACTAACTTGATTAAGAAAGTATTACTCCATTACTTCAGGCGCTCATTGCCTCAGAAGGAACTTAGAATCGCATTGCAAAGCTGCAACACATTTTGAAAAAGAAAGTGAATTTTTACACACCCTAGCGTCGAGACCCGATCTCTTACCACGTGGGTTTATTGACGAAGATGCTTCCTGTGATCCCTTCTTCTTGTCATCCGTGTTTATGCACTTTTTTGAAATATTGTATAAATCATTATTTTTGCAAAAAAGAAGAAAGTTCTTAACTAAGTAAAAATGTCACTCGGTAACACGGGCCATGGCCAGCATGCTGGCTTTGCGTGGTGGGATTCCCGGATCAATTCTCGGTCGAGGCAAAAATAGAGATGTAGCTTTCTAATACAATCGTCTGAGTTTCCAAAGCTGTATGACGAAAGACAGGCTCAGGCAGAACAAATATGCTAGATACGGTGATAGGAATACATCATTTCCGCCACATGTCTCCCTTAATCCCATGCGAAGATTATAAGTAAAATTGGAGCCCAGGCGTGGGGACACTGCTAGCTGATCCGACCCCATAAAGCTGATTAATCCGACCCCACAATGCTCAAAACAGAAAATACATGCTCTAAAATGCTTAGGGTGTATCAAAAGATGAGAGGGAGTTATCAAAAAATTCCCACTTCGCCAAAATAATGACCCATCTACTATGTAGCAATAACAATACTATCGTTTCCTGTACTTTGATTCTATCAATAAATATATAACTTTTCAATCGTCGAAATCTTAGCCCATTGCCAGCAAGATCAAATGCTGCATTCTGAATGGTAAATCGCGCGGAGCGCATAAATGAGAACAATGTCTTCTCAGCCATAATCACAGGCAGAATATGCAGGTTGAAAGCAAAGGTTGGGGAGGAAGAAAAGAGGACATTCGCAAGTTTTGTCCATAAACTTTTGTTTAAAATTATGATGTTTCTAATGTATTGGGTAGCTTTGTGTTTCAGGTTCACAAGAGGCAGAGACTTGTGGTTTTTCCCTTTCTCGTATACGTCGTATATTGAGAGTTAATTAATGCTGCAAAACATTACTCAACGCACAATTTATTTTCTATTATTATATTCAGTTCCAGCAGAATGTTTCACAATTTTTCGTTCTTTCTTCCTACATACGCTATTTCGCCCTTTATTCGTTGTCCTTCCCTCCTTTGTCATAATTTTCAATTTATTTCTATTTCGAACACCACTGGACACTCATGGCAAGTTGAGCATTTTCAACTTTAGAAATTTTATCATATATCTTTCATTCGATTCGTTCATTTAACTTATGTTTGCTCTAAGAAACCCATGTGTTGCTTATTTACTCTCTAACTATAAGATATCTCAGACTTAATTAAAATGTAATATATTTTTTGAATAGAAATGTGGACATTGTGACAAAATGGCAAATATATAAAAGGATTGTCTGTACTGCAAAGAATTTTTGCATTTGACTTCGCGGAATTTTTATTCTGAGATATTCTAGAAAGTTATCTTACAATGATTGTAATACTAATTGTTGGCATTAAAAAGTCTTGTCATAACACGCTACTACACCTTCAGTCCTGGTATGTCACTTGTTTGACCGAAGTAGAAGTACTGTTATTAACAGTTTAAAGTTTAATTTGACATGCATTTCCCATAAGGCGCAGTGGCAGACACGTAATCGTCTATATTCTGCGTTTCTAACAGAATTATGCTTTTTCACGTGTAATGATTTTATATCATAAAATATATTGTTAGAAAGGAAATATATTTGCAATATAAGCGAATGTAAAGGGATTTATGATTTTGTTGTTGCCGAATTTGAAGTTACTCGTTGAAATTTAAATTTAAAAACAAGATGAGAGAAGTCTTACAAAATATTAATTGCCCGAAAAGGGAATTAAACACCCCTCAGCCCGAAACGTTGACGAAAGGACACCACATGGGCGCAAACCGAATACTGAAAGCTTAAAGTTGGAATGTCAGATGCTCGAGCTCCAACACTTGCCAAGTCTGCGGAAGCCTAAGCATGCCCTGCAGGCGACCGCGCCTTTTGTGCCAGCCAAGTGACGCAAAGGGTGATTAGTGGCTCCGAGAAAGGCGGCCGGTGTCGGGTCGAGGAAATTTTGACGAAGGAAGAGAGTTCCATTAGTACAGGAGACAATAAAAATGTGAAAATTTAGGATTAAATAAAAGGGTCATGACAGATTGCGGAGGCGGAAACGATTAATGAAGACTTACTTCGTCGCTGAGCTTTCCACCCAATTCTTATTGAAGCGTTGTACCAAACTATCACATTAATCTTTCTATCACGCAAATCTTCAGGCTTCTTATAATCCTTCCATATGACTTTTACGGTTTAATTATAAAAAATAGATTTTCAAAATACACAACTAAAGTCTAATATTCAACTGAATGAGCAACAAATGTAATGTTCGTCTCTTAATTACGGTTTGTGTGAGTCCCTGAGTGAATACCACGAATCGCGCCATTCATTTGTAATAAATGGTAGGTGCCACTGTTGTATACTTTTACGCGTTCCGCTCTGCGATCTTTCCGTGTTTGAAAGGTCATCGATTTCTTCATTCCCGCTCGGGAGTACATAATGCAAACGCTAGGCATGCGTTGGCTTCAAACCGGAACGCGCAGCCGACAATCGATTGCATCAACTATAAATTCCTTCCCCTCACGAACGTGGCATTCACGGGTTCTGGCGTGGGGGTGGAGCGGGGGCGGGGGCGAGAGCGGGCGTGGGCGCGGGCTGTCGCCTCAAACGCAGGCCAATGGCGTCATTAATCTCCGAAGCTCCTCGTTCGGGTCGGCGCTGAATATCGTAATTGACCTTGGCGTCAGCGGGCGCGGCGCGGCGCGACCCTTGCACTGGGCGCCCGCCGCTCCCACAGGGCCACGGCCCCCCACGGCCCCCCGCGGCCCCCCATGGGTCCCCGCCCCACCCCTCGCACCGTCCTGTATCCGACCTCTGAACAACAGATTGGGGTAGCTTGCATACGAGCGGTTCATCGCTGCAGATTATCCTTCGGAATTCTATGACGTCATCTAGCAGTTGAAGCAGTTAGTAATCAGTCGACTGAACCAGTAAGAATGTTGGCCAAATTATTTCGCGAGGTTCCCTGTTATCTTTAAGGGAAAAATTCTCACTACACGATAATATATTGTGGATAGAAGTGTAATTGATGTAAATAAATGCACATGAGCGTTTTGTGCGTGTGTTATTCAAGTACATTAGTGTGGTTTTGTTCATTTAATCACACTAATGTATATGAATGTACCATGTTGCTGATATTCTTCTTTTGTGCAATTCTTTACCTTGCACCAAGTTCACATTTTGAAAAACCTCTCATTTTCATCCCTCTTCTAAAAAGGTTGAATTTTTGCAACGATACGCTTGGAAGACTCATGAAAATAGGTAATACAAATAATACACAAAAATGTTCAAATGCGTTTAACTGTTGAAAAAAGGGATATTTTTAAGCCACTGAAATATTCTGACAAAAATGAGTCTTTTAAAGTTAACTTATGATGCGAAGCTAAAACGATATGAGTATTGCCTCTTCCAAAAATTAATTCGTGTAAAAAAAGAACATTCCATAGGAATGAACTTATGCTTTTGTAAATAACAAAAGTAAATAGTAACTGTAGGCAGATTGAAAGCGCGGAGGCATTTCTACACATTGTGCATTACAAGTGAAATATTGGACGATATTGGACGACATATTAAACGATAATTTTAATAAGCATAATCAAGAAGAATACAAGATAAATATTTTATTTATAAATATTTCCCTTTATTTTAATGAAGAATAGAACACAACAAACGATAGGCAAATGAAAATGAAAAATAATAAAAAACGCAATATCACAAAATTACTTCGCAAACGGGGGCACCCCATCGGCATTTTCGGAACGACGCAGCTACAAACTGATTCCGTGCTACAGCGGGCAATGCAATACACCTCAGGGACCGCCCGCTCTCCTCCCCTCCTCCCCCCGGGCGGTGCTGCGCCCAGCGCGGGACGCCGCGTCATCAGCCGGCATTAACGCGACCCGCAATCACGGGCCCCGAGGGCGACAAAGTGTTGAATGCGCGCGGTCGCTGTGGGGCAGGCTTAGAGGGGCCCCGCCGCGCGACCCGCACGCGCGCTCGCCCCTTCCGCTCCCTGTGGCCGGCGGCGGCGGAGGAGGTGGAGAAGGAGAGGGAGGAGGAAGAGAGGCTGAAGGGGGAAGGGAGATGGAGGAAGTTGAGGGGCGGAGGAGGTGGGGAGGGGGAACAGGAGGTGTAGAAAGGGGAGGGAGACGAGGGATGGGGAAAGAGGGGATGATAGAGAGAAGGCGGAGGAGGAGGAGAAGGAGGAGGAGGAGGAGGAGGAGGAGGAAGTGTTGGAGGTGGAGTCCACGGCGGCTGAGCCCTGCCGGCTGGCAGCGCTGCAATCCATATCCTTAAATTACGACGCACATTTTAAAACGGAACGCCGCAATCTACGAGCGGGGCTCGCGTAATATTGTGTCAGGTCTGAAACATGGCGATCGTTTTGCGATATCATAAACCTGTCATGGACGAGCGCTAGGCACTCGCTCGAAGCAGGGGGAGAGGGGAACGAGGCTGGCACCGCCGGGGGCGCCAACGACCGACGAGAAGAGTGTGCTGTGCGGCGAAGAAGAGAGGGATTATAGAAGATGTGGCGAGGTGGATAGACGGGCTGCAGAAACCGAAGCTACGTAGAGTGACCCGGGGGGTTGAAGAGATCAGATAACTTGAATGAAATTGGACACGTTTGTGCTGAAGACGAAGTGTAAAAGTTTTTGGAGCGTTGTTGGTGAAGTGTTTGCGAGGGGCGTGTTCGAGTGGAAACGAGTGAAACGGAAAGTGAGATGATGCTGGGCAGTGAGGTCGTCCCTCGGGCCGAGCGTGAAGGTTTGAGAGCACCGGGGAGGGGGAGGGGGAGCCAGGTGGGGCGAGGGAGTGTGAGGTGAGGCAGGCGGCCACCAGAGCGGCAGGGTCGGCGATGAATTCTGGGGAACTGATGCTGGAGTGAGGGTCGGAGCTGTCTGCTTTTATTGCGCGTGGATTGACAAGCGTCCGGCGCGGTCGTAACTCTGGGTGGCGGCGGCGTTTCCTGGCTCTTGGCGCTCGCCTGCGCCGCCGCCGTCACAAGTGTGCGGAGCGCGAGCCGTCGCCCGTCGCCCCTGTCGTCCCTGTCGCCCCTGTCGCCCGCCGCCGCTGCTGTCCCCAGGGACTTGATGCCGCCGCCTCTCTCGCTACCGGCTCCCACCCGCGTTCGACGCAGCGCTGCTCGGAATTACTTGTCGACGTAAGAGCCTCCTCCGCAGTTCGCTCAGAGCGAAGCCTTTCTCGGAAACAGACGTAGGGGGCTTCGCTGGAGTTTTGTACGTTAAACAGTTAAACCCGGCAGTGAAACGTATCTTCTGTACAATGTTTCGCTATTGTGACCTAATGAAGATCACCTCTTCAATATACGTGTGTTGTTACCATAACGTTTACGAAGAAATATTCTTTTTCATTAGTGAGGGGTTTCGTTTCCAACGAGATACGCAATTTATATCCGTGAAAGTTATCCTTTCTTACTGAATTGTCTTTAAATATTTCTATTCTTTATTCAGGTCCTCTGGATGACTCATGATAATAATTTCGACACTGTCGTTAACTAAGCGCCGAAGTCTAGTCTACTGTGAAGCAACCGACCCTGGTTCTGGACATTTAAAAAATGTCTGCTCTTTGCATGAGAATGAGCGGAGAGAAGAACGGGATGTATGTACTTTTTCCAACAGACGGCCGCGAAACCTCCAGTAATGGCTTGCAGCGCCTTTTGCCACAGCATTGGGGGAAGGGATAGGTATATTCCGAAATCAAAACGCTCGATGGCTTCACAGTGTACTGCGGTCGTCCCAACTACTAATTCCGCCCCCGCCCGATCTCCAAATCTAAGTACTATTGCTTGATAACGTCCACGCCCACTTGTTATTTACACTTCATTTGACAGCAGACAACAGCGAGTGACACGTTGACCTGCGAGTTCTCTCCCCACACACAGGCAACTCTCCCAGGGGAGGACTATCCGGGAGAAGCATTAAGCTTCCGACGGCTCTCGTGACGTTTGGAAGTGTTCTACAGACAGTTTAAATTTGATCTAGGTATCAAGCTACTGTCGAAAATCCACTACCATTGATACTCGAACCTCCCGTTCAACTATGCTACGGAGCCCAGTTTTACCGCTGAGCTATCGCAGCCGGTTTCTCAACTATCCGCATCCGGAGCCAGGAAGGAACTACAGAGTGATTTCTTTATTTTTAATGAGAAAGGATTCATTTGCCGCGATTCAGGTATTGCTTATATGGTTTCGGTATAATGTGGTGAGTTTGGTTAACTTTCGGGCTAACGGACGTTTTGGTCTGAATCTTTTTCTTCGTAGTGTACGCCTAGACGTGCTTCAAGTGTCAACATTAATATTGAGTTAGTTTACTCAATATTGCTATTGTTTCCCTCCCCCAAATTTTTATTTGCACATTTTCATTTGTTCCTAATTTAATTTTTTCTGTGGACCCCAACCAAAACTTCCGACTTCGGGTCGAAATAAGAAACGCTGTGGTATTTACAGCACAGTAGAATAAAGTTTCTATCTACCGTAAAATAATGTTACATTGTGACTGCAAGGATTATTTTGAGACACATGGCGAATTTTTCTTATTTCAAATCTCGCATCTCATATATTAGACCAGAAATGAAACTAGCAGCGCTACGGCTTGCCTGATATCACACAGTGGTAAATTTTAAGGGACCCTTTCTCTGAAAAAGTGTTTGGTATCAAAGCCGACGGATTCATTGTGAGCGCGATGGAGTCAACGAAAATGCACTGCAGATGGCCAGTCCACTCAGATGCAATATTATACTCGAATATCGAAGTCTTGTACGTCATTGACCCTCCACAGCCAGTGGGGAACAGAGGGCTGTTCAAGATCAAAGATCTCCATTATGCCGCCCAAATAGTGAAGCCGAATTGTCCATACGTTACCCCTGCCTAAATGCAAACTTGAGACTTTGTCAAAGTGAAACCAAAGGTTTTGCGTATTTTGTTCATGAAAAAGGGTTCCTAAAATGACAAAAAAACATTGTACTGTAAATAAACATTATGTATGTTAACCCCGAACATTATGTATGTTAAGACCCGAATTGTTCCCGTGCATTTAAGAGCAAAACAAAGTACGGTAACTTGATGACACCTTTTTACCTAACTTTTTCTGTAATTATTAAAGATTGCGATGCTTAGAATAAATCACTATTTAGAAAAGAAGCTGACCTACATTTTGCAATAAGTCTTTTTAACCTTACAATAAACACTGATTGAACAGTGTAGATAGAAAACGCAAAATCTGTAACAAAGTAACCTCATTTTACGTTGTATACCTCATAAAAATAATAATTTTCAAGTTTGACGAACAGTTTGGCAATTACGCTGCTGAGTAAAACAAGTTTGATTACTTTTCGTACTCATCAACTTTCAATAAACCAACCTATTTTCCATTCACGCCTCCCAACAATCAAATGAGTGGTTCCACATTTTAATTTTTTCTTCACTTTAGAAACATGTCGATAACTGAATACTGTAGCATTTGGTAACTTTACCCAAACGCTACAGACTGCCACAATTTTTATAAAGATCTACACGTTGCTTCATTTTTGTTTGTAAAATGAAATAGCTTAGAGTGACGATGAGTACCTTTCCCTTCTTTTTCCGGCCCCACTAATTCATCTGCGGAATTTGCATATAAACATATTCATAATAGATATTAAAATATATTAATTAATTTAAATTTACTTTATGTTCTACATATAGGATAGTCATTCCGTAACATACACAGTGCTTTCTGTATATGGTTGTTATGAAAATTCCTAAAATAGGGATATTTAAATGCACATCCATAAAAATCACAGGCAGCCAGTGTTAGGCGTAAAAAGTTGTGAGAAACAGTACTTCCATTACATAATATTACGTACCATTAATGAAATTCAGTAATGTAAGTTCGGTTGTATAAAGTAGTTTTAGCTGTTAGCCGGGAACATATATTAGGTTCATATAATCTTTTCTGCAGTTCCTCAGTGTTGTGAGTGAAAAACGTTCTGCCCTGAATTATTTGCAATCCGCAACTATATTACAAGGTTTTGAGGCATCACTTTCACCAAGTTGACTTGATATTAATAGCTTAGATGTTGCCGTTCCTTTAGTAGCATTTACTACAACCATATGTCATATGACATGACGGCAATGCAAAACAGATTGTGTAAAATTCATGGATACAAAATTGAACTTTCGATATTTTGAAAACTCTGGTAAAATACTTGTAGCTTTTTAAATACCAGAACAAAACCAATTGGCTCGCCAGAATTTGATCAACATAATTTAATTTTGCAGCAATGTTATCTCATTGCTCAATGAGGAATATTCAAATGCTCTGGAATTCGTTCAAAAATATCATGTTACGATGGAAACACGTATCTAATGATGCGACTTGCCGGTTTCATTTTCACCCTCTGACATTTACACATACTGCATTTCTGTATGTTTGAAATGGTCACTAAGTTGTTGGTTTTCTGTAGTTCTGTGCAAACTGAAATCTTATTTAAACCACATAGAAGGCTTAGTTTGGTTGGCTTAGGAAAACAGAACAATATCCACTTATAGGTGCGTTTCAAAGAAAATGAAATGAATGTATATGTAAGAGTGGCAGTATGACTGAGTGAGAGTAAAAAGAGTAACATATCTTATACAAAAGTAGAAGTAATCAGCTTCCGTTGATGCAGAAATTTTAACAGTATTGTTTTTCCTCAAAGATCTTATTCTTTTAATTAAATTTCTTCCTAGTGAGTTTATTAACGTTAGAAAATCGTTTAATCGAGACGTGATCAAGTCATCAATTTCTAACAACTATTCAAAAGTAATATTAATTTTTATGCCTTTTTCATTCTCTGCAAGAATAAAAAATAGTGAAATAAACTGGAAATATATGTAAAAAAGAAAGCAATAAAAGAATTATGACTGAAATCAATAATTAAAGAAAAACCGTACAAGGTTATTCTTAATTTGGGTTCTAAATAATGTTTTAGGTAACGTAGAAATTGATTGGTAGGTTCGTATCGTTTTGTCTCGCTTGTATCTCTTATTTTTTCTAACCCTTATTGACTTTTTACTTTCTCGCCTTTCTTTGTAAGAAGAGAAAGTATTGTAATCGTGCGCCGGAAATCGGCGATTTTTTCGCAATCGCTGACAAAAAAACTTTTATTTCTTTGCAAAAAGTGAATAAATCCTGCTCCTAAAAATAGAATATATCTTTCAAAAGCTTTTTATATTTTGGTTGCTTGAGATTGACATATGGAATTGATGCTCACCTTCGTGTCTGGTGATGCAACAATGGCGCCGCAATTCCCGCAGCTGTAGCTGTGACACTCCACACACTCCTGTCCTGGTGCGCTGGCCTGTGAACAATGGGAAATTCGGTGAACATCGAAACAACTCTTTGCAACAGTTCATTTCATACTTAAGCTTTGTATTTGTTTTTTAAAAGAGTCGTTATATTGATTATTTTAATTCCATAATGGGCCAATTAAGTTCAAAGACATTTTATACAGAGTATTAAAACGTTCACTTAATTTAAAGATAGTTTGTTCGTCAAGATAAGACACCAAAAAAAGCATGATAATGAAAATACTATTGGATGTACGAATTTTCAATAAAGGAAGTATTACTCAGTGTTTTGTGCAGTCATTACTATAGCGTTAACTCTTTATAAAGAAACCAAGTGATCGAGTTCTTTCTTTTGCTATGAAGAGTTTTTGTTATATAGAAAGATTTTATCTAAACATGAGTTATAAGGTAAAACAATGAAACTCAAAAAACGTCTAGTACTCGGAGAAGTTTGTAATAAAAGATTTCGTTGTACCAAAGAGTTTACTGTGACACTGTACTTATCTCTTATATCACTCGTATTATCATTAGAGAAATATTTTTGAAGTAGTCCACAAGGTAAAGTACCAGGTAAAAATACTACAATCGGTGGTTATCGTTGGAATTTAATTATTTGAGACGGAGAGTAGAAGATATATATATATATATATATATATATATATATATATATATAAGCTAAAGATATTATTGTAGTACTTAGTGACTCCTTTTTGTAGAATTAACTTAGTACTGTAATATCATTCACTTTAAAACTAAAATATTGCATTGTTCAGCCTCGACTCTTTCATATGTAAGCTAAGAATACTCATAGTACATAACAAAACAATTACACAGACAATAGCAGAGTTTAACATCGGTGGAGGGACCTCAATCCAGCACACCTACAAATGAATGAATGAATGTGTTCTGCTATATTTACATGACGTGTGAAAAGTAGCTGGGGTAACTTTTTAATTCTCAGAGTTGGGTGATTTATGAGGCCTACTTGGAAATGTCGGATAGGGAACACACACATATATATATATATATATATATATATATATATATATATATATATATATATATATTGTGTGTGTGTGTGTGTGTGTGTGTGTGTGTGTGTGTGTGTGTGTGTGTTTTCATATTATATGAGAGTCAAGATGTCCTGAAGCATTCATAGTGGAGATTTCGGCGTTCTTCAGTGTTAATGGATAGGCTGGGATCTTAGTGTGAATCTTTTATCTATTGTTGTTTATGAATTTTGTACAATTTCTCGCTTTTTAGAGGACTGATTGATAAAGTACTATTTCGTCGGCAAACAGATGGTATGATATTCTGTAGATAGGAATGTGATGATTTTAAATAGGTAGGGGAAAAAGGGGAGATCCTTGACGGACTCCGGATTTTATTTTCCGTGAGCTAATATTTTACTGTGTATTTATACTGAAACGAATCTGTTGCTTTAAAAATGTGTTATTTCATTTTATAAGTATCTTAGAACACTTGTCGTGTCTGTGTGTGTCACGCATAAGTCGGGCGCATTGTGCAGATCGACTTGTTCACAGTTCCCACCAGTGGAGAAAGCGATAGTAATTTTCAAATAAAACGTGCAAAGAACATCAAATTCATCAGTTTCACCAACCCTTCGAAAGCGGGGATAATGAGATAAGCAGTCAGGCAAGGTTACTATACTATTTTGCAAGTAGATTACTACGATTTTTTGAAATAATTACACTATTCTAATTCTGTATTTCCCAAGATAATGAAAAAATTCGGTATAGTACACATCTCATTTAATTTGTACAAACTGCATTAGTATCTGGCGATGTCAGGGTATTTTTCACAATAATCTACTAGACAGGAAAAGGAATGAATTCTGTCTGTAGTGTAAACTATAAGTCATTTTATTTATATCCCCTCCACGTTTCCCTCATCTCCACCCCGCTCAGGCCCTAAGCGCCCGCTCTGCCCCACCCTTTTCCGCTCAGCTTCTCCGCCTGTTTTTGCTCCGCGCCGCCCCCGTCACGCATTCCACAAAAAACTCCACCCTCACACGCCTCCTTCCGCTCCACTCCGTGCGACACTCTCGCCTCGCCCCCTCTCCCGGTACCTTCGCACCATGCACCGCCATGCCTCACCAGACCCCGACGCGATCTTGCCCAGCCCATACCGCTGCAACGCAATACCTAAGTACATAACTGCATTGCGGCGTTGCATTAAACAAAATCATATTAAAAACTAGTGGTACTAAAACAGCACGGACCTTCTCGCCCGTATTTTCAAGCGAAATTATACGAAAATTACTCAAATATTCCACAAATTGTACATGACCGTATTTCAAAATATATTTTTAAGGAATAGATTTTATTAAGGGATAAAACCTCTATCGTAAATATTTTAGTTGTAGAAAGACTTTAAAAAATTGAACTTTTGCAATTTTCGAAAAATCAGGGTTTTTAACAGACATGAGACCTACACCATTCCTTTAAACGTCCTTCGTACTATCCAAGAACAAAATTTAATAAAAAAGGATGGAGCCATTTTTTTGAAAATATGGAAAATGTCCCAGGCTCTGTATGTAAAGTACTCCCAAAATTGCAATACCAATTTCATGTTCAGGGGGCCGCGACATCAGCGAGATCAATTGGGGAATATCAATTTTGGAGAAAATTGGCTAAACGTTTTAGTCGCTAGCGTTGTTCACAGACGGACAGACACGGCCAGTCGGACGCATGAAAGGACAAACGGAGAGACGTTTTGCCGTTATTCTATTTTTCGGTATCAACGACCCACAAAACATGGATTCGTACTACAACACGTGTTAGAAGATTTTTGTTCTAAATTTTGCAAGTGAATTTATTCACTTTTTCATTACCAGGGCCCTGTAATGAATGTTTTCTGTCGAAAATTCGCCGTTTTTGAGCAGCATAACGTAATATTCTCTCTACTCCGTAGCGAGAAAGTAAATCAGACTACAGCGGAATAGGAATTAAAAAAATGCTCCAAAACGCCCAACTCTGAGTGGAATATGTTTGAGAGCAAGAAAAAATAAGATGTTTTATATTTTGGAAGCCTTGCCGAGAGCGCCACCCCCCCTTTCATACAGAAGGAGGGGGGATGTCCGCGAATGCCTACGATTGAGAACTTTCGCGGCGGCACGCCGATCGGAGAGGTGTCGGCAACTGTGGAGTAAGTTGAAAATTATGATGGCAGGTGGTTGCGGTCAAAAGTCTGTTTTGACGCTGTAATGGTTTTCCGTGATTAATTCCGTGAATAATTGTCTTTTGCGTAAATACATTCTTGTAGTACTGTTAATTTTGGTATGGCAAAAGAAGGCAAGATGGGGAACTGATAATTGATGAATCTTAGTTTTCTTGTTTCGAAACATATTCCATATAAAGTAGATTCGATGTTATGGGGGAGGGGATTTTTTAAAATTCCTTTTTCATTATAGCCAAGACGATTTCATGATAGCATTTCGAATCGCAAAATGCTATGCATTTTTTCGACTGTTCAAAACCATACGTTTGAAATTTGGCTGAAATGGACCGATGCGTTCCGGAGTTGGGTTGGAAAAGTGCCAAACTCGGTCAAGTACTTGGGAGACGTCCATAAAAGCTGCTATGGGTGATTAACTTGTTGAAACCCTGAGTAAATGTTCCCTTAATCTAAGTAATTCGAAGTTTGAGCATGATTTTCAGAGCATCCGAAATCGTAATATACTATTTTTGTTTTTATTATGAAAGATTTTAGCCTTTTAAAAATGACTTTATCTGATGTTTTTGATATTCGAAAATGAGACATATGGGATTAAAGATAGTAGCTTAGAGAAAATTTCCTCCTGTTTAGGTATTCGCGCTACTGTAAAATATGAAAATGATATGCTTTTCGTATAATTGCGTTGTTGAAAAATGAAAGAAGTGTTTTTGCAATTTTTTAGCTTAGTAAAAATAATTTTATTGCCTGCTGTGCTTTTGTTGCATGGCATCTATTTTATCATTCAGTAAATATCAGATAGGGAAGTAAAGTTTATTGAAATTTGAGGAGGATGAAGGAATTTTCTTTTTCGGTGATATTATGATCTTTTATGAAACGTACTAAGGAGCTAAAGGGCAATAGGTAAGTACTTCCAATTTTTCTTTGGAAGTGTAGTAATTGTTGCTACCAGACGTTAGTAGCAGGATATTTAACTTCTTTGAAGTTAATGCTGTGCCGATTTCCATTAGAAATTGTTGAGAACAGAGAGTTGTAGTTTGTTTTTTTATAAGAATTATTGTTCTTGAAGAGCTGTTCTATTGATGTGTTAGATGGTTTAATTCGATTTGTAACCCAGGAAGGCCAAGTGTTTTCTGAGTTATTCTATTCTACGGCTTCGATGTCCTACAATCTCGACCTCTTCAGACAATTCACAAAATTCACATTATTTTGTCCTTGGACCCTGAAAAACGTTTCTGTTTCTTGATCTTAATTGTCCAACAATGTTCCTAACTGAGTAAATTTGAGTATGTGTTTACGACCCGGCAGTGTTGAAATAGAGAATATGGTTTCACCATTCGAAAGAACATTCCATACACTTACAACCGTGCAGTATAGTTTCCGTGATGCCATTTCTCGAAAAAAAAAGTTGCCTTGAACTATGAATCAGTCCTCCCATAAAATGGGTTCATATCACGACGTCGGTGCACAAGAAAAATGACACACTTATAAAATTGTCATTGCAAAAAATATAGTGTCTGACTGGTGTAGTATACGTTTTTACTTTCTCGTTACGGAGTAGGGAGAAATATTTGTAATGATGCACGGAAAAAACGGCGAATTTTGGGCAGAAAGTCTTTTATTACAGCTGCTCTGGTAACGAAAAAGTGGATAAATTCAAGTGCTAAATTTAGAAAAATTCCTCTAACACTTGGTGTAGCAAGATTCCATGTTTTGTGGGTCCTTGATGCCGAAAAATCGAATGACGGCAAAACGTCTGACCGTCTGTCTGTCCGTCTATGAACAAACTCTAGCGGCTAAATCGTTCTGCCTATTTTCTTCGAAAGTGATATTCCTCAATCGATCAGGCTAATGTCGCGGCCCCTTGAATTTGAAATCGAGATTTTCATTTTTTGAGGATACTTTGGTTAATGCCTCTGAGACATTGCCAAAATTTTCAAAAAAATGGTTCCATCGTTTTTGATTAAATTTTGTTGTTGGATAGTATGAAGGACGTTTAAGAGAATGGTGCAGATTTCAGTTTCGTTGGAAACCTTCATATTTCGAAAATTGCAAAAGTACTAAAGATGCACCAAAAACACAACAAAATATTAGAGATAGAGATTTTTTCCTTTAATGAAATCTGATACTTAAAGATACATTTTGAAATAAGGTCATGTACAATTTTTCGAAAATTTGAGTACTTTTCGCGTAATTTTGCGTGACAATACACACGAGAAAGTACGTGCTGTTGTAGTACCACGTTTTTGTTTATTGTAAAATATACTGTTTTGGTATTGTTTGAACTCATCTCTTCTCTTAGATAAAAATGATGATTTTTTAGATGTGTCATTTTTCTGGTTCATCTGGTTCATTCAATATATGAAATCATTTAAGTTCCTCGAATAAAATTAAATAATTTAATAGTAGAAATAAATAGTATCAAAATATTCATCACGAGGGAATGTGTGCACGAACTATTTCAATATCATGACGAAGTTCTTAAAATTAAATAGAACTCGCTATACCGCATATTTGTTACTCCTGAGAGTCCACTGGAGAATTGTATGGCTTCATCACATTTCACTTCGTTCTCAACTATGATATTTGACATCTTGGAAATGTCAATTCTTTTGAATGTCAACGCGCATTGTGTCCAAATTCCGTATCGACCTGAATTATATTCTCTTATGACAAAGAATCTGCGGCTCCTTGTTTCTCTCGGAAAGGAATTCTCTAAGAATACGTAGTACATATAACTAGTCCGATTTAATTAGGACTATCTTTTACAATGTTTGCATATTTGTGAATGATTTTCTACTCGACTCTTTCCTATTTATTGCGCTCGAAGAGTCCCTGTAGAACGTATGTAACTGTAATCTCGAACTAAACATAAACTTAAACAAATTTGCGATCTTTCTAAATTGTGAAGATTGTGCATTTTATGTGACAATGTATTATGAGCAGATGATAAATGAAAACAATTACTAATATTGATTGTCGGACATTGAGTTCCACGAGCCTTGATAATTTTCCTTCAGAGGAGGAACAGAAAATAAGTTTTGTGCAATCGTTTTATTTCCATTAGCTCAAAAATAAAAGTTCTGCAAACCTACATATTTTCCTAGACTTCACATTGAGATCCACTCTAATTTACGGGAAGAAACTAATTGAAAAGTACAAATAAATAAAAGTTTGTATTTTTTTTTGTTAAATCATGTGAATGGTAAAGACATTCTACGTACTTGGTTTGCAGTTAATGTAAAAATTCATATTTAGCACATGAAATTATTAGTACATTTACATTTCAAATACACCACGCTGGGTGAATGATATGCGAGTTAGCCAATACAATGGTATTCGAATATCACGTCATTCGAATATCCAATTCAACTCGCAATTAATAATATTCTGTCATTAACAGCGACAGCAGCTTTCGTACATGTCGGAGGGTGAGTAAAATTAGCACTTTGTCCACGACGAGAGTGAGTGTCAAAATTCCATACTCCAGTGCTATTGATTGATTTTCACGTTGTGAAAGGACTATGTATTAAGGTGAATACCTTTGCCAATACGGTTCGCTTGATGTCACCGCTAACAAACAACTAACTTAATAATAAATTTACCTTGCAAAGAAATATATTCGAACACCACTTACAATTATTATTATTATTATTATTATTATTATTATTATTATTATTATTATTATTATTATTCATATTTCAAAATTTCACGCTCTTCCGGAGTTTTCAAGTATAACTCAAGGACAGAACGTCAACACATATGGTGAGACAGATGGTGAGAAGTTCTTGCTCCAGTGCACTCAGGTTCCGCTTCAATGATTTAGGGAGAGAACCTTGCGCACTATGTTGGTGGTTGCCAGCAACACGGCCTTCTGCATGGTTCTGAGGTGCCACTCATTAAGATGGAGTTTTTATTTCACAATCCTCCAATCTTCAGCCACAAGCCCATTAGTTGAAATAACCACGGGTACAATATCTACCTCTATTAGTTTGTACAAGTTTTCAGCTCAACTGAGAGGGGCTGACATTTACTCCTCTTTTCTGCAATAGTTGTCAGCAGATTATGATCCAGTGGGACTGCGATATCAATTATTATTGCCCTACGAGTAGTTTTGTCGAATACGACAATATCAGGCTTATTTGCTTCCACTGTTCTATCTGTAGTATCCACAAGATTTTTGTTCTCTCATTAGACAAAACTTGTTCTGGTAGATATTTGTAGTATGGCAGGCTTTCCTTTATCAGGTCCGATCTTTTAGCAAGAGCTTGGTGGATGATTTTGGCTACATTATTATGACGTAAATAATCTGTTTGTGCCAACTGAGAGCATCCACTGCAGATATGTTGGATAGATTCGGTGGCCTTCTTACAAGGCGACACTTGTCACTGATGTTCTCTTTCATAATATATCGCCTGTAGTTATTAGTGGCTACTACCTGATCTTGAATGGCCAGTACAAATCCTTCCGTCTCGCCAAAAAGCCCAGCTGTTCTCAGCCATTCAGTCGATCTCTTCATATCTATGGAGTTACTTTGAAGAGCAGTAGCAAACCTGCCATGGAGTTCCTTTGATCTCCACTGCTCAATTCGGTCCACAGGTTTCGGAACTCTTGGATTGTGATCTTCCTGGAGCAGCTTCAGAGGTGTATAGCCGTGATCTTGTGCACAAATGGCCGTCATGGATTCGTTGTTGGTGAAATAATTTCTGAGCTGTTTTTCTTGCTGGCGACACATAACTTCAAGACTTAACAGTCCACGGCCCCCATGATGTCTTGAAAGATACAGCCTTTCGGTGGAACTTCGAGGATGATGCATCCGATATTTTGATAGAAGTGTTCTGACTTTTCTATCGAAAGCTTGCAAAGATGTCTCAGACCACTTGACAACTCCAAATGTATGTGATGCTGCTGAAAGAGCCCAGGTGTTAATTCCTGTAAATTTGTTTCTTGAATTAATACAGGACTTGCAGATTTTCGTCACACGAGAGAGAACCTTTCTTTCCACTTGTTTTCTTATTTTTTCATCCGCAGTTCCTAGGAGCTGCTGGAGGCCCAGATACTTATATTCATCGCCACTGAAGAGTTCTTGAATTCTCAAATCTTCCAACAAATGAGGTTCATTCTCTGTATTCTGACGCTACCTCTCTTCACGTGAACTACTGCGCACTTCTCCAAACCCAGATCCATACAAACAGAGCTGCTGAAGCTTTCTACTAGTGTCAGCATGCTGCGAAGTTGTTCTGGCCCTTTAGCATAGAGCTTGAGATCATCCATATATAATTGGTGGGAAATGATCTTCTTGGGGTTCTTCAAAGCATACCCATAGCCGGAAGCATTCAACATCCTACTCAAAGGGTTTAATGCTAGGCAAAACCAGACGGACTTAGGCTATCTCCTCCCTTATTATCATTATTATTATTATTATTATTATTATTATAGTATAGAATATGCAAGTTCAGTGTGCAAGATCGTCACACCATTTCACTTTCTTGCACACTTGATGCTTCCGAACAGTTAGAATTATTTTTCTTGGAAGATGTGATTTACCTTGATTGTTTTCAATAGGATTAATTAATGGTAATTGGAAACATTATTTCAGTTTTTGTAACATGAATAATAATTTTTTTTTCCAAATTAATGTCAACATTCTTATATAATTTAGAAGTACCTCTCTTGGAGGTTGCCTAGAAATGTCCAAATAAAAAAAGAAAAAAATAAATATTATTTTACATCGAATTTACATTGACCTCAACGCCTCAAAGTGAATGTGATAAAGTAACTACTTTCTCATGTATTGCAGTGACCTAAACTAAGAGAGAAATGTGAAGGAAGTGCAAAAAACGAAAAACAACATAAATGTGGGGCTCAGAGGAAAACGAGGCAAGTGATGTTTTGAGGAAAAATAAGTTAAGTGGGTATTTGAAGAGTAGATACTAAGTACTAATAGAGAAACAATATTCCAACCGTTATTTATTAGGAGTTCTGACATCTAGGGAATGAATGTTTAACTGCTTGTAAGATTTGTTGTTTTTGTTGAAGGAAATTTAGTATAAATGATTATCATTGAAATGGTGTTTTGTTGATTAGTAAAGCACGTACTATCATTCAAGTAGGGAATAAAAGAAACAACCACCTGCTTACTGTGGTCAGTGCAGTACATAAAAATGTATTAATATTACTTGTAAGAATGATCTAATAAAGAAGGATGACGAGAATAAGGTGATGTAGAGAGAAATTAAATGAATCAGAGAAACAATATTAAATTCTTTCATAATGCTACTTATGCCTCCCAAAGAAAAAATAGGATTTTTGTGTCTTTATCTGCTAAAGCCTTGGAAGATCAGTCAACATACTTGTACTTAAATCAAATTACTCAGAGCCAAGACCTCTTAAGTAAATGAAGTGGAAGAACTTTCAAGTTAGTTGAGAATGGAACACACCACCATCATTATTTCTACAAGTTTCTCCATATTTCTGCTCCATACAAGATCAGAAAAGGAAAAATCGAAAACCAAATAGGAATGACAGCAAGACAAGTAATCTTAACAAGAACGGTTGCAGGAAACGATATTGTTAATGAAGGAGTTAACGATAAACTTCTTTTAATTAGATTTATTTAAATAATATATTTATTTAAAATGTAATTGGGTTTTAATTACCTAAATGGTGGCCCGGTGGCTGTTAATTACATAAATAAGATAATAAATGTCATGCTAATAATATAATAATGGTAATAATAATGCTAAAATGATAATAATAACAATAACAATAATAATATTATCAAAACTGCTGATTCTTTAAACATTAAATTACATGAAAAAGAAAAGAAACGCCTATCATCTAAAGCTGCAGTGACTGTTTATACAACTAAGACTGCACTGCTCTATCCTTCACTTCACTTCACTATAACTAAAAACATTTCCTTCATTATTTCTCTGCTCTACACTGCACGACACCTCACTTCACTGTATTAATTAATATTCTTATTTAACGTCTTCATAAACTTAGAAATATCCTAAATTAATTTCCTAAACTGTTCAACCCTTCGAGAAAAGTGTTCAAAGGTTTTTGTAGGCAATCTATTCCAATCCCTTATCGTTCGATTTGTGAAAGAGAGTTTCCCGACATCCGTTCTCTGCGGTATAGCTTGTATAAAGATAAATTATGCAAAAAAGGAGATAAGTATTGAATTTGTTTATTAATTTATCATTATTTACCAGTTAGGATATTAACAGATTTAATTTTTATGAATTATGTTTTGTGTTGTTTTTGAAAAAACTTAAAATACTGAACTAACAAAAGATAGTGGATAATAATATGTCTTATTAATAAAATATCTGATTTTAAAACGAAAAGTGTATTTGTTATATCTATAAATACCCGTCTTCCATTTCGTGTATTAATTTGATCATAAATTAATGCAGTTATCGTTGTCAAAATGATTGAAAAAATCTGATGGAAGGATGAAAGTCGTCCACCTTGCGAGATTGCTCCAATTGCAGTTTCTAGGAACTCTACCACGTTTAATTGGAATGACAAACCATGTACTACGTTTCCTCTTACACTGCACGGTGCAGTGGTCCATTAATCTTCAAGTGCAAATATTTTAAAAACAGAAAATATTGAAAAAATGACATTTCCAAAACAATATCCAAGACAATATAGACGTAGTTTGGGGAGGGGGATTAAACTCATTGAAATTTTCAAAGTAAATAAATTTTTATTTTGAAAAGCAATTTAAATTAATATACCTTAAAATGAGGAAAACAATTTTGGGGATTTTATATTACTGTATATACGAGTAGTTTATTATTATTATTATTATTATTATTATTATTATTATTATTATTATTATTATTATTATTATTATTATTATTATTATTATTGTTGTTGTTGTTGTTGTTATTGTTTTATTATCACTTCCAACAACACTTTTGTCAGTTTGAACATAACTTACTATGCTTGTACACCAATACTGTAACTCTAATACTTTTCTTTTAAAATTCCGAGTACCAAGCAGCGTCGATGTTTAACCCAAAGGGATACTTTTACTTATTTGTAAGGGAAGAAGAAAACTGCTTCGTGTTACTTTCTGAAACTATTATAAAAAACGACCCAAAATTATGTTTTTGTTATACAATCCTAATATTGATTCATAATATGTGTCCTGTCTGGCAAGGCATTTCTGTTACTGTTAATTTTTATTGTAAAACTGTCTCGCGTTGACAAAAATGTTAGAGGCCATCCTCCGAATTGAATCCTCCTTGAGAATTTTCTGCTTTTTAGATCTATGAGAAATCCTCCTTGAGAATTTTCTGCTTTTTAGATCTATTCAGGGGCGTATATAAGCGAGTGGTTTTGGGGATACACACTAACCTACCGATACTTTTGAACTAAATATTTTTCTAACTATGTGAAATACACTGCGCTGACCGGCTATTTATTAATCACAACCTCTTTTAGACAGGCAAATGAAAGAATTTAATGTATGGTGTCCCCTCTGTACTCTGTCTTACCGTGCTCTACCTTGTCCGACCCTTTCTTATCCCGTCCTATCCACACTGCCTTTCATCAATCCTCGCCCCATCCCTCCCTGTCTCACATGGACTGCCCTGTCGCCTCCGTCCCGCCCCTCCAGACCTGCAGTGTTTGCTTCGACCATCGTTACTAACAAGCTACCTGCTATGGGCAGTTGTAAAAAATGCATTGTTGCGTATTCCCGGCGAACTTCCAGTTGCCGGGACCTTCAATTATTCGAGGTCTCATTGCATTATTTCAATACATCGAAATGTTCTTAGAAGGACATTTAAAGGTATTTAGAAACGTATGATTCAGTTTGGTGGACTTACTTTTCGAGGTACTTGCGAAAAAACGAAAGAGTGGACACTTAAATTTTGTTTTGTGGAGAGAAAAGGGACATGTGGTAGTTAAAAAAAATCTCTTCTAACCAGAAAAGTTTCTCCTCTTTAGGAGTTTTACCTAACAATTTCATTAAGTTCAGATTAAAGCTATAGATTTGCATAAAAACAAACAAATGAACATAATTGTTACATAATATAAAATTATTATCTGCAATAAGTAAGCTGATTTGTGCCCTACGAAATGCTGTCTTTCAATAAAATGTCCGTGGAAATCGGTTTAGCAATTCCCGAGATTACTGCGGACAGACGAACAGTCACGCAGATAATTATGGTAACAAGAAGTGTTACAAAATGGCACAGAATTTCCTTGGTGCGGACTGAATTTACGGTATTGCCCCATCGTCTTGGCAGCTACCATCTATCGTCGCTCAAAATACATTTTTTTGACATTTTCGGTTTCCTAGTAGTAGAACCGCAATATACCTTACAGAATATTAAAGAAGAGTAAAACTTCGTCCTAAATTGCAATTTTCATTGAAAACTTTGGAGCCGTTTTTAAGAAAATGACGTTTATGTCACGATAAATGCAAAATTTGAAGCTCTTCACAGGAATCTATTGTGTTAACGTAAGAACAATATTTTAGATTTTCATATAAAAATGACTGATTGTAAGAAATCCGATTGAAAATATTTAATTATGTTGAAATTCCAGAAGCACTCCAATTATACTCCATAGATTTGATAAGAAATTTAATTTAATGTACTTAGCTCTAAAACGGTACATTACGTGCTTACGTAGTAAGGAGTAATGAAGCGGCCAAAATCGGCGATTTGTCAACAGAGAAACTCATGTGATGGGCTCTGGCATAGAAAAATGCATAAATCTTGTTCTCATACGTTGTTAAATACTTTTTCTAACACGTTGGGTACTCAGAATCCACATTTTGTGGATCCTTGACTGCGAGAAATTAGTTGATGGCAAAACGGTTTTCTGATCTTCTTGAACGAATTTTCTACGGTCAACGGTTAAACTATTCAGACTATTTTGCACATCACGTGCTTGGATTATGGGTATATGGGTCATCGCTCTGGGTAATTAGGATATGGATTATCGACCTTATTTGACGCAAAGTATTGTAGAGACATCCACTGTCATTAGATTTGCTCCTATGAAAGCTGGTTGCTACCTGAAGAACATTTTATATTTACGCGACACTTTCATTTTTCTCGTGAATGTTGCAAATAATAATAATAATAATAATAATAATAATAATAATAATAATAATAATAATGTAGCAACAACCAACTATCCTATATAAGTGTTGACTATTTTTTGTGCTTCTCATATTAATATTACCCGTTCTCCGTAGGTAAGTTTCAGCTACGCCACTGGCAAAGCGATAATCTTAAAATAGATTGAGATGAATCTTCATCATAATAATGTTAATCAATTTTTTAATTTCAGATTAAACTTTAAATTAAATTATCTGAGTAAACACGTTGCATAGCGTCGTTTTCCTTTAAGCCCCACAACTGTGTGACAAGGTTACAAAGATGCCCCATAACAATTGCGCTCGTGCTTGGGATGATTCTTAAAAGCTTATTAACTCCAGCTTGTAAAAAAATATCTACTCTATTTTAACAAAATCAATACAAATCGAAAGGTCCGTATATAGTGTGTACAATTACCCCATTTACATTTACCCCCATTAGCGCTAATCTTATTCTCATTTATAATCTTAGGAATATACGGTACTTCTAGGAATACCGATAGTTATATGAAACTGTCTGACATAGAAATTCTGAGTTTTGGACTTTTATTTTCTCGCACTTCATAAGAAGAGAATGTTAGGTAATCGTGCGCCAGAAAACGGCGAAATCTCGGCAGAAAAACTCTTTATTGCCAAATGGTTAATATGTTATGCACATTGTGACCCCATGATCAGGTACACATTTTCATTAATACCAATGAAATTCCATCTCATAACACATATCAACAAGGAAATGTACAACTAAAAATGTTAACTATACCTTGCAGGAAGAGAACTAATTAATGTACTACATATAGCTATACAATTTACCCACTTTTTCGACATCAGGGCCCAACATTTTCTGACGAAAAATCGCTATTTTCTGCATCAGCATTACAATTTTCTCTCCACTACCTAAGTACACAGTAGGCGAGAAAGAACACAGAATGGAGGAAATTGTTTGAGAAGAGCAAAATTTCAGTAAATTAGTTATAGCACCTAAAACAGGAAGAGGTGGAGGAAGAGGAGGAGGAGAAAGAGAAAGAGGAAGAGGAGGAAGAGGAGGAAGAGGTGGGAGAGGAGGAAGAAAAGGAACCAGAGGAGGAAGAGGTGGGAGAGGAGGAAGAAAAGGAACCAGAGGAGGAAGAGGTGGGAGAGGAGGAAGAAGAAGAGGAGAAGCAAGAGGGGAAGAGGTGGGAGAGGAGGAATAGGAAGAGGAGGAGGGGGAAGAGGTGGGAGAGGAGGAGTAGGAAGAGGAGGGGGAAGGAACTTCTCTCCAAAACTGGATAATTCCAGAGCTAGAAATCGCAACAGAGGTCGATGTGCAGTTTGTGCAATTCTAATTTTATTTTGCTTTTAATTTTGTGAATTGTTGAGGAGGAATAACTATATGCATCTATCCGGTACAGTAAAGAAATGATACAGATAGTTACATAATTGTGCTGCAAGCCATTGCAGTGTTTTCTCTGTGCGAATTTGGTGAAATCGCTCTAACACTCTTATCATCCTGCATTCACGTACTTCACAATGTTTACACATGTATTTGTGAGTAGGGCACCCAACGCTGGATTAGCAATTTAACGACGCTAGCATGATTTTGCAAATCAGCAAAATGTTGCCATCGATAAATGTAATTTGACCTAATGTACCAGTGCATTTTACTTTCTCGTATTCTGCTGCGAATAATACTATGCTATATCTAGACCTCTAAATTTTGTGCACAAAAGGTGATGATTTAGGCACCTAAAATAGGTGTCATAATTACGAAATTAGACACTAATAAGCATGAAAATTGACGTTTTAGGCATTTAAAATATGTTACAAAATGACTTATACATGCAAAAAAAATTACACATGTAAAAGTTACAATTCTAGCATCTAGAACTGATTACAAAAGGATTAAATCAGGCAATTTTTATTATGCAGACTATTTTAATAATTATGAGAGACACTAGAAGCATATTTTATTTACTTTTATAATTCGCAGTAGAGTCTATAATCAACATTTTCTACAATTTGTTTTACAGTGAGGCTGTCTTATCTATTAAAATTATTTTAAAAACTGAAAATGAACTTTTCATTGACACATATTTATAGGATCAAACAAATTTAGTCACATTTCTCATGCTTATTTCTTCTGGAACTTCTTCACTCACCACTCCCTTCGCCCCCAAAAAGAAATTGTACCATACGAACCATTTAAACATTGGATCGTATTCAAAGATTTCTTCCGGGCTGAAGGGCCGTGGTCCATTGGAAAACATATTTCCAGACGTTTCGTCCGCAACTACGGCAGAGCCGTCTGTCGTAGTTGTGGAAGAAACGTCTGGAAATATGTTTTCCAATGGACCACGGCCCTTCAGCCCGGAAGAAATCTTTGACTACAACTCCGGCCGTGAAAGCCTACACTGTTTTATTGGATCGTATTTTCTAATCTTCGCCTTTCCGACAATAATTTTTTGCCTGATCTGTGTCCATCCTCTTCTGGACTTTGAAGACGACGCGCTGGGGCGATAAGGCTCATCCTGTCAACAGCGCAGCTACACCAGGAATTGGTGCAATTGTCTAAGAAGTGCAGACTTACTTCTTGAATGTTTACAACATTGTCATTATGTGTGAACGTATCAGCTTTGCTTCGTATTTCTTCTGCTTTTTCTCAACACTTCGTGGGCCAATCAAAAGGGCATATCTTTACCTGGCTGTCTGTATCGTGCCTATTTGCTGATATTGATATTGTGGACTCTATTCCAGTCTCCGTTTTAAATAATTAACCTAATACTACTACTTCATTTCCTTGCTATGGTGACTTCCACCTTGGCGTGCTTTCACATTCTTGCTGATCACATAGCAATCTAACTTTAGGTGTATAATATGAATATCTACAAAATATCTATGTGACTTTCTGGTCGGGGGCAATTTGCCCCTACCCACAGAAATAATATTTGTTTCTCTAAAATGAAACTTCTCAAACTTTCCTTGACACTGATAAATCGTCTTTTCGTTATTGTGGGCGGCAATTCGCTTTCTGACGAAAAAGGGCTCATGCCACACACATAATGCGTATTATAGATACTATTTTCATATGAATTATTTCGGTCTTTCTGAAACTTTTAGGTATATGTTACAAAAGTTTGAAAAAAAAATAAATTGTGAAAACTGTACAGAATGGAAGTGCATTTTTGTTTTTAAAAAATCACGTAGTATCATAAAACGATAATTTTCCACTTTGAGCTTTGCATTAATTTTTTTAGGGGAAAACTCAGAATAATGGGGATGATATTTGGAGGAAATTTTTAAACAAGATTCATTCACTTTCCGTTACCAGAACACGGCTATAAGACTTTGTGCTGAAAATTCACTGTTTTCCGGTGCACGATTACACTTTTTCTCAGCCTAAATATTGAATGGAGTTTTGAGTAAAGAGCAGAGAACATACGCTCCAAAGGCTTTAAAAACTTCTATAATTACATTACTATTTTATCCATATGTTATAACACTGATACATTAGTTTTACTACCATTTCAATATGAAAATTTGATAAATAAAGGGTTTTATTTTTTGTAGAAATAAATTGTGCGTTTAAAATGGGAGAGAAACACAACGCTATTTGCGGGGCTGGGTTCTCTCGAGATTAAAGTCCATAAATTAACGGGCGTATTTACAATGCGTCAGTTCCCCGTACTTAATTACAGGCGCTGCTGTCGACGCGTCTAAAGCGAAGGCCGCAGGGCGCGTGTGGGCCCTTTTGGGGGAAGCGCGCGGCGGGCGACATCAGCCCATTTCACTTGCGGGCGGCGCTGCCGAGCGGAGGGCCCACGTCTCCGAACAAATGCGACACGATAGCCTCGTCAGACTTCGAGCTGAGGATCAACGGTTACTACAGTCATTGACTACTGTAGCCATACAAAAGTAAAAGTATAGAATGTAATTGATTGATTCATGAATTGATGTTCCTGGGTAGTCAACGGCTACGGTCATTAGCTCCGTCAGTGCAGTGTATATTTATCCCGGGACTGGCGATGTTCCCTCACCGCTGAATGGTGAGATCCAGCGCTGACCTACATCTCGGTTTGCGGGACATTTTCCCGTTTAGATATTTCCTTTCAGATGGGTACCGCTGCAGCCGGGTCAAGCTCGTAGCTCCCGACTGGTCTCCCGGCATGTGTGGTAGTGTAGTGCATGTGTGTATGTCTAAGGAGAGAAGATAAGAGGAGGAAATATAAGGAAAGATCGCATGCAGTCTGCGATCCGTTTGTTAGAATAGTGCTTCGGCATTCGCCTGCTGTTGATCGGAAAAAGCACAGAAAACTTCCGATCAGAGGACCCTGTCGCTAGAATTCTCCTCCACCGAACGGCTGAACTCAAACGAGCTATACAACTAGTGTCGAAAACCGGCCATCGCTAGGTCTGGAACCCTACGACCGCCCTGTGAGAATAGCTATAGAGACAGAGGAAATGCTGACCCTGAGATAAGACCAGTGGGTGATATATAGGATTGTAGATATTTTGAAAATGGTGAAATGTACAGGTTCTGCGCAGATACTGTCAGCTTCAGCAGTGTAATTAGTATAATATGTTATGTAAAATTGTATGTATCCTGTTCAATTAATTGCTAAATAATAAATTTTAGAGGATAGTAGTATTTTTTTGTGAATTTTGATTTATTGTTTTAGTGTTATCGCAAGCTCTAGCGAAGGAAGAATTCCGAAGGAAGATTCAAATATGTCAAATATACAAAAATGTCTATTCAACGGATCACGAAGTTTTTTTGTGTGGCCTTGTTACCTCAAGTCAAACGTAATGAAATTTAGATCAGTTGCGTTTTGAGTATTATTGGAATTTTTTTTAATAATAGCATGACGTACTATTATCTACTATCATCACAATCTTTCCCAGGAGTTTGTTTTCATTTTATTAATCGTGGTTCGTTTTATTTGGTCATTAAATGTTTTGCATTTATACTACATAATTTATTTTTCATACAATTGTGTTACATACAAAAATTACGTTTTTAATTTTGCTTAAGAATACTACATAGATAAATACATTCAGGGACATCTTATTTACTATAACTGAGTTATGTGGTTCAGGGCGGGTGCGCTGACTTCGCATTCGGGAGACCTGGATTCTTCAGTCCCCGTGCCGGCCATCCTGACCGGAGTTTCCGTGGTTTCCCTCTGTCATCCAGGTGATTGCTGTGATGGTTCTACTGAAAGGCCACGACCGCTAGCCAAATTCGTTCCTCGAACCTACGTGATGTCACGAAGGTTAAGCGAATTCGAGACATCGCGGGTTCCTGGTTGGGTGACCGACTAGGAAACCCGAGATCTAACGGAGGCGAGACCAGTTGCCTTTTACAGAACATAATGGCGAAATACAAATACTAATTTACTACAATTCATTTTTAAAGAACGAATATAATAAGAAATATAAGCTGATATAGGATAAAAGGCTAAGAGAATGTAAGGGTAAACTATATACGAAGAAAGAAGAAATGTTTAAACAAAAATTATATATTCGAATTTTAAACAGTGGATTACGTATGATAAACGTATGATATTCGAATCCTAACATCTTATTACATTACTACATTATGCAGAGTATCGTTTTCGTTTGAGATAAGGTGGCTTACAATACTTATTTCGTAAATGACTAGTGAACTAAATTTTATAAAAAGGGGTGAAATTGCAGGTAGTATTATTTTGACCAAGTCCAATGACTTGTTGAAAATATTCGGTAACCGAAGAGCGGAAAAACATAGAATTGATTGAAAATGAAATGGTATCCCATAATTTTAGACAAATGTGAATGATAGATATACATATGTATTGCGTTGTAGAGAACGTTTAATCCATATAAATACTGCCAATGCACTACAGCTGCCAGAGTATTGTGTATATATACTCAACATTTTACGTAGTCTTATTGTTAAAGAGAAAAGGACGGAAGATTTTCACTAGACCATTTCATTATTTGGCTTGATTTATCATGTTCTTCAAAACAAAGTACTTGCTTTTTGGCGAAGAATTTGAAACATTGTATTTTCCATCAACACCTTCATGACAACCTAATAGAAAATTGTTGTAATCTTCAGCATGTTTCAGTTGAATATGCGTCTCATCGGCAGAGCATGAATTCAAGTCGACGACATGCGATCATATAATTTGACCTATTCAGTGGTGGGTCGTGAGTCTAAAAACAAGTGATTAGATGTTGGCAAAATTTTTACACTCCCTGTTTTAAAAAAATCTAAATGTGAACAAATTAAAAGAAAGAAATATTGATTACGGATACAACTTATCATAATTTCAATTAGAGGTGGAACTATTTCTTGCACCTATTTCACACCCACACACGCTACAATAATTGTGATCCGCACTCCCGATTTCGTACAGCAAGTCATACAAAAAAATTAAAAATATTGGCTGCAGCACAACCAATTCTATTGAGTTTACAATGATGTTTTAGATTTTTGCAAACATGTGTTTTTGGGAATTTTGCAACTTTTATAACATGCATATCTAGCACAGATTTTTCACATTTTATTAAGTCTTTTTATCTTCTTCACACCACTACGAAAAAGGGTTTTCCAGGAAAACACGGTGTCGTGCAATGGTAATGAAATTTTACACAACAATACAAGACATACAATACGGCACGAACTGGAGCTTTGTATACATTTAAACCAAATTAGAACTTTCCAGGAACCTGAGTAGAAAATGTCTGCCGCTCTGCTATGAAGAGCCCAACATCGTAACTTGGGGAAGGCCACGGCATGAGAGAACGAGACAGTCGCGTGACCCACGTATACTAATACAGCTCTCTCTCTCTCTCCCCATGCCAACGAAATAATGTATTGATTGATAAAAAGCGGTAACACTGGTATTGTGAAGGTTTAGTACAGAAAATCTATTGCTCTTCTGCCACAACAGCGTGCAGTAGACGCGAGAGGTATTATTCATTCAAATCTGTCCGTATGCCCCACTCCCTCTCAATTAATAAATGGCTCTGCGCGTGCGCAGGGCCCTTGTAACGCAATCTCCGAAGACAATGCGTGCATTAATTTCAATAGAATAGCAACCTTCCTGCAAATTTTGTTCATACTTTTAGACCAACCTGAGCAAATTTTAATGTAATTATTGTTAACATGTGTACCCGTGCGGGAACTCTCGCTTGTTAAACCTCACCATTCTCTCTATCCTTCGATTTCCATATTAATCCCATAACATGTCTCTTTCATTAATATCCTCGTACTCTCCGTCACTTGTTCTATAAGTCTCCTTGTAAGTGTGCTAACTGATCGTATTTTAACATGGATACAATACACCTTTTTCAATGCAAACTATTGTTATTTAATTTTATTCACGAACAGAGAGATAAACCCGTGCGATTTAGTCTCAGAATATCGAGTAATTAGTTTAATTTCACATGCAGTTGAAGAGCTTGCACGTCTCTGAACAGGTGGGGTAGAATCGAGAAGCGCAGAACCAGCAAACGTGAAATAAAAAGTCCAAGAAGATATCGGTCCTATATATTACGATGTAATGAACGTTTCTTGAAAGCCTTTGATCTCATAATTCTGGGTTTGATAGCTATAGAACGCTTCATTTTTTAGTTATATATGTATATAGATTTCAACGTCGCCCGCGTGTTGCGGGTTGCATTTGACATGAATATTTAGATGAGTGTTTTTACCAAATGCTTCATATTTTTAAAGTGAAGTGCAATCCGTCAAGCCTCCATGAAGTTTTTCTTTTCTAGAAACCATATTTATACAGATTGGTAGCGTGTGAGAGCAGCAAAACTCCTATGCAATAAAACTCGATTCTACTAGGAGATTTGTGTTGCTGCTGACCCAAAAGAATAAAAAAATTAAGAATATCTTAGTGAATGCACTGCATGCTATTGATCTGAATCTTCGCCACTGATTCGCCCGTTTAACTTATACTTCTAAATCTATTTTTTTCTACGATCGTATAAATATGAAGGAGGTTACCTCTACACGTGTGTGAATTTGGCATTTCCTTAAGACACCTGAAAAATGTGACTTTACTATCCCGAAATTATTTTTTTGCTCGAAAATGTAGAAGATGGTGTTGAGCATATAGCTGAGAAGAGTGAAGGTTAAACAAATAATGATGATAATTTTTTGTCTCCATTTTACGATCTTGGAAAAAACCATTGTTCAAAAACAATTATTTTATACATTGACTATAAACATTATTTATAATTCTTTCACATTAAAAAACGTTTTAAATTTAAAAAGTTTGTTTACTTCTTACAGACATCTTCAATAAGGTGTTGCGTTTCTACATTGAAATGTGCCCCGTGTTTGCTGCTGAAGTGTTTCACGCAGAAAAAATCAGTATAATGTACGTAGTATAATATTCAGTATAATCTGGATATATGGAATTGAATTGAATTGAATGTGCCTTATTTTACGTGGCCAGACTCAGGCCATGAGGCCTGCTCTTCCGCCTGACCACGAAAGATAGATTGACTTCGGAACGCCATCTACTGACTCGCATGATTACTGTAGGTAATTGAAAAGTCCGAAAGTATCGGTTTTCCCCGTTTTCAGTTTAGTTGATATAAAAAATAGAATTTACCTCAAAGCCCTAAAAACATTTCAAGGAAGTTAGACTTATGATATCAACTTCATATTTAGATGTTCTTTATTCTAGTCAGTATGCGTGCATGTTTTCATTGCAATTACACGCTTTAAATGCATTTATATTTTACTTACCTTATTGCTTTCGATACAAAACGCTATTTAACACTGCATAACGTCCGTGGAATGAGAGGATTGTGATTACGAGGGGAATTTAGAAACAGTTGAATGATGCTAGATTTCCTCTTCTAGACGGAATATGTGCCAAAATCCCTCTAGTCTTTTTGACACCGCTTCATCATTGGTAGACCCAACAACCGAACAACCCAACAACCGAACATACAGCAAGGAGCTCTGCAAGTCAAGGTAAAGAGTATGTTTTACTCTCGTTTCCGATCAGCATGAATGTTTTTGGCAATTGCACCCATTGCCGGTGCAGCTGCTCTGAAGACAAGTTGAGACTTATCGCCGCGGCGTGTGTACGCAACCCAGGCGATGAAAGACATGTCAGGCAAAACGATCCTGTCGGAAAACCGAAGCTTACAAAATACGGCCTAGCAAAATACAATTTTTTCATTCCTGTTCATAGCCAAGTTGGAACCCAAAGGAAATTGATTCAGTGGTGAGTTGTAGTTGACATTTACGTAATTGAAATGATTGAAGGCGTCATTGTCAACAATAGTATTTATTTCACAAGTAGCAGCTTTCGATGGCTTAGCCATCATCATCAAATTTTTGTGGCTCCCAGACAGCAGAAAACTGATGATGATGGCTAAGCCATCGAAAGCTGCTATTTGTGAAATAAATACTATTGTTGACAATGACAACGCTTCAATCATTTCAACCAAAGGGAAAACCTTTGACAGATCAAGAGTCAGTGGTGCAAGACGCCGAAGAGAAAATTGGTGCTGCTAAGCGAGCCGTTACGGACAAAGTGCAAATGGGAGAGAAACAAAATTCTGAATATGATGTAATATGTCGCATGGAACAAGTTTTGGTGGAGGAAGGTGGGGAAGTTCCAGAAGAACGGGCTTGGGAAATGTGAAAAAAATTAAGTTTGCTCCTATAACCTCTGTATCAGTGGAAAGATCCTTTTCAGCTTTAAAAATGATTTTAACAAATAAGATAGTGACTTATTGTAGAAAATTTGGAGAAAATCTTGATCTTATATACTGTGCTGGTAATTACGAAAGCGAATAAAATAATATGCGTGTAGTCACTCTCATAAATGAAAAAATACTTGACTTTCCTGAAGAATAAAAAGTGCTTAATTTAATCCTTTTTTATTGATCAGTTTTAGATGCCAGAAACATTACTTTTCATGTCTAATGGTTTTCAAAGTGTCATTTAATCATTTTCTAAGTTATTTTAATTGCAGAACTTCGTTTTCCGCCCAGGAGCTACAAGCTCTGCCGATGATCGCTACGCGATCGAAAAGATCTTAAGCAGAAATATATAAAAAAAATTGATACCAGACAACATCTTTTTTATTTACTTTTATTTTAAGTGCCTTAAACGTAGAATTTCATGGACAATAGTGCTTAATTTCATAGTTTTGTAATTATAGGTAACTAAATCATCACTTTTTTGTACCTAAAATTCTGACATCCAGTCATCAGAACCCTTGGTATAATAGGTTTTTGGGGGAACGATGCTTAATTTAGACCGATGTTTTACTTTTCATTTCCATTTCCTCAATAAAAACACAATTAAAACAAAATATATACCAAAACAATCTACAGTCTATTAACGTTCAATGTATTTTAATTATATTGTTCCAAAAAGGGAGAAATGGGGAAAATCTAAAAGTGTACATTCTATATTGAGATATTGGTTGCCTAATTTGGACTGTTAGCTTCAAGTTGGACCGCAAAATCGTCTATTTATTGAAAATAACACTATAGTCTAACTAAGGTAATCTTCAATGGTCCAATTGAAGTTAAGAGTGGAAACATAGAGAAAATCACGCTGCACAACTACATCGAGGATAGCATTGGTTTTACTTTGCGTACTCGGAAGCTAATGGAGTAGTCTAAATGTTGCAGTTACTCCCTGCGCACACAATGGCTTATGATATATAGGACAAAAACAGGAAGAGACTGTACGAAAACACTGTAACACTGCTTATTAAAATAACTGGTATTGCGTGAAAATTGTCTCACAACCCCCTTTAGAGCGTCCACAAGCCTTAGATCCGACTTGTTTGATCCAACCCTCATATGCATAAACTACAGTGCTTTGAATAGCAGGTTTGTGCTTTATACTGATCACCCGGTGCTTGAACGGTCCAATGTAGCGACGGTCCGAATTCCGCAACTTTTCACTATACAGTCACAATTGCGATATAATTGTTTATAAAGTTTATATTAAATAAGTTGTAATTTGCGCGCATCGCTTAGGGATATACCCGATGAAAGAGAAAAGAATTTAGGAAGACAACAGTAAGTGTTATTGAAAAATAAAGTAAATGATTAATTTCGGTTAAATTAAAAACGTTTGGTTACTGACAATGAAAGTGCATATTGATACATAGCAATTATTTAATAAAGGATACTTATTAGAGCATCATGGATACATTTTGCACATTTTTAGTTCTATGAAACTATATCCGGGAAATCTCTGTATTACATGAGTCGGATATTTCATATCATAATAATATAGAATAGAGAACAAATTTTTGAAACTATGACAGCATTACTGTAACTCTCGCAATAGAAAATAAAAGAAAACTGCATATCTTGAGTACAAATACCCATCTTCGCAATGCTTAATAAAAGAACAATAGTATCGGTAGTGAACACATCCTTCTTTTAACGAAGTTCGTCCTATGCTTCGAACGATCAGATTGCGTAAATCTCTGAAGAGTAACTTCATTGAAGACAGTAAATGAAAGAGGAGAATTATGTTTAAACTTCCAACCTATAATTGATACACAGTCTATAATTTTATTATATTATTACATTGTAGAAATTCTGTTTCTAGTTACCTGTACTGCATGTTTTGCGCTATGCTATTTTATTATAAATATAAGCATTATTTCCACAATGCACCCGAGAACAGAATTATTGGTATTCCTTTCACTTCGGCAGCAAAACCATTTTTGACTCGAACGACGAAATTTTTGACAATTCTTCTTTTTAGAAATTTAATTATTATACAGCTTGAAACATTGAATTATTACGAACACTTCATCACAACCGGCATATAATACAATAAATTAATTGTAGTGTTACATTTTCTTACAAAACATTTGTAAAGAATATATTGAAAGAAAGGTGAAAAGGAAAATTCCATGCTATTCTAAAAAATAATATTTTATAAGAGAGACTTAGTGAGAAAAATTTCACTGTTATTGAATTGGGAAATACCACATATAGTTGATACTTAGCGTTGGTAGAAATTAAGTTCGCTGTACTAAGAAAATTTGTTTGACATTTAGCAGAATAAAGATGATATCAAAACACCACCTATCGAGGTTTAATTTCCCTTTTTATTTCCGCCGCTTCCTCAGCGATCATCAACACACGAGAGAGTTTGGTGTCATGTCTATTAATAGTGTGTAGACAGCACATGTATGATCACTTTACGACAGAACACGACACATGTAGTGCCATTGAGGGAGATGTTAATTTTTTTAGTGTCCTAAAAATTTGCCACATTGTTACCATATATTAATCGAGATAACTAAAATGAGTTGATATGTTTCCTTAGCAGATTTCCCTCTCAGACTTACACTTTTTGGTTGCCATAATTTCAGGGATTCGCACTCAAGTTTCGTATCTTCGGTAGTTATGGTTATTTCTCTCTATGATTAATATAGTATTTTCATGTAAACTTTTCACGTGCAAGGTCGTGTTTTTACCAACAATATCTGGTGATTAGTATAAGAACTCAGTTGAAATATTGCAAAGAATTGTTTCTTGTAAAGCAAGAAGCGGAAATTCTATGTTGACTTCTGAAGAAAATCGCCGTTTTCCGGCATACCATTGCATAACGTCTTACGACTCTTCTTAAGAAGTATTCGCAAGTCGAGAAAGTAAAAAAAAAGTTACTGCTAGCACTATAACTGGATCGTATGATTAGTTATTGACGTATCTTAATGCATTATGTTCCCAGGCATCCCTATCCAATGTACTGAAATGAGTTATCTTTGGTTCTTTTACGGGAAAACTACCTCGTCATGGTTTAGAAACAATCATCTGCTGTCATCTAAGGTAATGAAAAATACAAGATTTGAATTCACTTGTTTGCAGAAAACAATCTGAGGTTAGTTATCTAGGATGTTGCAGAAGAATAATACAAATGGAGTTCTTTAAAAAACATCCTCCTCAAAATTACCAAAGGGCAAATAATAATTAGAGTTTGATGAAGATAGAATGATAATATTTTATTGCAATTGCAGGAAATAATCCAAACATTCTAGATAATGAATGAAAGATGTCCCTTTTGAAGTATAGAAATTATTATTTCTAATAATAAATTAATAATTGAAAAGCTCTAATTGAAAATAATGTGCTGAAAATATTTGAATGTATTAAACACTTCAAATATTTAAGCGACTGGTTAAAAACAGTTCAAATATTTAAGCAATTGGTAAATAATTAATAGTTTTATTACATCATTTTGGCATAGGAATGTGCAACAATCATGATCAGCATTCTATAACATTTTAATACACCAGTGGAACTCAAACAGTTAATTTTCTTTCTACCTTCGACGGCACTGTAACGGGAGTTAACTTTCTGGCTACCTTAATCTCGTGGGTACGAACCCGACTCAAGGAGGTGGATTTTAAAGCGCTCAAAAGCCTCAATGTCACATTAGAGTCATGTAAAAAGGGGACAGATGCCCCATCTAATCAGATCCTCCAACAATCCCCGTCCTAATCAGATCCCATTTTCCATTCGGCTGAGAATGAATCTAGGAATGGATAAATATGATCACATTGTTTCGGATTCTGAAACAAACATTGAAGTAAGAAATAGTTGGTAGCGTTGGATATCTGGATGTGGTGCCAAATTTGAATATTCTCAACCACACAGTTGACGTCGGGGGGAGCAGTGACACAGCGATGGCACGCTTTCAGAACACGCGGATTAAAAACATCAACCGTTACGAGAAAGGAAATTTTTGAAAGAAAACTGCCATATTTATTTGCAATTACATAGTTTATTCACTTTAATACACATATTTGCTTCTTATCTCTTCGTACGTATTCAATCGTATAGAAAATGCTGTTAAACCTCGGACGTATTTTCGAGCTTCGGGACGGGTTGAGATTACCTCAGAGCAAGTATTTCCGCTGTGCAAAAAACTGACCAAAAAAATCTAGTGTTCGTGTCCCGATGCTGGAGTATTTTCGATACTAATTGGGTTAAATTCAGCCGCTGTCTGGAAGTACATTTTAGAATGATCTGATCCATAGTGGTTTCTCCGATTAATACCACGGAATGCCGGAGCAGGGCCCTGAGAAACTGGCCACGAACCGCGCGCGGTATATATTTCTCCCTTGCCCTATTCTCAGCCCTTACACATACATGTACTACATTACCACACATATCAGGCGACCAGCCGAGGGCTTAGAACTTGTGCCGGGTGGGGAGGGAGCCCCACTGACGGAAAACTCCCCCGCAACCCGACGTGTAGGCTCGCGCCGGAACTCACCACCCACTGGGGGAGGAATTATCACCTCCTTCCGTTATAAAGCATTCACTTCATTGAACTGACTAGTAACCATAGCAACAGACGTGCCCGAAAAAATCAATCAATCAATGGAAGTTTCGGAGACGTACTAAAACTAAAATGCAGTTTCATTTCACTTCAACGCAATATGATTTGATTTATTTAGTAAAAGGTCAGTTAAAATTGTATGAAACGTATGGATGAGAAGTATCATCTGCGTACTTTTTCTTGAGCGCCAGAATCCTTTTCCAATATTTAAACCTTCACACTTCATCATCATCCTATCACCGCATGATACATAATTCAAGACGTAACAACCTTATTTTATCAAGAGATACAGCCGAAAAAAGCTGATCCCCATAATCACACACGTTAATCTCTCCGGGACAATTATGGCTCGGCCTCGGAAGATAATGTGTATCGTGGTTATAAATGGCCGAAAGTACACAATAATAATAATAATAATAATAATAATAATAATAATAATAATAATAATAATAATAAAATTAAGAAAAGCGGAAGATTAGCAAAATTTGAAAAACTATATGTACTTTTTGTAGTGAGCTGTTGATACATTTGACTTTTCCGTACGAAAAATTAAAAAACAATTGAGGCCGTTTTCGAAAAAATGGTGTTTGAGCGTTTCTGAGAATGCTGAATTTTTCGCTCATTTTCTCAGAAAAAATTTGCGTTTGCGAGAAAACTTCATATGAAATTAGAAGCAGATGAATTCGGAAATGTAAAAATGTGAACAAATTGCCGCCAACGTAAATATTAACGTCGTGAGAGGCAAGACAAACAAAAATACATTTTTCTAATTTTTGAAACAAACAAAAGAATAGAGCAAAATGGCGTTTATGTTATATCATAGAGTACATTTAGCGCCATAACTACCAAAACGTTTAAAGAAAAATTGCAGCCGTTTTTGAGAAAATATTGTTTTGTTAGTATTTAAAATTGCACTCTTTGCTCACAATATTCTGCGAAAACGTCGGAAAGTTTCAAAAAATATACATGACCTTATTGAAAGAACTAAATAAAGAGAACTAATATCATTTGATGTCGAAAAAATTCAAAATTTTTCTATTTTCGAAAATATAGATATTTCGATATTTATCTAGTAAAAAACTGTATGTGACGTATGGGGGAGAGAATCGTCTGCGCACGCTTTGTTGAGTTCCAGAATCCCTTCCCAACAATTTAACTATTAATAGTTGAAAGATTTATGTGTTAAATAATAATAATACTACCAATAATAATATTTTAAAAAGCACGAGATTAACATTTGAAAAACTCAACATCGTTCCGGAATTATAAAAAAATTATTTGCAACGGAAAACGAGCTGTAGATTTGATTTTCTGCTTTGTTAACAAAATAGTAAATTATCCTCAGCTCTACTACCACTACAATCAAAAGGATAGCTCAACAAATAAAACGCATAGTGAAGCTACATTCACGTCCAGAAGCAACTCAAGGGGCCATCTCATAATTTGCTCATTGCATCAGGGAAACTGGACAAAAACCCGATCGAGATGGGGGTCATTGATCCAGAAGCTGAAGTAATTTTTTTGTAACAGGCATATTAAGTGTTTAAAAAAATATACAATACAAATGTAAACTAATTCATTATACTATATCATTGTTTTGTTAAAATAAACATTTTTTTTGATAATCAGTATGATTTCTAATTGTGTAGAAACGGTTATGCAGCAGAAAAGATTTTACTTTTAACTCTAATTTGTGTACCGATTTTAATTCTTTAATGTCATCTGGCAATGCGTTGTAAAGTAACGTACATATATTGTATGTGGATTTCTTGTAGTGAGTCGTTGATACTGACACTTGATGAACATGATTTCTCCGACGTGTGTTGCAATTATAAATACCAGTATTACATGAACATATGTTCCCACCTTTAAGTAAGTAAGTTTTGACAAATATTACAGATTCGTAAATAAATAAGCAAGGCACTGGGAAGATTCTATGCTCAATGAAAAGAAGTTTACAGGGATCACGTGGATGGCATTTTTTCATTATTAGGATAATATTTTTGCAATCTAAATGTATGGGTACTAAAGGATGATCTTCAACGTAATATTATGCTATATTTCAGGCGAGAATGTACATTTGCAAAATACACGCAACGAGCTGCATTCAGAAGTAAGAGGGAAAAACTCACCTATGCCACCTTCATAAATGTGAAATTTTGTTAGTTTATATCGACTGATTGCATATTGTTCATTTACAAAAGAGTAGACGATTGACTATTTGAAATGCAAAGTTTTTCTTAATTAACTATTAATTTATTATTACGAAACCAATTTGAATCTACTAAATACGTACTTTGAACTGGATCGTTTTTGCGATGAAACGCTCGTGTCATCGGAGAACATAACTATTCTTTCATTTCTAATGGACAAGAGCATATCTTTTACGTATAACAGAAAGAGAATAGGATCTAAGATCGAACTTTGCTGGACACCATGCTCAAGTGGCAAAGCTTTGAAAAGATTAGTAAATAATGTTCGTTCGTTCCAGTACTGTATTTCTACACTTTGAGATCGGTTTTAAGGTACGAGATTATCCAATCTAGGGTAATACCAATAATTTCATATGAATGTAGTTTTGACAGCTTTATGTTGTGGTCAATAACATCAAAAAATATTCCAATGGGTGATTCATTTTGGTTCATTGATGAAGCAACGCCTTAAGAAAAGAAAATATGGACGTTTGCGTAGGTTTTCTAAAACCGTGTTGTGAATCTTGAACCCTGCGTTTTTTCTTAAAAAAGTATACATTCGCATATAGAAAAGCCTCTCTAATATTTTTGAGAAAACTGACAAAAGAGAAATTCGCCGGTAATTTTGAATTTCAATTTTGTTCCCATTTTAAAATAAAGTAGCTTACTTTTTGCTGTTTTGAAAATATTTGGAAACTTTCCTAGGCATAAATAAGCATTTAAATTGGGACTTAACAGGTATGTAAAGGCAGGTGCATACGTTTTTAATAAAGAATCTGGAAATGAGTCCAATTCAGACGAATATTTTTTTTATTTTACTGGCTATTCTGAGAATTCACTGGAAGAAGTTTCGCAAATCATTATGTCGAAACTTTTCGGAAACCATATAATGATGAATTTTTATGGTTTTAATCCCTTGGTGAAATCAGCGGCAATTCAAGAAACGTGTTTGAAGAGAATTGCATATTCTTTCGAATTACTTGCTTCTCGGTTATTATCCTTCAAAGGATAATAAAATATCCTCATTATTTTCATTATTTTTGCCTGAACTATTAGTTTTCTTAAAATTCTTTTGTATTTTCGGAATATTAACCCTTTAAAATAAAGTAAGTGGTTTGTTTTTATTAAATGTTCTAATAGTACCTTGTGTGATCCAAGTATTTCTTTTCGGTGAAATGTTTACTTTTCTTTTTTAAGAGAAAAGTTTGCGTTAAAGGGAAATTAATGTTTTGAGAAAATTAAATTTTATTTTTCATTTGTGTCAACAGCCTTATACTGTGCCCTGAAGCAGAATATCCGTAAATAATTTTGTCAGCTTTAGTATATGCTCTGAACATGCCTGTATTATTTATTGTGTCAGTAATTATTAATTGTAAGGATTTCTGCACTGTAATCACTGTTATCTAGTTTATTCGTTATTTCATATCTAGTTGCAGTTTTGTTAATTATGATTTGATACATTTCTTTTAGTGATTTAAATGTATTGTGTGTAGGTAAATTCACTGTCGTATATAAATTAAAAGAATGAAGTAAATTGAGAAGCGGCTCTTTTTTGTGAGATTCACCCAGAAATTCAATATTGAAATCTCCACATACAATAATGGATTTAAAGGAGCAATTACTAATTTTGCTCAGAGCTATCTCTATATTCTAAGAAACTGATATAGTCTAAAGCTCGCTTTGTTGGCGGTTTGTAGTTGGAAAACTGCATATCAATTGAATTCTGCCAATACGGTGTAATCAATATCATTTCTTATGTATATACACGAACCTCCATAAGCAGGGCCCTTATTTGATTCCCTCGCTCTATAATACGTTCTTGTGTGATAAAAACGAGTAATTTGGGGTGTTAAGATGATTATGAGATAACCGATGTTCTGTTAAGCATCAACACGAAATTACACCGTTGCATCTACACTAGAGTAATCGAAAAGCGTCAATACGAGATTGCGTTTTTTACGTGTATTTTACTTAGATCACACTGTAATGTTGCTTCGATAAATTCAATTTTATTTCAACGAGACTGAACATTATGTTACTTTTTTCGAATATTTTGCATATACATACAGAGTATGATTAGAGATTTAGATAGGTTCTATAGGGAAATATTTTTGCTACATCTGTCTGTAGTTGCTCTTTATTTATCTTAAGGGATATTATTCGAATCTGATTTTAACCAAATTTCATTCCAAAGTACGACAATACATCTCCGTGACGTTGTAAGGAAAAGAAAAATAAAGAAGATTCATTGAATCATAGCTAGGTAGTTTTCAAAGAGAGATGTGACTCGTTACTGAGGCAAGAGCAATGTCACTGTAATTTTCAGCAGAAAAACTTGAATCAAATTTTTCAAGCTTAGTTTTACGAAACAAACAATGTCTATTACTGTGGTAATTTATAATTTTATTGCTTGAAACCAGTAAACGTTATATAATGTCGCAAAATGTTTCTCTTTAATAATTTAATTAATTATTGTACTGAGAATATGTATGTGTACTGAGAATTCATTAGATCATCTTTTGCATTATACAAGTCCGTTAAACTGAAGATGTTACCAATATCAGCAATCTTAACGAACGACTCGGAATCAGCTTGCACTGTAATGAATAATTGTCAGCTTTCAACATGTGTAGATTTTCATCAGCATTTCTTTAGTAATTACATTGGTCGTCCTTATATCTCCACGGTATGAAAATAAGTTATTCCTGAGTGCGTGTCCAATAATTCCCGCCGTGGGGCAGCTGAAGGCAGCGGTCGGCCGCAGCGCGCGGGGAATGCGCCGGCATAGGAGGAGGAATGCGCGCTGCCCTGGCGTCAACGCAGCGGAGGGCGAGTCCACTCCGCGCAGGTCGCGGCCGCGCGGCACTGCGCCTTCCGAGAACGCCACCATTGCGCCACAGCTTCGGCAATTTGATATATTAAAACCCAAGAATTGTTTGTTTATATAAATATATAAATAAATATAAAAATCAAGGATTGTTTGTTTGTTTAATCTATTTTATGCGCTGCTGTACCGTTCATCCCATTCGATAAAACTTTGTCAAATTACTGCTTGCACTTACACTGAGCAAACAAATTAAGCTATAGTACAATGGAAATGTGCGTATGCCTGTCGCACATAGACGCGCGTTGATGATTTTATGCTTACTCAAGCGCCTCTGAACAGAAACTCTACGCAACCCGCTGCACCCTCGAGTATTAAGCGCATCTTCACTGCATATTCTGCCTCAGCGATTGTGAACTACCGGCCGGAATTATTACTTGTATATTATCTCAGACAAGTAAATCACATTTTTCCAAGACAGTGTCATAACGAATGTACGTCCAAACTTGAAGGAGAACGCTTTAACAATAGGAAATTTGTCAACTATATTCAAAGCAGCTCATAGAACTAACTCGTACTCGCGAGAAAGTCTTCCATCTATCAAAATGTTTGTACAGCATAACATAAAACGCGATAAATAATCACGTCACTAGTAGCATGTGAGGTGTAATATATTGCAATTGCGAAGCATTGCCTGGTTCACTAGTACAGTATGATGAAACTAGTGGTAACCCGTCAAAGATTACGACACGAAATCAAACTCTCGTATTAACAATTCATTATTATTAGTGAAACCCAATTTAATTTCTTTAATACTAACATAAATGATTTTTTTTTCATTTCAAAAAGACCGGGAGAGATGGTTTAGGACATCAGCTGATGTCACTACATGGCCGACCGGGATGTACTAGGTTCCAGTCCTGACGGTGGCAGCATTCTCGACTCTAGCTTTTCAACTAGATCGAATTCAGTCGCTGTCTGGAGAAGCATTCTAGAGGCCGGATCGTTAATTTTCCGTTGTTTCTCCGATCAACACCAGGCGAATGACGGAGCAGTACCCAAACAAACGGGCCACGGACCGCGGACGATCTTTCCGTCCCATTCGTTATCCTATCCACACTCCTTACACACACACCACACACACACACACACACACACACACACACACACACACACACACTTACACTAACATGCACTTCACTATCACACATGCCGGGAGACCTGTCGGAAGTTACAGCTTGTCCCGGTTGAGGCGGTGCCCCGCTGGTGAGAGATACGTGGTTGCGGAAGACCTCCTAGCCGGCGGTAGGTTGGTGATCTCGCCATCCAGCAGGGAGTTCACAGCCACCTCCCGCGATAAAAAATGCACGACACTTACTGGAACAATTACCTTAGCAGGTGACGCGCTCGGAATAATTAATAATCAATCAATCATTTAAAAATGTTTTGTATTACCAGTTATAGGTTTTCAAACTGGAACCGCGGTTCTCTAGAAGGCGGCGAAGCGATATTAGGGAGATTCTTAAAGAGCCATCGGGAGAATTGTCGGACTATTTTGTATTGTTGCCTCTGGCTGTCACGTCCAACGAAGGAATCGAATAGTTCCTCCGATATTTGTTTCAGTCGTTTAGGCACACTGCCTTCTCGGAATATAACAGCGTGTGTATCCAATATTACGTCCACTGGGTTCCCAGAAATCCCACGTATGTCTGCGCAGTCCGTCCATTCTTCTGCCATGGCAACGGGGAGCTCGTTCGTATCTCTTTAGGGTTGTTCTCCCGTGTTGGCCGTATTTTTATTGCATCCTGTAGTCATTTATTTGTGTTTACAAAATAATTTTGTACTATGACATTCTTGGTAATAAATTTGTTTTTTTATTTATTTTACTAATCAACAGTGGATTTAGTTGAAATTGACAGTGCTTTTACAATTCATCTCCAGTATCTTTGCCGTAACCACCAACGTTGTATATCCCTAGTGCCCGTCGCGGCCAAGGATATTTAATTCTCCTGCGTCTGCAGATGTCGAATTCAAAGCTTGCGATGTCCCCAGTGAGCGTGTGGCGCTGTCTTCATTCACAAAAGTGAAAGAGCGAATGCCGAACTTTCTAACCCCTTTCACTCAAACTGGGAAACCGAATTATGCGGCGCAAAAACTGCCGAATTCTACCGTCAGATGCTAAACATTAAATATGCGACGCCGCGTATAATTATTTACAAGAAAATGTCTATCTTGCTTAAATTGCTTAAACTTGACCATATAATTTCGGGGACGCAGGAAATTATGTTATAGTTCTTATGTATAAAAAGAATTGTACGTGCAGGTCTGTGAGGGAAAAGCGCAACAACTTAGCTAATGCTCACGACTATCCAGAAGAAGTTTTTACAGTCAACATCTCAATGATTGTATCATGATGTTTTTTATAGGCGACGTTTCTAGGCAACGTACGCGGTGCAGCATGTGGGGACATGAAAGCATTTACTTTGCTGGCGGCGAAACCCTACGACTTCCCTTTAAGTATTTACAGTGCAAATATGGACAACGGTTATACGTTTTGGATAGAACAGATAACCACTAGTATGTGAGAGATGCATATGAATGACGCGAACGGATAAATTTCATGAAAGCTCCAGCTATTAAACATAAAATTATCTTTTGTGTTTAAACAACAAACAATCTGCGTAACACTCGGGGAGAAAGGCAACTATTACATCAAGCAGATGCAAACAAGAAAATGTTTAAACCGATGTTTAGACGCATCATGATGAAACACGGTATCGTGAAAGGAGGTAGCGGAATAAGATATGCAAATCTGCTCCGGGGATAAACATTTTTTATGTTGATTATCGTAATTGAAGTGTAAAAAACAAGTTTTCACAGGATTTCAATCCATTTACCCTGAGTACCTCGTACAAATACAATGTTTTTAGCTTTTTATACAAATTTAAATATTTTAACCATATTAGGCCTATAAATATTGATTTAAATTATCCTAAATTTTTTTTATAGATGATGAAGATGTTTCGAGAATTTTTATAGGCACTTATATCAGATTTTGACCCTTACAATCAACAAAAAAGAATGGATACATAGATAAAAATACTTTTTTCTTCGTTTTTTAAAGTATATCTTATGTTCTGACGTAGATCATAGAAAGGGCTGTTGACGTAGATCATACAAATGGTAGTTGTGTCAATTCTCTACAATTTCATCATTTTATCTTATAATTTGCTCCCGACAGTTTAACATAAATAAAACAGTAATTTAAGAATTTCTTACTTATTTTCTTAAAATTAGTTTTTTGTATTAATTTTCGTAGTTTTTCAGTTTTCTGTTTATTAGAAAAGATAAATCACGAAAAACACAATTGTAAGATTAGGTAGGTGAAATGCTATCACAGTACACATTACTCAGAGACTACAACGTATAACTCTACACAGTACTACCCACCATGCAGCATATAGCTTGATATTCGTAACAATTCCTATCTCCAATATATTCATTTATTTTTTCAATGTATTAAAAGAAAATCGCATTTTTGCTATCTGAGTTTGAGCTATCAGCATTTTCTCCATTATGCACCTACTTAAATGACAATAATGAAACTAGTGGTGTTAGAACAGCACACACTTTTTTCGTATTATTTGATTTCACATTATTGATTTTGTCAAAAAACAATAAAGAATATTTGACGTATGGGGTAGAAGGACAGTATTCGCACGTTTTCTTGAGCTCCAAAATCTCTTTTCTCGCCTTTTAACCATAAATAATTTAATGATGCATAGTGGTTCAAACATAGAAAGGTTAGCAACATTTGAAAATTAAACAAGTTCGCACCCGAATTATATACAAATTAACAGGTAAGAGCACAGCATATTAGAATTTTTAGTACTGCTAACAAAATAGTAATCCATACTCTCGGCTCTACTCCTACAATAACTAGCAAGAGGAGAGCTTAACAAAACGGGCGCTTAATGAAGCTACATTTATGTCAAGAAGAAAAACAATGGGCCATACCAGCATTAACTCAATGGATGAGGGAAACTGGATAAAAATGTGATTGGAATTGGGATGATTGACCCGGAAGCTGAGATAAATAACTGTTAAATGTTTTTTAAATGGTATAATACAACTATTAAGTAATGTATTGTATATATGTAAGGCAGGTATCCCTAATATAATTGAGCTTGGAGCTTAAATCGAATGATGAGCGGATCGATAGCGCAGATCTCGAACGAGACGCACGCGTGGATGTTGAAAAAGTTATTGATTCAGACATGACAATCACGACATAAGGTCGCAAAGATAATAAGCTTTATCAAGAAACTGCAAATTGAATAATAACATTGAATGTTGTTTCTTTGTTATTGCAGGTAAGATTAATGATTAGAATAAATGATTGTGTTATACCTTTTGTGTGAAGGAATAAAAAGAATCTTTGTTATTGCAGAGCAACAAATTCGTGTTATTATGTCTAACTAATAAAAAAACAGATACATTACAAAACAACATTCAATGTTATTATTCAATTTGCAGTTTCATTACATATATTTATAAAAACAATTATTTTTCTTCTTAATGTTAGTAAAATCTCTAATTGTATAAAAACAGTCACACAGCAAGAAATATTTTACTTTGAACTTAAATTTGTGTATTATTTTAATTGTTTTCTACGAATGTCTGCGGATAATGTCATCTGCAAAAATGGTGCAATTCTTTAGGAAACTCCATTTACCCATTTGTGAAAAGTATCTCGATTTCTCCTAAAATTACCGGGAAAATGCTAACATTTCGAAAAAAACTGTCCAAATAATAATTGTTTTTTATTTATCTTCAAAGACAGATAGAAACAGTCTCGTGTGGGAGAGAAGTACACTCCCACACACAGTATTTATAGATCTATTATTGAAGAATAGATTTCGCCAAGAAAGAAATCTCCAGATCTATATTGGGGTAGGGGAGAATGCTAACACCACTCCAGTGTGGATTCAGAAAACAACGATCAATCCTGGACCACTTGGCAATCTTAGCAAAACAAATGTCCTTCTTTCCCTTGAGACATCTAGTAAGCTTATTATTTTTGACTGAGAAAGCTGATGACATCGCCTGGGCACATGCCATCCCCAGGACTTAATGGTACATTTTGTGGTTTCGGAGGGCGACTCTTCCTGCTTCTTAAAAACTTTTTTCCAACTGATACACGCTAGACTGATGAGTTATCCCAACATATTATCTTGCAATCCTCCCTCCCCGGAAAACGAAGTTCCTCGAGGATCAGTCACTGTGGTCGAGGAAGTGTCACTGTATTATTGCGTCAGTCATACGTGAAACAGTGATAAAATCGCTCTTTGTGGAAGACTGTTATATTTTGTTTGTCGCAAAGCCTGAACATCTTTCAGAGGCAACTCCAACTCCTTGTAAATGGAGAAATTCACTAGCATCAATTTCTTCGAGCCCAAATGTTATTTCCCTTCCAATCCATAATTCAAGTTTTACTTAACGACTTAACGACATTCAATTTGAAATATTTATTCGATATCGTGTATTTAACGACGACTTTTCGAAGGACGCTTCTAGGCGACATATTAACCATTGACATGAGAGCAGGCTATATATCTATTATATTCGTACACGGCGCAGCGCGCCCACCAACTTTCAGCTTGTTTAGAGTTTGTCATGAAAACTTCTGTTGAGAAGAATAACAGAATTATTCACAAATGAACTCTATGGAAATACAAGAAATCTCGGCTTTCTAAAAGATTGCATCATTCAGCTATTTTAAAATGTCAACTCCCTGGATCTCACAGAAACATTACGCGTGCTCCAGAGTTAATATCTTATAAACTCGTTTACATAATATTTTTACATCGTTCTTTCTTTACACCAACCTCTCTTTTAATAGTCCTCCCTTTCCCCCGTCTTCCCTTTACTTCGTCTTCCCTTTACATCGTCTTTCCTTTGCTTTTTTATTACTACTGCGTCTTTCTTTCCGCCTTCCCTTTACGTCTTCCTTTGCTTTGTTCCTTTTCCATCTCTTTTCTGCCGATTATTTTTATTATTTTTACTTATTCTGCGCACAGAATACACATTGTCTCTACAGCAAATAAATTGAGTGATAAATCCTCTTGAAAACATTTAATTTTTTGTAAAATTACCACTAGAACGAGAAGCAATCCTTTTTTAAAAATATTTATTGATCCTTGTTCGACAAAAATTTGTAGACTTTTTAAAAATAGTGATAATAATCTTAAAAAGAAACTATGTTTATAAATAATACATGATTCATGAAATTTTTTACAATGCATGATAGAAACTTTGAGAAGAGACAACTAAGGAGGATGTAAAAGATCTTTAATGCGTGATTTAATTCGTGGGAATGAATTAACTGTTTTTCCTAATTGAAAAGATGTATAAGCAGGAGAAGAAGAAAGAGAAGCATAAAATTTATCTGAGACACGAAGGATCCAGGATTTTAGGGAAAGAATATCGAGTTCACGTAATATTTGATCATTTCTTATGAACCAGGGTGCTTTTAGTGCTTTCCTTAAATAATTATTTTGTATAATCTCTAATTTTTTAATATGAGAAGCAATACTGCTCACGAATTATGAGAAGCGATTTATCTTGAAGATACAATGGTCGGATTGTTAAATTTGTTATATCCACATTATAAAGCAACTGCCGAAAACATGATATCCCCTTGAAAGCCGTGGAATAACATAAATATATATTTTTGATTATGAAAATGATTTACCCTTCACTCACTGAATTTACTGCTGAGGATAATTTACATAGCGCTGACCGCAGGAATTTAATTAACTCCATGTGACATTACGCAGGCAGATCTACACGAGCTGTTAGTGAAATATTCGTTACCCTTTATTCACACCTGCTATAGAGAGCTTGCTTTGAATTTGAAATTTATTGACAAATGAAGACGATATCATCCGATTTGATTGCAATTGCGGAAATATTAATCGTTATAGGTACTAAAATGAGAGGCAGATGTGTGTATACCCAAAACGATGTGTGGCTTTAATGTAAAAAAATACCTTTTCAAAGAGGAAAAAGTTTTCCGTTTCAACTAATTTATCTTTATGCACTAAATTTACTTTCATTTTGTACCTACATAAATTTTCTATGCTACCCCGGAGTATTAGTTTCAGAAGAGAATGATAAAAATAATTGGAATAATATACTTTTATGTATAATGTTCTCGGTGAGAGGCACATTTGCAAAATATCGTGGGTTGCTGCAATCTAGCAATTTTCTGAAAGGGATGCATGAGAAGAATTTATTTGCGCGAGTCTTCATATCTATGCTTCGAGCGAGAAGATTTGAACGATGATAAATGAACGATTGCATTTTTAATAAATTTGATGTCAAAGGGGCAAAATCTACTAATCATAGCTGATGTATTTTCGCTATTTACCGAATGATGAGATTCTTTTGTAGAACATTAAATACTACTTATATCAATTTCTCCCATAGGCAAGCTAATAAAAATTATCAATAAAAACATGAAATATATGTAAAAGATATGTAAAATGTCGTATCAACTGTTTTCACGAGACGCCTCAAAAAAGAATTGAAAAAACCACGTACGCAATATTCGTAATTCATTGTAATTTCATGAAAATATTGAACTAATGGTACCACAGCAACACATATTTTCTTGCATTATTTCTAACTTTCTGAAATTCTAAAAATTCAGTAAGTATTACGAAAATCAGACCCGCGTTTTAAAAAAAAACTTTTTTTAAAAAATTGCATTAAGTTCAAGCAGAAATTACGTAAAATTACTAGTTTGTTCAATAGTACATGACCGTTTCTAAAGATCTGCTTTTTAAACATATTTTATTTACGAAAAAGGTTCTATTATCAATATTTACATTTTTCAATATTTAATTTTTGCCGTTTTCAAAAATATAGAGATTTTACCTAAAACACGACAAGCAGCATTTTTATCGTACTTTGATGCTTAGAAGCCAAAAAATTAAAAAAAATTTCGAAGCTGTGATTCAGAAACTAATTGTTTAAAAATTACTTGTCTCACTCGAAACTACGCTGGAACGCATATTTTCGAAAAATTATACACGACCTTATTTCATGATGTCTTAAAATAAAATATTTAATTAAGGAAAGAAATTTCTATCTTCAATATTGTGGAAAGTCGCCGGAATATAATTGTGGAAAGTCGCCGGTATATTAGTTGTGGAAAGTCGCCGGAAATATTTCGAAATTTTTCGATTTCCGAAAATTCAGATTTCATCGAAAATAAGGCGTGCATCTTTTTAAGTGTCTTTTACGCTATCCGAGAACACAGATTAATAGAAACATTTGGATCCACTTTTGAGAAAATTTTGAAAATGTTGAGACTTCATATAAAGAGTAGTGTAAAAATCAAAATATCCGTTTGAAATACTCTGGTTCCCAATTCATTCAAATCAAAAGGATAATATCAATTTTGGAGAAAAATGTCCAAAAGGTTTGGCCGATAGCGTTTTTCCGCAGACGGACATACAAACTCTTTGGTGTCAACTAATTTTTAGATATCAAGGAGTGAAAACAGTGTGTTAGAGGAAGTCATTCCCTATGTATAGGAACAGTATTTATCCACTTTTTCGAAACCAGGTCCCCACAATACAAGTTGTTGTGTCAAAAAACTCCCTATTTCTGTCGCAACATTACAATAGTTTCTTTTTACGAAAAAGTAATTGACCCTGCATCATCACAAAAAAAATGTAAATCTGTTGTATGGTACATACATAAAACGTGTTATAAAATAAATGTTAAAAGTTTGTAAGGCATGTGGAGAAGTCGAAGATGATCATTATTAAGCAATGAAAATGTGGTGGAAAACTTCATATATTAAGTTATACAAGTGACATTTGGTCCTGATTAGGAGGCAACTCTCATACACTTTTGCTCGGCAGGACACGTTATTACAGAAAACAGGGAGATTTTGTGTACCTTCTGTACACCACAGCAGTTCTAAAAATGTCTATCTGTCAACGAGTTTAACAACAATTATCGTTATCTAACATTACTCCGAACGTAAACAAAAGCACGCTATCGTCGCTCGTCATGATTTGCTGCGAGCCCTCACACTCTCAGGGCGTCGAGCGCGATACTACGCGAAAGGTAGGTCCGTATACGGTCCCTTCCAAAAGTGATTTGTTTATTCAATTTACATCGAAGTCGAAATATCTCTTTTGTCTTGGAGAAATACCATCCACCGAGAGTGACCCTGAAGTTAAAAACGGCTGTCAACGGAGCTCGTCGAGATAACGCTCGTGCGCCAGACCAGCGAATGGCGTCGTCACCACTCTTTCGTGCACCGCAGTTGTCTCTGTCACCTGTTTTTCTCTTTGATATATTTCTCGAAACAAAAGATCGTAGTATCTTCTTCGAAATTTTAACTTGTTGAAATTCTGCTCTTAAATGAGAATATTATGCAAGTGTGTCTTCTCTTTATGTTGAAAATGATACGCGGTGCTTTGGTAATTGCGTCAAAACAAATTGATTTCTGCTGCGGTACCGCGTCGAACACAATGCGAGGAAAACCGTTCCCAGAATATGTTTTATCTCTAGTTCGTCCATTAATGGAATACGGGACTGTTTGTTGGAACCCTTATAGAAATTCACTAAAGGAATATTTGAATAAAGTACAGAGAAGAGCGTATAAATTTACTTTCCGAAGCGATAGGAAAAAAGTAAAATGGGAGTCTCTAGAAATCAGGAGGGTTAAGGCAAGACTCTATGCCCTGTACAAAGCGTGCCTGTTATCCAGCTTGGAATGATATCTACATCCTACTTGGTAGACCTTCGTACTTTAGTAGAGGGGATCACAAGCACAAAATTCCGTTTGGGCTACAGAGAACAGAAGTTGGAAAATTTTCCTTTAGAATAGAACAATAACGGATTGGAATAAGTTACCTACGACAGCCTTGGAACACTTTCCTCTAGGTCTTCAAAGATTTAAAAATAAAATAACTAATGATATTTGTAAACTTTATTAATTTAGTAAGTTAGGATTATTATAACAGTTATTTGATTATTATTGTTTTATTATTATTATTATTGCTGTTATTATTATTTTATACCAAAGTTTATTATACAAAATGACGTAGATTAATGAAAAATCAGCCTCCTAGTGCAATCTGTTGCAGACATACGAGAAAGTGTTTTGCATGTTTTATTTTGTCTCAGCATCTATTGCGTGTATCTGGCTAAAAAATTGCAGAAACATAGTTCAGTTTGAAGGTATATTTGTCAACGAATTTTGACGACAAATTCATATACAAAAAATTAATTAATTTTTGAAATTAATTTTCGACGTGATAACGTTGGAGTACAGTATCAATTTGTTCCCCTAAAACGGGTCTTATAACATTCTATAACATAAATTTTTTGAGATTTTTAAACAATGTGGACGATAGTAAAAAAAATTAAAACCAATTTATTCAGTTTAAACATTTGAAATTCTCGCATAAATGTAATTTGGGTTCAGGCTAGTTAGCACACCGAATCTGTTTCCTACGGGGACATTGTATTCCGGGTTACTGATTAGATTAGGGTTTTCGTTAATGTTACTCGAGACTACAAGCTTCCGTATTAGAAGTAACAAGAATAAAACTGTTTTGCATTATTTTGAAAGACTAGCGACAAAGCGTTCGACCTTGATGTGCGACAGGTTGAAAAACTGTCGAATTGACATTGTCAGTGTGAGTGCTTAGGGACATCGTAAATGTAAGTACTGTGATATTTAAGCCAATTATATACACGTTTTACTGATATTTTGGACATACTATATTTCATATAAAATAGGACGTTACGACAATTCTCACTGTATTAGGTACTTACATTTTAGTAAGATTGTGGTGCGATAGGTGAAGCCAATTACGAACTAAAAACGGAGGAATACATGCAAGGTTTTTTACAAAGAGAGAAAAGAAAGTGCGAAGAGGCCTTAGAACCTAAACGGTGAACAGGATTTTCACTAAAATGGATATTCGCTGAGTGACCTAGCTGCTGTCTCGGACCCTGGGATTTGAAAAGGATCTTTTATTTTTTTTGGGGGGGGGAGGTTTTTACATAAAGCCTTAATGACTTTACACATTTTCCTCAAATATGGTTCCATAGTATTTCTTTATTTTTGCTCGAACTGAGCAAAGTGCACATATACAATGCCGCCGATACAATTTCAAGATAAACGTTTTGAAACGCAAAAGTTTAAACATTTCGACACCATCACAATTTTTATGTCAACATATACGTATAGACGATTACCTATATTTTTTTATTTTATTTTATGTCAAAAACAGCTATCGGCGATGACGTTTTCTTGAGTCAAAGTGTAGGTACAATGATTTTCTTTTTAAAATTTTATTTTACGTCAAAAACAGAAACTGTATGTGACGTGCTACGAGAAGCGCTTTCTGCGCTTTCTTAATTCTCGAACCCCTACCCTAAACCATATACAAGTTGAATTCTAAATACAGAAAGGAATTAGTGTTTTTGGCAAGAATTGTTAACAAACTATTCGCTGGGATGTAATAAAATATATTTTCGAAGGTAAATCAGCTGTAGATTTGGGTTCTTATCCAATATAATGCCCTTTGTGAAGGGATATAATTCTGCCTCGACAACATGGAAAAAGATAATTGGAATAGCTGTATCTCCAACTGAACTCTAGAAGTCGTGCACAGATAATGAAGTTACATTTACGTCGAGAATCAAAACAAGGGGCCATCTCCGAATTTGTTCAAAGGATCAAGAAGGGGTCGGGATTCTGGACGAAAAACTTCATCGAGATGGGGATCATTGACCCAGAAGCAGAGTTACAATACTTGTTACTGGTTGTTTAGAATTATATACTCAAAATGAAAATAATATATTTAATATATCATTGTTAAAGTTAATATTAATTTCCTTTTCGATGTTAAGTATTGTCTCTAATTGTATAGAAAGAGTTATGCAGCAGAAAAGTTTACTTGAGACTTTTATATCGAATTTTATCGATCAATGTCATCTGAAAAAGTGTTGTAAAATAATGTACATGTATTGTATGCGCATTTTTTATAGTGAGCTGACGATACTGTCACCTTATGAATACGATTACCACGTCGAGATTTATAGTTATAACAACGGCGTTTGCTAAAAATATATTCTCACTTTTGAGAAGTCATTTTTGACAAGGTTATTCTTGAAAAAGTCTCCATTTTTTGTTTAAATCTTTATGCTCGAATAGACCAAACTCTGCTTAATAATATAGTGTAGGTTTATTGTCATTAAACCCTCTGAAATTTCGAACATTGGAAGCGTTTAACTTCATTTTTGTGCCTAAGAATCTACTAGTACGAAAACTATGACACATAATTTATAAATTATATATAATTTGTTCATTTATCTACAGTATGAATGTTGCTACTTAGTAAGATTTTCTATTTATATTTTAATTTCATACTTGTATTAATAAATTATGCAATTATATATTCTATTAGTCTTGATTTGTATTAATTGAAAATAATATTTAACTCTGAAGAGATGAGCTTCAGGTTGACGAAACGTCAAGTAATGAGACAATAAAAATATTTTACAGCTTACAAAATCTTTTATTTACCGACAAGATAATTTCTTCATAAAAAATATTTACTGTTTAAATAATGAGAATAGTCAGAGAAGTTTATTTTGTAACTGGGAATAATGTTTGACCGCAAAATTAGTTGGGAAAATCGTGTTAATTAAAAACAAAATTTACAACACTTTGACAGATGACATTAAACGATTAACTTCAATAGAAAAGTTTAAATCCCAAGTGAAATCGTTTCTGCTGCATAACTGTTTCTATACAATTAGAGACTATACTGAGCATCACAAGAAAAAGTAACATTAATTTTAACAATGATACATAATGCATTATTTACCATTTGGACTGTATAAATGAGTATAAACTAACTACTGTAACTAACTATTGTACTACAGCTTCCGGGTCAATGACCCCCATCTCGATCAAGTTTTTCGTTTCCTGATCCATTGAGCAAATGCTGCTGCCCTTGTTTTGCTTCTGGACATAAATGTAACTTCATTTTCAGTGCACGTCTTCTAGAATTCAGTGGGAAATACAGTTATTCAAATTATCGTTTCCATGTTGTCGCGGCAGGAAGTAATAAGAGCCAAAATTTTATTGCTTATTTATCTTTGAAAATAGTTTTTATTACATGGGTTTTTGTTTTTCTCCTTTCAAAATTCAAAATTTATTGCTTATTTATCCTTGAAAATAGATTTTATTACATGGGAGTTTTTTCTCCTTTCAAAATTCAAAATTTATTGCTTATTTATCCTTGAAAATAGATTTTACTACATGGGAGTTTTTTCTCCCTTTCAAAATTCAAAATTTAAGTAGTATATGACTTAGTGTAGGGATCACAGAAATTTGAAAATGTGCACACAATTCACTTTTCCCCATAGCACGTCATACGCAGTTTTAACTGTTTTTTGACGTAAAATAAATAAATAAATAAATGTCAATTCCATGAAGTAAACACGCACTAAGGTGTAAAGTCACATACTATGAAATACCATCATCATCATCATGAAATAAAATACTAAAAATAAACTCAGAAACAAAATTTATTGTTACTACATCGATTAGAACGTTTCGTAATATGGATTTCAAACACACTTTAATTATTTGTGAATAATCTAGAAAATAGCCACGCTTGATTTCAGAGACTTTACGTACATATTACGTTAAAAAAAAAATAATTAACAGAAACATTGAATCCAATTTTCATAAAAAAGTATGTTATAATACCATTTCCGGATTGAAATAACATTCATTATCTATAAAAGGACAACAGAGCCATCATTCACTTTACCGAACTTTCCTCTTAGGTCTATATCCATTCCATCCACATCAGACGCCCCTTCCATTTTTGTCCATCCCCCGCAACACTTAGACGCAACGCACAAATTTTGTTGCGATCCGTCCATCGTAAAAGGTAGCTGCAAATGACTATTATGAAATTTATGTGTTGTACTCGTTGATTATTTCTATCATAATTACTAATATTTATCTAAAAGTTTTGAACATATCCCAAAAAATAAACTAAAAGTTTTTAAAAACGTGAATGAAATTTTTAAAAGAACTGATGGAAGAAACAGCATTAATTTATGAAATTTGATTGTCCTTAATTTAAAGAAATATATTACTTACATTTTAATGCTCGCAATCATTTGTTATAACATCACATACGTTTCTTTTGCTGATTTGGAGACCTCACAGTTACAAGACTGTAACTATTAATTCAGTATGAAAATCACACACACAAGAAAAAAATAGAAACTACAAGTGAATATAAAATTTACATTTCGGATAAAATATCAAAAAATATTTAAAAAATCAACCTACATTACTTAAGAGTACAATACGAATATATAGAACATACAATTACACAGAAAGTTTGACAGACTAAGAAAAACCAAAATTGTAACTGAAGTTCAGACAGATACAAACTGGTGCCTGTTAATCTGATCCAATGCAAACAATTTCGTAACAAATACTTTCAAAATGTAACGGAGTAATTCAATACTATGATAATTGAATTACACATACGTGCAAAAAAGCTACATAAAAAAATCCGTGTTAAATTAAACTTTATTTCTTTTTAGTGATTAATTAGTTTTCATTTAGTTATTGATGTTTTTTTTTAAAAATTTTAAAAATATAATTTTTTTTTTTTTTTTTTTCCAAAAAAATGCTGTTTTTTAAAAATCATTTAGAACTGTTATTGTTGCTAATATGTTTTAGAATAATTTTAACTTATATAATTTAAATTTTTTAATTTTAAATTATTGTAAAAGTAAATTATTGTTGCAACTGGTTGTAATTTTCATCAAGCTAAAACACTTACTAGCAGAAATAATAAATATCTATCTTTTCTTCAAAGACCGTATTTATTCATTTTTACATTTTGCAAATAGCTTGATTGTTGGTCTTACGCCTAATAAGTGGCATCGAACATGAAAATTTCTTTAAACTGTTAGTAAATGCGTGTTCATAATTTCTACATATTATCTACAGGCTGATTATTTATTCAAATCAAGTGAACTCACACCCCAGAGTACAATTTCTGGAAGTGTAATTTACGAGTGGGAAAACGGGTTTTCGCACTATCTTTCAATTTACATGAATGATATCGGTTTAAAGAAATATGAATTTCCAAAACATTGTTTGCATAACAGGATAAGGAAAGATCATCTTTATTATTACTAGGTTTCAGTGGATTATTGAGTGTTGTTTGTATTATTGTGTACCAGGGTTGCTAACCTTCCCTGGCTGACCTTGTTTATCATTAGACCATTCCATTAAATTGGCAATTGGTGTCTTCCTATTGAGATTTGTGTTAAGATTTCCCTCTCTCAACTCTTTAGCTTTCGTTCTCCTCATGAAACAATGGCGGACTTTCGCCGTAAATGCTACCGCTATGATAGCGCAGGTAGGCGTTTCCACTGGCAAAAATATTGGTACTACCCACTGAAAAGTCATCACATAAGATGATTCTTTTGATTTTCTCAAGAATATAAGGAGAAGAGGTAAATATATATTAGAAAACACGGGGAAGATAATGTAGAAGTACTACTAGAGAAGAAAAATATACGCTCTGTAAAACAAATAGTGACGAATTGATCATTATGTACGTACGCATGCAGTGTCAATTTAATTACATGAATTTACTCTAGAAATAATTGTGAGTATAGTATACACGAACGACTACTTAAGCTTCAAAGTAGTTCTCTTCGGGAAGCAACATGCTTCCTTCATAACTGTTTCACAAACACAAACCCTACTGGAAGATAGTGTCTGAAACTGCATGGAATATCCATCAAGGAGCTTTGACCAAAGAATTAAATTCTCTGAGGACACTTTTTATTTCTTGCAAAACTCGTGTGAAAAGTCACGGAAAAGCTGTGTGAGGTCCATCGCATCACATTTGCAAAACATAACCTTTAAATCCCACTAAGCTATTGGAGAAATTTTATTTTCTCATCAAATATTCATCATTAACCTTAATAAGTTTAATGATGCTATTTTTAATTTATTTTCAGGCAATTTTACTCAAACCCTAATGCAAATTCGCTGATTCAGATTCTCGTCAATCACATTCCTTCAGAAGAGGAAAGTGTTCATGGCATGTTGAAACTTAGAAGAGCACGCTCAAGGGTGTTTGACTGAGTGATTGGGCAGTTTCGCTTTGCTAACAAAAAGGTTGCACTCCGAAAATAAAATTGTCGTGCTTGAATGTTTAATTTATCTTCAACAATTTTCACGTATCTTATTTTTATCCAGAGGACATGTGACAATACTAAAATGCTAACTCATGTGACAATATTAACGCGTATTCAGTATAAACTTTTTTTGACACATCTAAAACTCGAAAAATACGTATATTTTGCAATAACTCTAGTAGATATAGAACGCACTGCGGTACCGGCAACAGTAAACTTGCTGTATCACGGTACGCCTTACTGATCGGGATATCTGAATTTCGGTTGCAGATAGGTGCTCTCTAATGGCAATTGGATCTAAACGCGGCCACGGGATGGAACCCTCCTTCCGAAATAATTAAAGAAACGCTCCCGCGAGTGGGGCAGGGGCGCGCCGGGGCGTCGTCGGGCCACGAGACCGGGAGGGGCAAGATTGCCTCAACCGGCCTCGCTAATTTGCCATGGCGTCCTCTTGTAATTGGCTCGCTGGCCTCGCTAAGAGGCCGGGGGGCAATTTCCTGCAGACATTTACGCCCCGCTGCCAATTAGCCCCCGTGTAAATCCGACGTCGGCCAGTAGGTGGCGCAGGCAGCAGCTAATTGCTCATTTAGCTCGAACTCCAGCCGACGCGGCGGCGAGCGCGGAGGCGAGCGGCCGCGGCGGGCGATCCCGTCTTGGGCCGGCGTGACACGCGCCTCCGCCCGCGCCCGTGGCCCACCGCGCTGCGCCGCGCTGCTGCAGGCTCCGATACAGACACTCGAAACATTTGTTTCTGCTTCATAGGCCGTTTGAACTCCAAATAAGCATTTTCGCGTCAATATTATTTAAGTTACGCAAAATAATGAATTTAAACTACATTAAATCTCATATAGCATAAAGAGCTAAAAACACATTCACACGACGGTTTTTTTTTTTTTAAAACGTCTAATAAAAGTGAATTCAACGACATGTAACCGTCATCGACGTCACAAAAATGATTATATGTATAGATACGAAATTTTGACAGGCTCTTCTTCAGGATTGTGCCCTTGCAAAGTTTTATAAAGATTAATACAACACAAATGCGGAAATTAATAATTTAAATAATTTATTGGTAGATGCACCACGATCATTATTTTTGTCTGTCGCTAAGATCAGATTGGTTCCTAATGTATTCCACCAGAGGCTAGCGGTGCAGCAGATCTTGTGCCTAATAATTTGGTAGAGGCAAGTACAAGTGAGTAAGATACATTAAAAAAATCTAATGTAAAATAATGGAAAAGAAAAGAAAATTGCAATATAATGTAAAATGAAAGAAAATTGTAATATTTTATTAAAATTTGAACCAACTCAATTAAAATTAATATTAAATATCTTGTTTTTTATAAACTTGATCTTTTTCCTCCTTTACAAAGTTTGGATATGAAGAAAGCCAGGGCGTCGCCCCGTAATTTGCTTGTAAGTAAATATATCGCCTTCTTTTGAAAACACTTAAACATTCTATGAATTAATTTTAGGAGGTAATAAATATGGCTAATATTAATTGTTTCTTCTTTTGATAATGCCCCAAAACAACTATGAAAGCAGCTGCCAATCTAAAAGCAAGGAGTCAGGGGATTTTTTTCCGTAGCAGTCTTCACTTCTTAACATTTAATACCTACGTGAAATCTTAAGCAATTTTCATTGCGTTTACGTTAGTATGTTAAGGAGGTCTTTGTGAAGAAGAGATGTGAATTCATAGAAACTATGCAGTCTATTGATTGTATTGTTTTAACATCGCATTACTTTTACTTTTTCTTTAGTTTTCGACTGTATCGCGTTCCTGTAGGTTCTATTTGCTTTTCGACTTCGTTCCGGGAGCACCTGAATATGACCTCTACCTCCCGATTTGTATCACATTTCTTCTACACGTAAATTCATTTTATGTAATTCTCCATAGATTTGCATACCTCATTATTGGCTTTAAGAGGTCCATTCTTCGTTTTATTCCAGTTATAGATTTTAGAATGCCAAAAATTCTAATCGGAAGTTGTTCTTGCTGTGAAGACTATATTATCTTTCCCTTTGTTAAAAGGCAAACACCCAAAAGAAACTTTTTCAAGTCGTTGAGGAAAACATGTAACATGATAAAAATATAAAATGTAACATGCTGAGTGTAAACACGTTAACACAGTTTTGAAGGAAACAGTTTGTAAAGACTATTAATTTTCATATGTAAAATATTGATGCAAAATCAGACTGCTCAATTCAATGAATACAGAACAATGTTTCCCAAAAAATTCCAGGGTCATCGCTGCGCTCGTTCTCTCTTCGATTTTCTATCTTTTCTCCTCTCCCTGACCCCTTTGCCGGCAGCAATCCGCGCCTTTCTGGAAATGCGATTTTGCTAGCGGTTTGAGTTGCGTCACAGAGTAAAGTCTATGGTTGCGTGCTCTATGGTAGAGTTTAGTCTATGGTTGCGTGCTCTATGTTTTCGCTATGAGAACAAGCTCAAAGAGGGAAAGTGAAACTCAGGGAAAGGATACTACCGGAAAAAGAGAAAACCTGTGTTTATAAGAAACATTAATCGTCGTATTCCGATAATTCGTCGTAGCAAAAAAGGAAGGCAAACGCATTTCTTGAACTTGATACAAGTGCGTCACATTGAACGAACCGTGGCGGTTCCCTCTACGAACCTAGTCTTCCCGGAACCGAGCCTGATGTAGTGCGCGTGATCCCCATGGCAACACATGTGCCTGTGGCTGCCCTGAGTTGTGGCCCTCGGGACTGTATTGGGCAGTTGAATGTCAACTGATGAAGAGAAGAGTTTTTGAGCAAATAATTCTTTAAAAATTGCCTATATTTCACGCAAAATTTCGCGAGAACTGCTCTTATTTTCGAAAAGTGTGTACATAGTCTTATTTGAAAATATGTTAATGAACAATAGATTTCATTAATGAATTTTGCGTAAAAATGATATACTTTCTCGCATTATTTTTAACGGTTTCGCAATGTTAAACTTCTACATGAACCTGCAAAAATGTTTCTAACCAGCAAATTTTTTACACTAAGCCGAGACTCCAACTCAGATCAGAGTTAACTCGCCATGCGGTTTTTCACTACACTAACCAGTCGTGGGACATGACTTTTGTCGACGCTGAAAATACAATGGTCTCTCCAATTATTTCCAACACGCACTTTTCGAAAGTTCAGAGAGTTAAACGAAAATTGAATATGCTCAATTTTTTAAGAGACTTTGCTGCATTTGTGGGGAAAAAATTAAAGAGAAATTTAGAGCCGTTTATGAGAAAAATATATTTTATAAATTGCTTTAACTGCAAGCAAAAATTACTCGAAAAATAATTCTTTAAAAAAATATTACATGAAGTTTTTAAAGATTTAATTTTTTATAACAGATTTGTAACACGACAAATATCTCTATCATCAGTATTAAACTTTTGCAATATTGGTTTTACAATTTTTCGGAAATAGAGAAGGTCCTCCAAAAATGAGTCTTCTCTTGCTCATGCTATGTCCTAACAAGTATTGGAGCTGTTTTTGAGAAAATAATTTTCCTAATATTTCACGCAAATTTGCGCGAAAACTGCTCGTATTTTTAAAATATTGTACAAGATCGTATAAGATACGTCTTTGAGTAGATTTCACTAACGGAAAAGTCTTTACCTTCGATATTGTAGTTGTAGGGAAGCAATGAAAAATGTTTGAAGTTTTGTAATTTTTGAAAATTCAGAGTTCAATGGAAATGAGACCTGTGCCATTTTTAGCGTCCTTTGTTCTCCTCCACGAGAATTTTTAATAAAAATATTTGGAGTTTTTTTCGAGAAAAATTGAAACTGGTATGTGTTGTATGTGTTGTTGTATTAACAAGATACTAGTTGTGTATGCAACATGGAAATGTCATGCCCGAACTGTGAAGTTTTGGGATGTGACAACGCATTAGAGAAACAAATATTTCAGATATCCGATGTCAATTTATGCTAAACGCATCGTCCCTACTCGATATGCCCTCATTAAGGTATGATTTAATAACTATTAGAACCCCAAATATTTTTTTAGAGTTTAATGTATCCATACGCGGTTTTGGGCATTCAATATGTGACGTTGGAGCGCACGCGATTAAGTAGTTGATTAGTTTCCAATGCTCTGGCTGCGGCGCATTTTATGGAGCACCAGCCGCGCGGGGAGCGCCGTCGGGGCCAGACCGGCCGTGACATCCTGACTGGAAATACGGCTCAACTGCCTCACGATGAGCGACGCAGCTAATGTATGGTGCAAGAGTACTTGGATTACTTGTTGGAATGAAGATACATAAACACCGTTGAATTGATTGTCATAATTATTAAACAGTTCTAACGAGTGGCGTGGGTAAGGGGCAGGGGGAGTGGCACTCTCTCCCCGTCTCTCTCTCCCCGTCTCTCTCTCCCCGTCTCTCTCTCCGTCAAGAAGTCATTGCATCTCCGTCTCTTTCTCTCTCTCCATCAAGATGTCATTGCATCTTGAGTATATTCCTGCATGTGACGTGGACTGCCTATGAATGATGGCAAAATAGTTAGCTTTCCAACATTGGTTGTATTTTGTTGTATTGAATTTTTTTAATAAACAATGTAAATGAGAACAAGTAATGTTTCACCTGTGACTGCAGTAGTCGTTAGTATGGCGAGTGTTCCCCCCGCTTCCGACAGATGGCGCGGTTGCTGGTTCACAGCTGACCGTTAAAAATGCATATATATATATATATATATATATATATATATATATATATATATATATATATATATATATGTGTGTGTGTGTGCATTTTTATGATACTGATATGATACACAACGCTTCTAGAAAAACCAAACCAGTCTTTCTTAAGTTAATTTTAAAGTCATTTTTATTTCTAGGCCTTTCTATTCATATTGTCCGTCCTTAATTCATAAACATTTTACTTTTCGTAAAAATACTTTCCTTCTGAAACTTCTCAGGAATCTCGAATCCCAGCGGAAACATTAAATGTGTGGTGTCTAAAAAGGGAGAAGCAAAACAGAAAATAATGAAAATTCAACAGGTAGATGGAAAAAGATAACAGAGCCTTAGCGAAAAGAGAGTCAAGAACTGAATATTACTACAGAGAATTTTAAAGGAAAGAAAAATAACCCGTAGTACACGAAGAAGAAAAAACGGGAAATGTTGATTTAAAAGAGAAATGTTCTAAAAAATGTGTGAAGCTTGCTGTTTTCTCATTCAGTTTGTTTAACTTAACTGTCATATTTTCTTTTGTTTTGAATAGGCTAAGTCACACAACGACTATTCATTTTCGAACAAATGTTTTATTTTATTTATTTTTTCAAACAACAATAAAAAACTGTATGTGACATTGACCATTTGCTGTAAAGTAACGTACATGGATTACATGTGGATTCTTTGTAGTGAGCTGTTGAGACTGACACCTGATCAATGCGATTTTTATGACCTATGTTGTAATTATTGTCAATATTGCATGAAAATATGTTTCCATCGTGAAGTCAGTTTCGACAGAAATTACTGATACGTAAATAAATAGGCAAGGCAATGGTGAGATTCCAAGCTCAATAAAGAGATGCTTGCAGGAATTACATGGATGTTATTTGCTAATAATGCGTTTTTCTGCAATATGAATGTCCGGTTCTCTGGAATAGTATGCCACATCTCAGGCGAGAATGTACTAAATTTGCAAAATACATGTAACGAGCTGCATAAAAACTGACAATTTAAGAAAATTTGGAATCCATAAAAAATGAATTTAATTTAATATTTAATTCAGTTATATGGATATTCCATTTGAGGTTTGACTGAATTGAGAGACCCAGAAACTTTGTTAACCAATGGCGCATGCGATGGCTGGTTTAAAATGCAAAAATGCTTTGAAACCGTTTTCCTTCATTAACTATTAATCAATTACGAAACCAATTTGAAACATCTAAAATCGTACTATTTATTATTTCGTTTTTGCAAATAACATTCCTACAAAAAAGATATATGCTTCGGTTTCGAACGGACGAGGAGATAAATGAACTTGGCCGTCCAGGTCCAGGGACGAGGGGATCTTTTACGAACAAAAGAAAGAGGATAGGGCCTAAGATCGGACCAACCCTGCGGGATCCCAATATCAATTGGGAAGGAATTGGAAAGTTGTGTAAATGTTCTTTCGCGCCAGCTCGGTATTTCTATACTTTGTGTTTGATGTTACGAGGATTTATTTGTTAAGGTACCCAGGATATTCAATATAGATCAATCCCACGATTTAAAATTGATGGTCATTTTGAGAGTAAAACGTAATGGTCAACGACGTCAAAATCTTTCCATTGACCTAAAAATATTCCAATAAATGCTTTATTTTAACCCATTGATGAACAAAAAAACTATCACTACACAATGACATATTTTTATTTTATAACTTAAGAGTTAATATTTTATAACTTAAGAGTAAGTATTTTATACAAGACTTGTGTCCACAAGCTATCTCCAGGCCTCGATTTGAGTAAGTGTAATTTTGACAGATACATTTTTTATTTTGAAAATGTAAAACAGGTTTTAAGAAAATATACAGCATTCGTGAAACGTTTTAAGAAAATATACAGCATTCATAAAACGTTTTAAGAAAATATCCATCATACAGTATTCTATAGCAACTACATTTTCTTCGTGCCAACGATTTCTATTCAGTTATTTATTACGGATTTCGAGCACTTAGTGTAAATGTTGAATATTCTCACGTGTTGAATATTCACATTTACAGTAAGTGTTGTGTACACTAAATGTAGTGTAAATGTGAATATTCAACCATGTTGAAATTCACATGTGTTGAATATTCACATTTACACCACTAAATGTTGAATATTAACGTTCTTAGTGTAAATGTTGAATATTCACTTTTTGTTTCAAAGAAGAAATCATTTTTAGTTACTATTTACTTGAATAATAACGTAAATTGAAAACTAATTGTTTATAGAAATAAATAATTAACATTTGATTAACATTAACGCTTGATAATAAGAAACAACTGAAAGTGCGAGAATAATAATATATCAGCACTGACATTTAGATGGTATAGTTCATTAAAGTGTGGTGGTTAAATTTAGTTTCTTCAGTGAAGTAAACTGCATAACTTGTGCAATAGACGAAATCGTGCATATTAAACCATTAAAAGGAAAAAAAGTAATTCAAATATAATTTATTTTGTAGGTGTGTTTCTTAATGACTGGGGACATGAAAAAACAAAAATTTTCAATTCATTTATACCTTTTGTATCATTAAAAATTTTTCCTTTGTAAATATTCGTCACAAAACGTATTCCATGTCCATTTCACAATTTGAAGCATTTTTAACTAATGGATGTTTTATTACACGCGCCGATATATTAAGCAAAAAGAAAACGAATAAACTTCACGTGTACAACAGTAAATGGAAATTATTAATATACTAGAACGACGTCTTTACGGTTGAAGTGAAATGTCAACTAACAAGATTCGTTTGCAATTTTAATGAGAGTAAACCCGAATAGTGCCTTGGAAAACAATACATTAACTCTTAATCCATTTACTGTGGACTATTTTATGCTCTCATTGAAACCAACAAATGTGTTTGACATTAGATAAACAATAAAAGGGCGTTGTGAGTGTGGACCATACAGTTTTAGTTGAAAACAAAATAGGCATCCTTATTATCTCCTACAAACGTAAAATCATTTAACAGGGGTGAAAAGTTTTATCTGTAACTTTCTATTAAGAACACTTTTGTATAATATTCTCCAAACACATCAAGGGAACAAAATTTCTTTAGGAGAATAGAATGCTTATCTGGAATACTATTCACTCTAAGTCATTAGAAATACGGTTTAATAGGAGTTTATTTATACATATTAAACTATATAGTTAAAGAGGAGTTTTATTTGAATTTATGCATGAATATGTTCCTTTAATTCTGTCTAACAAAATTTAATTCAAGTTCACATTTCTGAGGATTTCTTCAACTCTTGTAATGAACTGCTGCTTATACTAGCGCTCACACTGTGATTTGCATTTTTACTTCCACCCTCTCGCTGCATTTCAGCATTTGAATGCCGAGCAAGAGCTTAGGTAATTGAATTCCGGTGGCCTCCTCCGGCGTGTCTAGGACGTCCTTCGGCGTCGCGCCAATGTCTAACCTGGGTGGAAACTCGAGCTGTGTTGCTGAATCTTCCACGCAGCCGCTTCCATTTCTCACTCCAATCCCGGGTCCTCTCTTCGTCATTGCAAGTGGCTGCGGTGGACATGCCGGGGGACGGGATGAGACGACGGCGCGAGGGTTGAGTGCGGTTAGGGCGGCGACGGCGGGGGCGGCGACGGCGGGGGCGGCGACGGCGGGGGCGGCGACGGCGGGGGCGGCGACGGCGGGGCGGCGACGGCGGGGCGGCGACGGCGGAGGTGAAGATGCTGGCGAAAAGAGCGGCGGCGACGAGGGTAGAGGCGGTGCAAGTGCAGCGGAAAAGGGGCCGGGGGCAGTGGCGTGGACGATGGGCAACAATTCTGGCGGCGATGAGGGCGGTGGCTGCGAGGAGTCGGAGATGGGGGCAGAGGTGGAGTTGGGGGGGGCGAGGTTCAGGGGGCGCGGGCGGTGGCGGAGAGAGCGAAGCGAAGTGAGCAACCGCGGAAACGGCGCAGGCGGCGGTGGTGACAGTGGTAGAAGCGGATGTGCCGACAGTAGTGACGAGACGAGCAGGGCCGGAGGTTGCTAGGTTTTATGGGCAAAAAGGCGCAGTGTTTACGCCCGTTTGTACTTTTAATTAAGGGTGTCGGAATGCAGCCGCCTCGTTTTGCATTCATGCGGCCCGGCGCGATGCAGAAGGAGCGACGCCTGCGGGGCGCCGAGTGCAGAGCCAAGGAATCACGAGCGCGGGCTGAGGCGGGGAGAGTGACGGGTAAGTAGCAACAAGGGACGTACTCGTCATGCAGCTGTAGGTTTCTGAACGCGCGTCGCCGGACGAAGGAAGTCCATGATGGGAGTGTCGTTAGTATGAAATAGCCATGGCATAAAGAGTGGGAAGAGGGTGAGTAGATGCTGTAGCGTTTATCCGATGTTTGTGGTTGGCGATTGGGCGTAGTGGAACATGTTGTCCAGTAACTGCAACGTGTCGCGGGAACAACAGTTGCATTATTGTGATGTCATTTGGAAAGAGATGGGAAGTGGTTTCGAGGGAAAACGTCATTTTTTACACCAAACAATGCAATCTGCGCTTCCGCAGCCTGGAGTGGATGGTGGTGGTGGTAGTGGTGGATGTTTATTCGCCTACGGCCGACTCTTGGAGCGCTGTTGCTGATGCTCTGCTACTGTGGTGTTCCGGCCTCCCGTTGCATTTTCTGATACACTCAAGTGGGCGAAGACTAAATCTATTCAAGATGAATTGAAATTGGGTAACTTCACTGGCATTCGTTTTAAATTACGCATATCTGATCGATGTTCTCAAGAATGAAGGTTACAATCCGTTATACCAACGCTATATATTTGAGTTGCTGAGGGTACCGGACACACGTCTGAAATTCGCGATAAAAAGGAAAATTCACAACAAATTTTTGTTTTATTCGACAATATAATCACAGTACCGATAAATATCGAGTGTTTCAGAATAAACGTTACAAATTTCTAGGGCATGCATGGGTTCAAAAATGTCATGTGGTTTGATGTGGGTGTTTTTACTTTCTCGGTACGGAGTAGATAGAAAGTTACGCAATGGTGCGCAAAAACGGCGAATTTTCGGGTGATAAACTCTTATTAGAGGGTCCTGGTAACGAAAAAGTCAATAAATCTAGTTGCTAAATTTAGAAAAAAATCTTCTAACACGTGGTGTAGTCGGAATCCATGTTTTGTAAGTCCTTGATACCGAAAAATCGATGATGGCAAAAGTCTGTCCGTCCGTCCGTCCGTCCGTCCGTCCGTTCGTCCGTCCGTCCGTCCGTCCGTCCGTCCGTCCGTCCGTCCGTCCGTCCGTCCGTCCGTCCGTCCGTCCGTCCGTCCGTCCGTCCGTCCGTCCGTCTGTCTGTCTGTGTCTGTCTGTTCGTCTGTTAACAATTCTAGCCGTTAAATTGATCACCCAATTTTCTCTACAATTGATATTCCCCAATAGTTTTGGTTGCGATTTTTCTTCGTCTTCCTACAAGTTCAAATATAAAGATAGAAAATTTTTCCTTAATGTAATCTGTTTCTTGAAGATAAATTTTGAAATAAGGTAGTGCACAATTTTTCGAAAATTTGAGAATTTTTGCGTAATTTTGCGTGAAATTACGGGCGAGAAAGTACGTACCGTATAATTATTTATTTGCATTCGAAAAAAACTATGGAAGTTTGTGGATCCATGCACGAGTTTACGTGACGTTTAAAATAACATTCTTTATCGTAATAGGTATAATCGATGGAAACGAAACAATAGTTCTAGGAGAAGTTATACTGGTTACAGATCATGCAGAAAGCTGAAAGTTGCTTGGCTATTGCACTACCGCTATTGATAGTGAAGGTTTATAAACGGCATTAGGAGACTTTGGCACCTGGATAACGTTTTCAAATATTACCCCACCCCTTTGAAGTAAAACATTTTTGATTTCGGCCAGTAGGAAACCGCTTCCTAAAAGTGTAATCAAGATGTGGAACAAAATTTCGCTTACGTCTATGTAACAGTGAACGTTATTTTGGTATTGCGTAGAGGATACAAGCCTTTACGCTATCACGCAAATTCCGTGTGCGGAGATGTTGCTGTGCCACGAATGGTACAATAGGTGTTCGATTGTACAGTTCAATATGTGCTGTTACCACCTTTTCATAGTTATGAAACAGATTGAAAAAAGTTTCTTCTACTCTAATACGATTTTTTGGTGTCGTACCATGCTGTATCAATGAAATAATTTAAAAAATCATATTGTTTTAGTAAATAACATACTAATATTGAATAACTACCAAATTTCCAGCTTTAAAAACGGGAAAATTCATTTGGGTATTTTTGAGCAATAGTCACGGTTTGATTAAAATACACAAAACAAAAACTACATAAAGTAATTTGAAGTGTTCATGCAGAGAAATACAAGGTTTAAAAGAAAAATTCTCGCTTCGATGAAGTTATAACAGGTTCAAAAAACGTTAAACTTCTGCAATTTGTGAAATTTCAGAAGCTTTCATGAAAACGGAACATTTGCTATAATTATAACAATACTGGCTTTAGTTACAGAAACGATATTTAGAGAATAATATGGGATATTTTTTAGAAAATTTCAAAAATGCCTCAAATGAACAACCTCACAAAATGAATATATCAGGTTTAAATTTGCAGGGCCGCCAAGTAAGTCGCATTCATTGGGGAATCTCCATTTGGTGAAAATCCTGCCCGCGGTTGTGCGCCAGTTTTGTTCGCAGACGGGCGGACACGCAGACGAACGGACGGATGGGCAGGAACGGAAGGGGAAACGGACAGACGGACTTAACAGAGAGGCAGACCGACGTTCGGGTGTGATGTATCTAACGTCAGCGTCGAAAAAGTTACTAATGGACAGAATTTATAAATGAAACGTAGACCTTAAAACCAATAAATGCAGAAAATATAATTTCATGGGCTTCCATGCGCCATCCCATGAGCATTCTCATTCTTTCCATGCGCTACTATTGCCCTCATGTTCCCCCTTGCGCCACCATGCCGTCATTTCCCCCATGCGCCACCATTTACTACGCCCCTGCAGCACCGTTGACTGGAGATACTAGAGTTCGAATTCCGACGGTAGTGGATATTCGACACTCGTTACATAGCTGAGTTGAATTCAAACACGCTTGGGTAGAATTCTAGGGACCAGCTATTTTGATCGACAGTTTTCAGTCGTTTCTTTAGGCAGGTGCCGGAGCCATACATTAACAAACAGTCCATGGACCGCGTGCAATTTCTCCTCCCTCATACTTAGTCCCTCTTCTTCTCTTACCAACAGCACTACACTGTCTCACTTGTCGGGAGACCAGTCGGAAACTTAGTGCGAGTTCCGGTTGGGGCGTTCTTCCACTGGGGGATACCTGGAGGAAGAAAACCCCAGCAAGTCGCCGTATTGTATTCGTTGCATCTCACCCCCCCCAGCGACTGAGGAACACCACTACCTCTCGATATATAGCAAGCCCCATATTTACGCGACTAATAATCTAATTAGTTGATGCTAATCAACAACCTTTCCTGAGCATACGCCTCATGATCGACGCAAGCCCCACGCGCTCTAACGGGTCCCCCTGGCCCTCACGCATCCCCATGCACTTCGTTGCATCTCCTCGCGTCCCGTCGCTCGCCTCGCTCACGTGCCGCCCCGTCGCGTCGCAGCTTTGCTTGCTCACCCCAGCGACTGAGGAACACCACTACCTCTCGATATATAGCAAGCCCCATATTTACGCGACTAATAATCTAATTAGTTGATGCTAATCAACAACCTTTCCTGAGCATACGCCTCATGATCGACGCAAGCCCCACGCGCTCTAACGGGTCCCCCTGGCCCTCACGCATCCCCATGCACTTCGTTGCATCTCCTCGCGTCCCGTCGCTCGCCTCGCTCACGTGCCGCCCCGTCGCGTCGCAGCTTTGCTTGCTCGTTCCGTTTGAGGGGCGTCAACCTTACCGCCCGCTCCCAAAGAGTTGCGCTTGTGTGCTTCAGCGTCACCTCTGCCGCCCCTCTTGTTTATCCGCTGTGTTTGATCGGTACCGCTGAACCCAAGCAAGCACCCCAAATGTAATTTTGGCCTGGCCGCTAATACAATTAACCTTGAAATGAAGTGAAATGAACTGATGGGACTTCCCTCGTGGTGCCTGTAGAGCATCGGCGGCGGGGTTTGCGAGTTAGCAGATGGTGGGTCTGCCTTGCCCCTTCACGCTTGAATATACGGCACGTGTGTGTGTGTGTGCGGCGACAGCAGCGGCTGTGGGAAAAATTGCGGTAGCGGTAGCGGTGGCAGTGGCGGAAGAGTCGGCGACGGCATTGGCAATGATTGCGGTAGCGGTGGCAGTGGTGGAAGAAGCGGCGGCAGTGGCAAGGACTGCAGTAGCTGTGGAAGTGGTGGAAGAGGCGGCGACGGCTGCGGCAATGATTGCGGTAGCGGTGGCAATGATGGAAGAGGTAGCAGCTGTGGCTATACGATTAACGAATGCGGTGGCAGTGTTGGAAGAGGCAGCGGCGGCTGCACCAGAGACGGTGTGCGTGCGGTGCGCCTCATATTGTTCTCCGGCGTTAATATAGCGCCATTGTCCCTCCACGTGAATGGTTCGGCGGCGGCGAGCGGCTGAATGTGGCGTCCAGAGCGAGCGCTTCATCGCACATTCACCGGACGCGTTTTTAGCGGGACGCGAGGATATCCGTTTTGAACGCGACCAACAGACGGTAACTGAGGCCACTCTCCTGGCAATGCTCCGCCATTGCGGTGCCACATATCTAGGCCGTGTCTGGGAGGCAGGACGGCGACGATAACTGCGATAACGGCGACGAAACGGAACAAAGAAGCGAGGGAGAAGCGAGTGAAAGCGAGATGGAGCGAGGCGTCAGTGCGGGAAAAAAGAGAAATGCAAGAATGTCGTTGTTTTAGCATCGTGAGTGAACGAATACCAATGAGAGGAAAGAGCGCTTGTGTTAGAATAAGCAGGCGAATGAGTTGAAATGGTTAGGAGACGACCAAGAAAGCTTCTTTGGTAATGAAAATAAGGAAACTACCAGAAAGAAATCTCAAACAATTTTTTCGAGTTATGTCAGAGTGATGCAAATCGCACTGAATAAAAGATGACTGGAATTATCGTAACGAGGCATGGTATCACATAAGAAATAAAACGCGCGAAATATTAACGCAAAGATATATAATATATTCTATGAATAAGAAATTATTAGTTCTCAGAACAAAACATTTACGTGACGTATGGAGAAACATTGTATTTGCAGGTTTTCTTCGGTTCCATAACTTCCATGAACATGTTTCAAAAATACATTTCCACGTTTTTTTCGGACGCACATCATCGCCTTGGAAAAGGCTTGCAGTTACCCAACGGGCTCAATGCTTTGGAGACCCCTACAGCAATTTCATTACAGTGTGGAAAAAGTACAAGCGATGGAGAACGTCACAGTGATCATTTGCAAGCATCAATAAAATGCGGAAATATACATTCTTCAGTCATCTCTCTCTGGCAATTGCACTTGCCTGACACTAACCAAACGGGCGGTGTACGATGTAGCGTTCATCCCCAACAGCTCATGAAACTCGCGAGACGAATTGCAAGGGAGAGACAGACATGCGATGACAGTTTTTTAAAATGTTTAATTAATTTAGCTTTTCATTGGCAGTATAATTACGTTTCAGAAGATTTACATTTCTTTTACTCTATCTTCATTGAATAACTCCTAGCGTACAGACTTCCAAAATCAGAGAGTACAAAATATTTTAAGTGTGTATTAATAAATAAAGAAGTGAAATTAATTGAATGCTAACTTACAAAACAAATGTTTAGTTTAAGATGGGATCACATTTATAGCTAGAAACCAGAAATAAAACGTAAACACTGTACGAGAGAATACAGGCTTTGGAGATGCTCCAGAAGTGACTCGTGTAGCATTATCATGAGGATGTAGATGAAATGATACCCACGTGAAATGTTATCACATTCAAAAGGAACAATAAAGAATGCGAAGTATAAAAAGGATGTGATTGAAATAAAGAGAGTTGAGAAAAGCAGAAGGGTAAGGAAAAGAATGAATGCCATGGGGAAACGGCACACTCAATGGAGGTGAGCGAGGTTGATTGATACTGATTCCGGACGCGTCAACTGCTAAAGTCATTAGTCTCGTAAATGTAGTGCGTGTTTTACTCGGGAGGTGGCGATGATCTTCCACTTCTGGAGGGCGAGATCCGGCGCCGACCTACCGTCGGCTAGTGGGGTTTTCCCAAAGCACGTATTTCCCACCAGCGAGACACCACCTCAATCGGGAAAAGCTCTGAGCTCCCAACCGGTCTCCCGGCATGTGTGGTAGTGTAGTACATACTAGTGTGTATGTAAATAAGGGATGAAGATAGGAAAAGGAAGAGAAAGGAAAAATCGCGCGCAGCCTGTGACTCTTTTGTTCGGGTACTTCTCCGGCATTCGCCTGGTTTCGATCGGAAAAAACATAGAACAGAGCAGTCTGTGGTTAGAATTCTCCTCCAGATAGCGACTGAATTCGACCTAGGCGACAAACAAACAACCCGCCACTCTCGGTACTCGAACCTAGGACCACCCGGTCAGAGGTACTGCTGCGAGGGAGGCATTGACAACGTTCTTCGGAAGCCACGTTCATTGCCGGGGCGAAAGCGAAGTGTCCCTGGAACGCACGGTGCAAAGCCTTCCTTGGGGGGTGCAACGCGGTGCTCACAGCGAGTCGTTACACCCGTGCAGGTTCGTAAAGCATGGACAACCGCAAGGCGGGGGAACGGAGCGTGTAAGGGTGGGGATGGAAGGGCTGTGAGGTCAGTCGGGCGACGGCGAGAGCGCATAAAAGCAAACAGGGGAAATCTGCGGGATAAGGAGAAGGTATAAAGATAAGCGAATCCTCGCCGGCGCTGGGAGGACGAGGCTGAAAAGTGGTCTTCTTTCACTGGCAAAGTAATGTGTGCTCGGTAGACTTAAAACGCTCCATTCACAAAGTGCACTCCCCTGCTCGTACCATTCGTGAGAGGCCAGTAGAATGGAGTGGAATGGGTTTTCTTTCTTCTTGCTGCAATGATTTATTCTAAAATTTAAATATGGTCGGAAGTACTATATTGGGGCACAGTCGAAAAGACACGAAAGGGTCAACTCATTGGAAAATTTACTTTGTAACAGAGGAAGTTAAGTTTGTCAGGAACGAATTTTCTGATTATGTTGATCTTTGATTTAGCAACCGGTTGATTTACATTCACGTGCCCAAACTTGAAGAGTAAACGATGTATCTTCAATACTCAATTTTTAAATTTAAAATTAATACTAATATATCTTAGGTATTCGATTATTATATCTAATGTGGCGTAAATAACCTACTTAAAAGACGTTCTGTGTAGGTGTCAATACAAAATAAACTAAGGATCTTGTCACCCTTGCCGATTTACATGACGTACATAAAATTATCTATAAAAAGTTCCTAGGAAATTTTAGAGATTTTAAGTGTTGAATTTCTGTTTTTTCTCATGTTTCGGTTAAATTACAGATCGTGTGTACGTGCGATCATTGCAGCTCACAAGGAAGCTAAATTTTTAGTCCAAAGTTTGTTATAAATTATATCATTAATATTGTTTAATTTCTTGGTGCACATCGAATTAAAACTACTGGTGTTCCAACAACATATACTTTCTCGTTTTATTTGCAATGAAAAAGTAACATTATAGTTTTCAAAATTGTGTCCTAATTCTTCGCATATCTTGTAAGAGACTACTCAGCAAAACAAGCCCGGGAAATTCTGATTTGTAATTTTCCAAATTTCACACTCTTAATGAAATTCGGACTTACACCATAATTACAGGAGCACTTTGCACTTTATGATAAATATTTTACCCATAACCCACACCTATTAACAGCTAGGGATTTTTGAACTCACACACACACACACAATTCACTTCATTTCCAGATACTCGTATATATTAGGGTATTTTTAGTATTTTACTGTGGGATAATCATTAATCGACTAATAAAGAAGTAGAAGAGAGCAATTAGACTTACTTGTGGTGCTACTAATAGGGTACATTATAAACCAATATTTATATCTCTGAAACACCTCACTTTCCTCTATGTATGTCTTTCTGCTCTTTTCATGTTAGAACAAATTAGAGTAATTTGGTTATGTGCAATAAAATACGTGCCTTTGAAACAATCACTCTCTAACACCAGTTTTTCAAGAAAATATGTAAGTATCGTGGTGTAAAATAAAAAGCTTTTTGCATACGCTTGCTTGCTCGTTTACTGGAGTCCCAAGACATGTAAAAGATTTACCTGAACTCTGAGAGTTGAACTTTTGAGAGTTGTTAGATCGGTACTGATTGTTCAGTCCACTTTATGCTGTAAGAGTGTTAAGAAGAGAGTATGAATCCTGACGTTTCTTTAAATGTATGTTTTCTGCAATAAATAACCTATCTATTCCCTCCAGTTTTTGTTGCAAATGTTTGAAAAAAAGGGAGATTACATTTTAGAACGTACGGCATTTGTGAGGCGAGTGGATACTACACTGAATTATATGGTTTAAGTGTCATTTTCATTAAGACTTTTGAAGTTACAAAAGTCAAAGTGTTGTCTTGTTTTCGAATCACCCAAGCTTCCGTTTGGCGAGGAGTTTCAAGGAATGGCAATGTTATAATCTTGTAAAATAGTTACAAATAATACAGAAGGGATGTTGTATCACGCTGTTGATGTTGTTCACGTTGTTGTAGCACCACTACTTCATATTTTAAGAAACTTACTGCTCTCTTTAAACCAAAGTTTAAGGACTCAGATATTAGGAAGTTTTAGCGCCACGCGTAAAGTAGCAACGTTATGCACTAACAGTCACGTGACAGACATTGAAGTCATAACGTCTTACCTTAGGCCTAAGGTACAACCTTATACCTTCATAAATAGTGCACGTCTGTAGGAATCTCTACGGTCACCTTACCAACGGCAAAATGACCACCTAAAAACAGGAATGGTTGTATTTTACCAACTCTAATAACCCGATTCCCGTATGTAAGGCAGTTACAATTATTCCTTACCAACTCCACAACGCTGGTAAGAATTAACGGAAAATGGAGAGGTGGCAGGTAAGAAGTTTTCGAAAGAGAAGTCTAAATCATACCTTCGAGTTAGGTTGTCTTATGCTCATAAACGAACGCTGTTTTAATATATTCCTTACATTCTCAAGAAAAGCCGATTGAAAATTCCAGATTTCGTGCTCATGGCGGTGGGCCTTAAAATTTAAAACTCCGTTCACAACGTAGATTTGTTATACTCTTATCTCGTATCGTGATTTAAATGTCTCAACACTTGATAACACTCTTTGATTCAACTTCTTTGTTCAACGCTTGAAATGCTTCTTTTGTTATAATGCATTACGCAATGTCGCAATTGGTAAAACTCTTATGGACGTTGTTAATGACGACCTGACAAAACTCGATAACCACGTGATCAATAGCGTTTAAGGATGTCTCCTTACGCCTGGTGCTAAAACTTCCTAATTTCTTTAAATCATGAGTTATTTTTTTACTAGCAGAAGATAAATAAGTCGATAGCATTGCGCAACATATAAGGAATGGACTGAGTAAGTTGGATTCCGAATAAATCCCAGATACTATTTTTATGCGAATTCGTAAAAGTCAGAAAACTGTTATTTAAAATTGTAAGAGTGGCATCACAATGAGGAATATAAAAGTAAACAAGAGCAAAAAAGAATTAATGTTTCTTCAAAAAAGGAAGAAAAACATTTTATTTTTATGTAACGTTTCTGGCACTTAAAAACATACGAAGGAAGTTTATTAAAGGCGGATTTCTTACTTTCGTAGTAAATACTAATGGTCTGCTCACCCCACCGTCGTTGTGTCGGAAACATCAATAGAATTGGGCTTAAAGTTACAGCAGAAAACAACAACTAGAAAAGCAGCTTTTCTTAGACAGTGAGTGCCAATAAAGTTCTCCTTTCTATGCTGATTTATAGCCACTGGGCGTCGAGTAATTCCCACATTCCTGTAAAAGTAGAATTCGTCAAAATATTTTAATAAAAAATGAAGAGGCGATGTCGTTCAGAAAGAAAATTAGACTAAGACGTTTTGGACAGACTGGTGTAAATTTAAATATCTTTCGTTTATAGCGCGTTACATTAAAAACAAAACTCTCACATGTTGAAAAATAAACCCAATTTTGAGCTCAGCCGTATTGGCTTCAATTTGTTTGCGTTATGAAACCATAAATTAAACACAAAAATTCGTGAGTATAATTGTGTTTTATATTTAGATATCTTGGATAAGATAATGAGGTGAAATAATCGTTATTAGCATAATTAACATATTTATTATGGGATACTCTAATGTAAATCTCCCCAGTGCTTACTGATGAAGACTGTATCTAATTATGTATTTTATGTTGGGAGGAAATGCTTCACTTTTCAAAGCAAACTGGAAGATATCAAGAAACTCCTATTCATGAAATTCGAAGTAATGTAGACTATAGAACTTTCCCAATTGATTTCTCTACCCGTTTACCGGTAACGCGCATGCATACGCGACATTGTGATTGAAGTTAATATCTGGTAGTGGGTTGGAGCCTGTGCTTCTTGCATGTATTTTACATATTCGAATCACGCACATCGAATGCTAAGGTTCTTTTGTTCGTTTTTGGCCGCACGAGCCAAGTAGGCTACCGGGTGTTCTAGAATTCACCTTTCAGCAATGTGTTGTGCGTCAATACATAAGCAATGCATTTACTAAAAGATCGGTAAGATAAAAGGCTCACGTTTTGAAAAAAGATCTGTTGAATATGCAATTTCGGGCCCACCTGTGCCGGCTACATGTGGAACAGGTCGCGTTTATTTTAGGTCGCCTGGCATTTTAATGAATTACCGTGTTTAAAGCTTCCCGTCGACACTGCTTTGCCTTTCTCCACTAGTATTTTGACATGTTACGCATTTGACGTTTTCTCCATATACTTTGTTTCATATCCGAGGTAAAAAATATATTTATCGTGAACGTATGAACTCGTCAATGAAAATTAAAGTTTAGTCTTTAGAGTTTCCAAGGAAATCAAATTGAATCAGTCAGAACAGAAAGAATACATGTGATATTTTGAATGCTTTTAAGTTAGCAATGCATTTTTAATCTGCATAAATTGATACTTCCTTTTGTGCGGAGGAGCTATATGTATTCACTTTAAATCGATAATTTTAGCCGTCAATTTAGGATGATTGTACAAAATATACTTTTGCAGCACACGTCTCTTTCTTGCACTGAATGCTATGAACAAAGGTTGCTTGATTCTGGCCGCATATATCGACCTCTAAGGTATGTATAAGGTAGGTATAGTAGTTCAACTGCTCAGAAGTGCATCGACGTCGACAGTGGGCATTCGGAGCATCTGTTGTAACGATTGTATCTGTAAAAGTATAAAATGATAAGTACTCATCATTTTCTGTTTGTGTAAATTCAGCTTTGTTATACAAATTTTTATTTGCTTGAAGCGTGCATACATTTTTTGGCACCTGTGTTTATAATGTAGTTGGCCTCTCTTTTATTTTAACCTGCGCACGTGTATGCAAGTTCATAATTGAAATGCATTTTAAACATAATGCAGTTGCGTGACTCATCTATCATACAGTAGAGAAAATTTCACGAGAAAGTATTGGCACAGTTACTTTAAATATATTTTTTTAATAAAATTAGATTTTGTATCCTCAATTTGATGAATCAAATCGTAAACAATTCATGTGATGCCGGAAAGTAATTGACCGCATTCCCCACGGTAGGTACCTTCAAACACGTTTTTAAGAATTCTTTTGGAATATTCTAGAAGGAACCGATTAAACTTCCAATACATTTGTTTTGCCAAGAGGAATAATATAAGCTGTTAGTGCCTGAAGCCTCCAAAATCACGTTTTAGCTACTTAAAATCCCGAAAATTGATTATTAAACCTATTGATTTGATTATTAAACCCGTCAAAACTCTTTTTTAAAAATTATCTTAGAATGCTCTTCATGGATCAGTTTCCCAAAGGTAGACTGCAACGCATGGAATGTGGTATATCGTGCCCGAATGGTAGACCAGAAGAGGTCTTACTATAACAACAAACACACGGGTGGCAGGGAAACATCGGTTACTCGATTACTCTAAATTAGATTTTGAATATACGAGTATGTTGAAAAGCCAATAAAATAACTTCAATACAAAAATGCTTTCGTTTACATTTATTCATAAAACATATACTGGTGAATTTTCTCATTTTGTGAAAAAATTATGTGAACACTATTAAAGGATAATTCGATGTTTTTAAATATTGAGCTGTTACGAGGATTTTTTATTTACTACTATATCTGTAAAACGTAATTCCACAAGGTGTCATCAAGGATGAGGATTTGTACTCTATGTTAGAAGCATCTGTTGACATGATTTTTCTTCCTCAAACCAAGAAGATAATCCATCTCTTTGACGAAAGGAAAAACGTTCACTGTGAGCTCATTAAAGTTCAGTTAAATCTCAAATTGAGTTCTTTATAATATAATGTATTATATAGTAAGTATCAGGATTTTTTTAAAAAACGGACAATAAAAACAATTTTTGAATATATTTTATTAGTTGGTAGCATTAGGAACAGGTTTTTGCTCTTTTGTTTACGTACGTATATACGGAGTAATATACATAGTATAGAAAAGTTATGTCCCCTGATACCGAATTTTTTTTAAAACGTCCGTCCGTCCGTCCGTCTGTCCGTCCGTCCGTCCGTCCGTCCGTCTGTCGGTCTGTCTCTGAACACCACCTGCGCCTAAACCATACGTAGTATTTCTTTCCAAAATGAATATTCGCCAGTTCATCTGCCTCGACTCGAGGCGCTGCAACTTGAAAAACTTTATTGAAAATTTGTGGATATGAAGCTCCGGACATTTTCAAATTTTGTCAAAAACAACTCCAAATTTTTTTCTTTAAATTTCTTGTAGAATAGAGTAAAATACACTTATAAAGGCGGCATAGGTCCGATTTTCACGGTTAACTCTGAATTTTCGAAAATTTGACAAAATTTGAATTTTTTTCGGCGTCTTCCTTCAACTACAAAATTGAAGACAGAGGCTTTTCTTTCACATAAAATTAGTTGTCTATAACTAGTTCTTTCATTAAGGTCATGTACATTTTTGAAAACGTTAGTAGTTTTTCGCGCAGAATTGCGTGCAATATTTGCAATTTCAAAAGATTACTTATGGCTCATGAGCAGCGTACTAGCTTCCTGTACTGCGGTCCGGTTCGATTCGGTCCAGAAAAAATAGAGTTGTTACTTTCCTGTAAAATTGTCCGTTTCTGTAGCTCTGTGCCGAAGAAAAGCTCAAGCCGGCGGATCTTCCTAGTAACGGTGAAGATAATGCATCACGTCGCTCTTACCCTCAAGCATGGGAATTTAACAGGGTTAGACCCAGGCGTGAGGGACACCGTATCTGGCCGGCGAAGTCGGACTACCGACCAATAACGCCAAATACATGCATAAAATATTACAAAAAGACTCCAAATTTTTCTTTCAACTTTTGGTAGGGATAGTGCTAAATGCACTCTGTAAAATGACATAAACGCGATATTGCTCTTTTGTTTTGTTTTTCAAAAATTATGAAAATGTAATTTTTTGACTTGCCTTACGTCTTTAATATTTACATTATCGGTAATTTGTTCACATTATTGTATTGTATAATGTTTCTCGAAAACTCAACAGTTTTCTATGAAAAACCTTCATATTTCGCATTTACACTACCGTTTCAACGCCATTCTCTTACAAACGACTCCAAATTTTTGAATGAAAATTGCAATTTATGACGAGGTTTTACTCTTCTTTAATGTTTTTAAAGCAATATTTCGGTTCCCGAAAATGGAAAAATTAAGAGAACGTAAAAAATGTACTTTGGGCGGCGATAGATGGATGCTGGTAAGCGGATGGGGCAAGACTGTAAATCCAGTTTACAACAAGAAAATTAGAAAACTTTACTACGAGAGAATCTGTGCCATTCTGTAGCACCACTAGTTTATTTTTATCTCGATGATAGAAGATGTGGGAAGAAGGATTAACTTCAAAAGGAATATCAGTTCTACACAACGAAGATTTTACATTTTTACATTTACACATTTTCAGTATTTTCGATATACATTACTGCAAGCAATGTAATGATACTAAACAAATGAATTAACTTTCTTTATTTTTCTTAGAGTTAATGCCACCTAATCGCAGGGTTTGCAATGCTACCCCAGTAAAGTATTGCCGTATTAAAGGGTTGGCTAGGAAGTATCGTATTCCACCAGTGTGCCCTAGAACGAATTGCGAGAGATGATAGGAAGAGATTGGGAAGAAAACATATTGCGCAGAGCGTGGCTTGTTCTACAAGATGTTGATCCGGCATTCGTATGGAAGTAATTGGTGGAACACTACTGGCGCTGATCAGCGTGGTGTGACAAATTCGATTCCGGCAGTCAAACTCTCCGATATCAAACTCTTCAAGAAAATTCCTGGCATCTTGTCGGGATCGAAGCCGTGACCTCCAAATGACCTGTACACTCGGGTCGTGTGGCGTTTCCTTTAGTCAGTGATCACAGTGGAACCGATTTTGGTCGAAATTTTGGTTGGCCAAAGTTGGACTTTTTTTCGATGTTCCGAATTCGTTTATACTCGTGATGGTGAACGAAAACGCTCATAATAAACACGAACGACCTCTTGCGATGGCGGCGGAAAACATTGGTTGTCAGACGAAGAATTGTTTCGTTTGATTTTGTCCATCCGAGTTAGCCGACCTAAATTTTCGGCCAAAATCGGCTCCACTATACCCGCCGCCATGCATTTGCCGCTTCCGGTGTTGATATTCAAGTGGCCAAATTAATGTGTTATATAAGGAACAGGTTCAATTCATTACATGTAGTTGTTATCATATATATTAAAGCTGCAAAGAAAACTATTTCTATGTCCCTCCTATTCGGCTTCCATTGAATGGATTTAAACAAGTGAGATACAAAAACATTAGCAGTGGAGATCACTGAATATTGAATAGATCACATCTTTCATTTATTAATAAAAAATTATGAAATTTGAATTGTTTGAAATACGCTAGACTGGAAACGGGAAGACGGCGTCATGCGCAAATTGATAAGTTTACGGGAAATGGAAAAGCCGTTGATCTTGCTTAGAGAACATTGTGTTGTATGACTATAGACACAACATAGTTAAACGATTGTTTGTGACTATTCATTTTAAGTATTCAATGCACTTGCTTATATAACATTCTTGGGATATCTATGAAAATCATCAAAAAGCGTGGGAGTTCTGACTATAATATGGAAACTCTATTTCATACATTTTGTAACATTATTAAGATTGATTATATATATATATATATATATATATATATATATATATATATATATATTGTGTAAAGATATTGGTAAATATAAAACAGAATGTATATTCGTTAATATGCAATATTTTCTGTCGTAATTTTTCTACAGCACTTCCATCTGTGCGATGTAATCACTTGTGTTCATCTAGTTACATATAAAATACTAAGCGCATAACGTTTCGTTGCGATTACGATGCAAACAGAACATCGCCAGATTTAATATGGAGTCTTCATTTGATAGAATGAAAATGGGTCAATCTTATATAAAGTCTCCACCCTGCTACGATTGGTTGGCGGCGTCGAGGGGAGCTGTCTAAATGGGGCTCTGGTGTGTTAGTGGTGCAATGGACAACCCGCAATGTCTTGCGGTATGAAAGGGACGGAGCGTGACGGAGTGTGGCGTGACAGGGACGGGGTCGACGATTGCGAGCGGGACGACTCCGGGAGAGCGAGACGTGACAGAGATTACGGGCCGGCGCGGGCCGGAGATTTGAGTAGTTACTTCCATTTGAAACTACAGATAGAATTTGTTCCTTTTTCTTTCCCATATGTGATTGTGATAAATGCCCGGGAAACGCCGGGTTACTTCAGCTATTCTTCAATTGTTGCATGTTATGTTTTGTGTCATATTTTGACAGAAGAACCGCCTTGGCGGACTTCTTTGCCTCGTGTAAGAGGATATGTCGTGGTCTACTTTCTATGATATTGCGCAGACTTTGTGCAATAGCAAGTCCTTGGAGGTGTACCAATAGACATGCTGAGCGTGCATTGCGACAGAGCAGAGTGGAGGGTACTCACGTCCCGCTGGTGGCAGAAGGCGCAGGGCTTGGGCCCGAAGTTGAGCAGGCGCTGCTGCGCGGCGTCGGCGCCGAACGAGGCGGCGACGGAGGCGGGGCCCGCGCCGGGGCCGGCGGAGGGCGGGTGGCCGAGCGGCGGCGTGGCGCCCAGCGGAGTCGCTCCCATGGGGGGTGGCGCTCATCGACGGCCCGCCCAGAGGTGTGGACCCCATGGGCTGTTGCGACGCCCCCATGGGGCCGAGCGCCTGTGCGCCCAGCGGCTGAGCGCCCATGGGGCCCGGCCCCGCCGCGCCCAACGGCCCCTCGCCCTCGCCTTCCCTGCAACACACGAGGCGCACGCCCGTCACGCGCTGCCAGCCGAGAGCGCGCCGCCGACACCGCCGGGGCGCACGTGGGCGCCACTCGGCCACGCCCCCGGAATTCTAATGGGACCTGCACCGGGCGCGCACAATCCCGGCTGCATCGCCGTTTACTGCTTCTTTCCATCATTTTGCTAGTATGGTGATGTTTTAACTACGTCTAGAATACGACTGCTTAACGCGCAGTATTTTTGTTTAAAATTTACAAGTATCATTGCATTCGTTGTTTTATTGCTGTTATTTCGATTACGTAATATAAGCTGCATTTATGAAGTGCCTTATATTAATGGATAGTTTAATTCTCTGTCATGTTGCAATTGCTTGGGAAATAAATTATCATTAGGATAGGTGTAAGTAGGTGTAAAGCAATGGCACATTTTTATTGAAGTCGCACGTGTGTACGACAACTTTTTAAAATTAGTTCGGAATCCGAATTAGTGTGGAATCCGAAACCTTAGATTTCGCCTGCTAAGGGCACTTTCAAAGAACGATGTTATTTACTATTACTACTACCACAAATCTACTACTTAGTGATAATAATACGGCTTTCCTTATTGGTATATCAATACCCAACACCCACACCATATCGACAAAACATCAAGAGATCTAAAAATAAATATAACGATCTCACCCATGAAGTCGCAGCTCAGTAGAATATCAGCAATGTGTTGACTGTGCCAATAATAATATCAGCCATAATCGTGATCCCGAAAATGACACTTCGAACACTAGTGTCGTCACTTGGATGCCAGGAATTTATACAATATGTAGAAAGCAATTATCCTGAACACATGCTGTATTTTTAGAAGACACCTGAATCTCCAATAAAGCAACCGCACGCCTGGGCATCGTATCTGTGAGTGGCTGACATACCGACCAGCAAAAAGATTGAAGAAATTAATAATAATAATAATAATAATAATAATAATAATAATAATAATAATAATAATAATAATAATAATAATAAAAAATTTTTAAAAATGAAAGTTATATAATGATGTATGCAGTATTTAAAACTGCAGTAATGAATTATACTACATTATCGCTTCCCCACAATTTCTTCAGATATTTGACTGCAGAATGAGCAGCTTACGCCCGTCACTCAAAGGATGTCAATGGTGAAGTTTTAAATGTGGCGAATCGGTGTCTGTCGATGGAACCAAGTGGGCCAGTGCAGGGATTTAAACAACAGGAGGTTGATTGACATTTTAAGTCTTTTGAAAAAATCACGTGGCAATGACTCTGAACGAGAAGTGAATTGCACTTCCTAGATCCTTTTCGCGCGTTATTCGTGGTGGGCGTGTGGAGAGGGTACAGAAAAAGATATTTAATTCTTAAATAAATATGGAAGATTTACGTAGTTATCTAGCACTAGAGAATAATCCCAGTGGAACTCACGGATTGCAAATGCATCCGCTGTTTGAAAGCGAACACAGATCAATAGTTTTTGGAAAACGAACATTACATATCATCACCATTCAGAGCAAAAACACCAGAACAAAAACTAAATTATAAACGCAAATTTCAATCCAAATGTTAATAATACATTAGAGCGTAAGTTGGATGAAAAGTAAAGAATTCCTTTTTTTCTGTTCTGCGATACAAATTCAAGGAAAAAGTATATGTGTACATTGTTCATTATTTCCATATTGAAACTAAAATGTCGCCCAACGTCCATATGAAGAACAATAAGCTTCGAAATGATTGGAAATAATATTTTAACGAAACAAATGATGTTCATAGAAAATATGAATAATCGGAAAATTGCACACAATGGCTATGGATAAAATATAATTATTTATTTATTTATTTACTGTTTAATTGTAGCATGAAGCGGTTAGTATGTGAATATATTTCGTCATATTCTGGGAATGGGAATGCGTGGAGCAGGAGTAGCTTGCATATGTCTATACACGTATTACTTAATTTCCATTACGCACAGAAATTGAAAGAAAGCTATCCAGAATCTGACCGTGTGAGAAGTTTTTATGGTTTGTTTATGTGCCCGAACTCGGAAAAATCCAAAAACAATGAACTAGTTTCGATTTTGAGCGAAAAAATAAAATATTTTATTCTTATTCCGTCTATTCCCATTCTACGCTTACCCACTGAATTCTTACACTTAGTTCGTCTCTGCTTACAACACAGCTGACGTCATGCCACGGAAAGACCCCATGGAAGACACTACTTGTCATTAAATATTTGCTATTCACAAATTGTGTTATGGAATAACGTCTTTTATATTCTTAGTATGTAATGCACTGTTGTATTGAATGCATTCCATGTTGACACATTCTTCGTGTAGACTACTTTTTAAAGATATTTAATATCGTATATTTGCTGATGTATGGCACTAGTTAGATCATATTTTTAGTAAAATTAGAATTTCCGAGTCGGTCAATCGTCGGAAGAATTTCCTCCTCTTTCTCGTTGTATACTTCTTCATGGATAGAAAGCCACTGATCTCGTTAAATTGTGGGTCGGATCTTGGTTTCTTACTAATAATATGATTATACGTCAAGACCTATTGACAAGATCCTGTCAATAATTTTATGATTTGTTACTCTAGGCTGAATTTCAAAGTTAATGTATCTGTCTAGCGGGGAAACATTTTGAAGAGCAAAATTGGAAGTCAATTGAGAATAACATAGATCCAACTTAATAATTTCACATAAAAGATATTAATCATTTTAAACGAAAGAATAAAGTACGTTATGAGAGAGAAAATAAAAGTGTAAATGCGAATAATTAATTTTAAGGCCGTGGATTTCCTCTAAAACTTTGTTTTGTTGTAGCTGTCAGTGACTGAATATAGTCACGAGCAGCTGCATCAAAACAAAATTACGGTGCTCCGCTTACTCTGTGTCAGAAGCAAAGAGGACGTCGATAATAAATATTGAAAATAAAAGCGGAGGTAGAAATTTCCCCTTGAAGTGCTCGCGTGGGGAAATGGAGTGTGAGCTGAACGAGGCGGATCTGTGGTATGTGAATGAGCGGCTTGATGAGATAATTTGAAAAGAAAAGGAAAATAAGTCTTGCGACTTCTAGAGAAAAAAAAACATATAAGCTCGGCGAACATTTTTGAAACATTAGTGGTGATTGAAATTTTCTCTGGAACGTCTAGATGTATTCGCTACAAAAATTATTTATTAGATTCCGAAAATGATTTTGTAAACGATTTGAACTTTGTAAATCAGTATACATCATTAATATTGATTTTCATCAATAAAGAATGTTAAAAGTGCGTTAATAATTTAACAACTACCCAGAAAATTCGATCGAATAAATTATTATAGAAGTAATCCCATATAACCTCACAAAACCTTTTGTGACAATTTATTCTGAGCGTGTTTCTTTCTGAATCAAGAAAGTATACATTTGTATTATTTATTTGGTATCAAGATGGGTTTTACACAATGCTGAAAAATATGTTACTGCTTTGTCGTCGATCAAAAATCATTGCGTTATTTCATGATTTGTGATACCGTGGCTCTCAAACATTTTAATTGCATTACCACTCATCGGTTGAGAGTGGCAAAGCTCAAGCACTGTATAGTTCCACTTGTACATTAGTCCTCATTGATTCGTGAAATCGTGGCATCGAAATTCCGCTCTCAGAAGTACATTGGTTGCTGATTCCTGGAAAACGCGTCCCTAGAATTCTATTTCCGGATCTGATCCAGTCTCTGATGGTTTCTACAAAGCCTGAAAGCGCTTGTTGCCGGATGTGAACGGGCTCGAACGTTTCATGAAAGAGATATTGGAAGCACGGGTGCTGCATTCAATAAATGGATTTTGGAGGTGATTTTAGGCAACGCGCAAAATATTGAGATGAAACAACTTCCTTTCGAAACATTACTCAATTTTACATTATTCGTGCTAGGAAAAATTTGGGATGAGTGTCTGAAAATTATCCCTATGCTTCTTGAGATAAATTTAAAGAAATTTTGATAGATACTGATTTTTAGCACTGTAGAAACCCAGTATTTTATTGAATTAAATAAGAAGATAATTAAGAAAGAGGCCTTTTTAGAAGCGCGAATGTTATTCTTTTTACTAGTTTCCTTCTTTCAAACAATGAATGAGACAAAGAAGCAAAAAATATACTGTTGAATCTTGATACACACTAGTGCCCAACTGGTCCCAGAAGTGCGCGAGCGCTCACGGCGCCGTCTCGTGCCTGCTCTCCGAGCTGAGAGGGGAGTTATCACGGGAAGAGTGATGCCTATGGTGGTCAGGGAAAAGACGAGTGAAGTCGAGAGACCTTCAGAACGGTTTGGCGCGAGCCTAGAGCATCGCGGAACCGAAGTCAAGTTCCCAGACTGATCCTGCGAATACGGTACAACAAATGCGTCATGTCATAGTATTATTTATTAAATTACAGAACTTTATAATCAATCTATATGTTCCCACAAAACGTACAAATTTCATATTGTAATAGTTGTTTATCATAAGGAAAGGGTCTAGTCGTTTAAGTCAGAAAAAACAAAATAAAGTAAAACGTTTGAACAATGATTTTGATCCAAAATAAATTTACTATTGGCCCCTACTTTATTTTGCCATAAAAACTGAAATTTTTAACGTACTTTTTGAAATTTTTAACAGTTAAGTTGTACTTATATTCCATACAAAAATAGAAAAGCACTACATAATATTTTTGACAAATTTTAAGCATAAATTTAAATAATATATTTTCTTTGAACAAAAGTTTTCGAAATTTCTTGACGTACCAATCACGTTGTTTTTAGGTGCGTAGTCTGCAAGTATTCAACTTCAAACTGCATTTGTTATGTGAATTTTACGATGTCGACAGCAAAAGAATTTACAAAAAAACAACAATATTGCTTGGTCTTATATCTTTAAACCTATTTCATTGCTTTTTAATTCCATTCGCTCTGACTTGCTTGTTTGCCAACGCTGTCCCGAACCGAAGGCGTAAAGAGAAGGATTATTGAATCGGTGATTTGAGAAGGGAAATATGTCCTTGTTCTATAGTTCTGAGAAAAAACAACTACTTAATAATATCCATAGTTGCCATCTGGGATATTTGTTATACGCAAAAGTTGTAGAACTAGTCGTTATTGATTATTTAGTTTACTTTGTAATTTCAAATTATTTTCTTTTTTTTATTTAATAGGTAATTATTACAGACAAATCAAAAAGACTTGATGCAATGTGGCTAGGCCGAAGGCCTTTAAGCCATTACAATACCTACATTCTACCGCGATCTAACCTTTCGAATTCTGGTATTCACCCCAAATGGTTTCTCCTTCGCATCAAAGCCGCGGAAAAGAGACCATAAGGCACGGCTGAGGAAAAAACCCCTGAAGGGCGAAAAACCTGCCGTCAGAAGCCGAGTACATGCTAATCTATCCGGTTTTTAAACTATTTATTTATTATTTCAAATTTGCATTTCCGACATGTACAGAACTGTTTTTATACCTTGGACTTATTTTACTTACAATATAATTATGTAACATTAAAAAACCAATGTTTTATTTCTTGATTTTTGGGCCTTTGAGACAGTATAGTCATAGCATAAATATATAATGATATTAAAATATTGACCTATATGGACATTAAAACACTATTATAGACATATATTATATTATATACAATACATTAAATTAATTATACCAGCATCTACTTAATCATCGATTTCCACTTCCGTCTGTGCCTATGTCAAAACGTTCTGGTAGAAATAAAGATATGTATGTGGGGTGTATTTTACTATTTTTTGAACATCTGTTATTTTCGTTTCGTTGGCTTCAATAACAGCCGCGATATAAACTTTCTTGAAAGGCAAATCTGGACCCTCCTTCCCTTTTGCCACCATGCATGAGTACATGATAAGCCCATCAATATATGTACTCGCCTGCCACGAGGAAACCAAAATATTCTCTATCATAGCTTAGCTGCTTTACATGGAAAGAGTCACACCGAGCTCAGAAAGAGGACTGCCAGGACGAGCAAGAGACTTGGTTGTCTTCTTAAAAGTATTCGACCACCAGGATGATTACCTTAGTGTCTATTACTGTTGTCATGAAGCATTTAGGCGTTTCCTAGCTGATAAAACTAATTCATCTGTGTGAGGATCAGAAATTAGTCCTGGAATTCTTTATCTTTTCCAGACATTAGCATTATAGTTGCCAATAGAACACATACTTTAAGCTGTACACGTTTCACTTTTACACTGATCTATAGCTTGAAGAATAACAAAGAAAGTATATCTCAGCTCTCTTTACGGAAAAGTGAACTTATTTCTCTTTTAAAATCACCGATTCGTGTTGCTCCTGTGCACTTAGGAGTCAATGGCTGTATACGTTCCACCATTTTGCAGACCCGTCGCAAGACATTTCCCCTGCCGCTGCGAGATGTCCATCCGCTCCCCGACGCAACGCAACTCGCGGGCAAATTCCCGGGCTCATGAACAGGGAGGCGGTTACTTGCCGCTCCGCGGACCATTGCATTGAGCAGGTCTGCACGAGCGCATGTATGCACAACGCTTGCATCCGCGGCATTCTGCATTAAAGATCATGCACACAAGAGCGGTCGCGCGAGCGGGAACAATCTGTTGCTATCTCTCGTGGACGATAACATCAATATTTGATTGATTTTTTCGTGTTTCCGGGCGCGTCAACTGCTTTGGTCATTAGTCCCGTTAGTGTAGATTTTCCCTCGCTGGATGGCGAGATCCGGCACCGACCTACAATCGGCTAGTGAGGTTTCCCCTAACCAGGACTCTCCCACCAGCGGGGCACTGCCCCAGCCGGGGCAAGCTCTAAGATCCCGACCGGTCTCCCGGAATATGTGGTAGTGTAGTGCATGTTAGTGTAAGTGTATGTGTAAGGGGAGAGGATAGGACAAAGGAGAGGAAGGACAGATCGCGCGCGGTCCGTGGCCCGTTTGGTAGGGTACTGCTCCGGCATTGACCTGGTGTTGATCGGAGAAACCACGGAAAACTACCGGCCAGAGCAGCCGGCCGCTACAACTCTCCTCCAGACAGCGACTGAATTCGACCTAGCTGAAAAGCTAGTGTCGAAAATCCTGCCGCCGTCAGGGCTCGAACCTAGGACCTCCCGGTCAGAGGCGCTGCAGTGGCATCAGTTGATGCACTGAGCAACCACTCCTGGTAACAATATCAATATATTGAAAACGGACCGACGAATATTGAAAATACGATACCATCAATATTGAAAACCATTGAATCTATTAATAAAGATTCTTGCTATGAAATTATTTATTTAAATTCCGAATGTTTCTCGTTCCAGAGGTTCATTATTTGAGCTACAGAAATATTAGCAGCAAAGTACTGCTACGTACTGCGCGCGTTTTATTCATTGTTGGTGTATACGTTACATTGCATAAAAGTTATTCTATTCGTTTGCAACTTAATTAAAACTAACGAAAATTTACAATTTAAGATTGATTGAATTTTATAATATATTAATTAAAATTGTTTATTTGCTATTTAAGAATAATAAAATGCTAAAAAACGAAATACAAAGAAAAATATTTATATGGAGCAAAAGAATTTATGGACTGCATACCGTTTTTCTCGAATATGATATATTCAGATCGTTTTAAATTTGCACAGTTTAATATTAATTAATAATCTAATGCAATTCTGTTATCTTTACAAAATCCATTAAACATATTTTAAATGTAATTAAGACTTTGTGATCGAATACAGTCGCGCTTTATGAGCACTCTTGGAATCGATCAATCAAAAAATCAAAACGTTAGGAAGAAATTATTCATTGTGATTTAAAACAAATAATTGTTTCTTTTCTAATATCTTTTTCTGATATTCTACACAAGTGCTATCTACCACCAGTATTTTGTGGGGGTCTGGTAGGTCGCGACCTATAATTTAGGCGCCAGCCCACAAAATACGGACAGAAAACAATCAGGATAAAATGACAAATTTCTCGGTACAATTCACATTCCGCTGCTTGTTACCGCTTAATCAGTGTTTGTTTTGCGGAAGCAAGCCATGAAATGAAGGTTCACGAAAGCAGGCGACTGTCGCGTCATGCACTAACTTTTGCAACCGCGTCCTTTGTATTAGGTTGTGTAACTTGGTTGGTTGGTTGTTAGTGATTCCGAGCATGTCCACTACTGAGGTCATCAGTTCCGTAAGTGTATAGCATGTTTTTGATCGGGCGATGGCAGTGATCTTCTCCCGCTGCATGGCGAGATCCGGCGTCGACTTACCGTCGGCTAGAGGGGTTTCCTTGACCAGGTATCTCCCACCAGCGGAGCACCACCCCAGCCGGGACAAGATCTAAGCTCCCGACCGGTTTCCCCAAATGTGTGGTAGTGTAGTGCATGTTAGTTTGAGTGTAAGGGATGAGATGAATGAACTGCCGATCAGGACAGCTAGCTGCTAGAATTCTTCTTCAGACGGGGACTGTATTCGACCCAGCTGACAAGCTAGTGTCGAAAATCATGCCACCGTCGGGACTCAAACCTACGACCTCCCGGTCAGAGGGATTGCAGTGACATGAGTTGATGCCCTGAGCCATCTTTCCCGGTGTTGTGTAACTTGTGATTTTGTTCGTTGATAGGTTTGCCTGCTTACATGGGCGATGAACCATGGTCTTCAAAGGAGAAGAAAAACGCATTTCCATAACGAGTGGGAAGATTCATTTATATTTACCAGTGTAAATGACACAGATATTTCTCTACGGTGTAAAGATTTCGTAGCGGTATCAAAGATGTCGAACATTGAATTTCATCACAAGTTTTCCGTAACTTACGTAATTCAATTTTTCGAACTCTGGTACTTTCGTTTAGAAATTAAATTTGCAAAATTCATGAAACATTTTCTTTTTCTCAGCGTGTAGATAGGATTTATAAAGATTGGCGACAACGTTTGTCGTACGCTTGCGTCGGGATTTTGCTATCTGTCAAAACGTTATTGGCGGGAAATATAGATGAAATTCGTACTTTTCGTGACGCATTCAAAGTCAAAATTCGAGCAATAGTGTAGTAATAGGTAAGTAAATATAAAAAAACATGCTAAGCACGTTTGTATTTTGCTCCAGTCAAATATCCGCTGCAAGTTTTCTCACGAAAAATGAAGTTCAAACTGTGACCGATTCTTTGCCACCTTAACAAAATATTTTTTACAGCTAAAAATAAAGCAAAGATGCGCACTGAAATGTGTTTTTATGTGCGTGACATTCTGGCGTCTCAAAAAAACTATTCTATTGAAGCTACAGAGTGAAAAGCTATGCTAGTCATCGTAGAATCTCTATTTTACAAATTAAAAAACAAACACAACATAACGTCAGTACCGTTCGCTAGAAATACGGTGTCAAAGTGTTGATCACATAGCAAACGACGTCATGAACAAACAAAAGCCACTTGTTTTTTCATTTACAAATCGTAAGGGAAAAAGTATTTTTCCTTACAAATGGGCGAGACATAGCCGACTCTACGCTGCTTTTAGTGTTCACCAGAAACTTCGTTTCTGATATTTTTGCTTGGTAGGCACTGCCTACCAATTAGCGTTGGAAACACTCGAGGGCAATACGAGACCGTGATTGATTGGTTAGTCGGTGCACGTCAATTAATAAGGTCATCAATCCCGTAAGTGTAGTGCACGTTTCCTTCGGGGCGTGGTAGTGATCTTCCTCCGGTACGACGCTGTGAAAAACATGATAACTGATGGGAATATAGCCATATAAAATCCTGTAGCCATTACTGCCAACAAAGTGCCAGCTATGATGGGACGAAATTTTAAATCGGACTACTCCGTGCGGAGGATGGAGAATTTCAATCATACCACTGTGTCACACATCAGGCAAATGTGATCGCTAAAATACTTAACCTTGTCCAAGTAATGAACCTGAGCGTATTTTAAATTTCATTCCCGAACAATAGTTGAACCATCGACATTTCTTTGTTTTGTATTGTTTTGTGAATTCAATCCTCAAGATGGCGACTTAACGTACTACGATGAAGTAATGTGGCAGGGTCTACGTACAGTGCTGACAAGATTTTTTTTTATGGTAGAAATTAAGACATTCTTGAAATTATACTTCAAATTTCTTGCGGAGCACAATTCAGTCCTAAACGTAGAAACGTTTCATCACCTACAATCGGAATTCGAAAGGCTGTTTGAGAATATCGTGTATGAGACCAGTATTTATTTTGACCAAAAATACATTTATGATTCACAATATTCCACAAAAGGCTTCGTTAATGGGAACACTTTGCTTCAACAATAAAGTAGAATTCAAACTAGAAATTATCATACTTCGCAGAAATATTATACTCAAAACCGCTGATAATAAAACAATTCATGGTCAAGTACCCCGTCAAATACAAAAATGTACGCAATGATGCACTAATCGTCAAAGCGTGTTTCGGGTCAATGTAGCTACGCGAGCAGCCTTTTTCTCAACTAAAAGCAATAAAGAAAAATGCAGAAATGTGTTGATAGACTAGAATGTTAAAAACAGTATGATTATGGCGTACACACTAGAGCAATACAAATCAGATTGTAGGACATCTGAAAATGTGAATAGTCAAGTGTCATTTTAGTTGGTGTTTTCAGTAATAACATTCATTTTGTTTTGTAACAATTAAATGTATGTACTTTGTGTATGTAGTTTCCTTTATTTAAACTAGCTATTAATTATTAATATTTATTAATAAAGAAATACATTAAGAAGGACAAGTTAGAATTTGTGGAATGTAGACTGTAATTAGACTAAGATGACTCTTTGGGAGTTACGATTAAACTCAAACTGAACGGTGCTCGCAAAACAAGGCAATACACTGAGGTTGGAAAAAGTCATGGGATACCTCCTGAAATCGTGTTGGACCTCCTTTTCCCTGGCAAAGTGCGGAAACTCAATATAGCACGGACTCAACAAGTCGTTGGAACTCTCCTACAGAAATATTGAGCCATGTTGTTTATATGTCCGTATGTCCGCAATTGCGAAAGTGTTCCCAGTGCGGATATTATGCACGAACCGACCTCTCGGCTATGTCCCATAAATGTTCGATGGGATTGATGTAGGGCGATTTGGGTGGCCAAATCATTCGCTCGAATTGTTCAGAATGTTCTTCAAACCAATTGCGAATAATGCGGGGCCGGTGTCATGGCGCATTGTCATCCATAAAAATCGCATCGTTGTTTGGGAACATGAAGTTCACGAATAGCTACAATTGGTCTCCAAGTAGCTGAACGTAACCATTTCCAGTCAATGATCGCTTAAGTTGAAACAGAGGACGTAGGCCATTCCATATAAAAGCAGCACACACCTATTATGGAGAAACCACCAGCTTGCACAGTGCCTTGTTGACAACTTGTGTCCATGGTTTCTTGTAATATTCGCTTCACTCGAACCCTAATACCATAATCTCTTACCAACTGAATTTGGGACGCATCTGGCCAAGCCAATGACCAGGTTTTCCACTCGTCTGAGATCCAATAGATAGGGTCACGAGTCCCGGATAGGCGCTGCAGGAGATGTCGTGCTGTTAGCAAAGGCACTCGAGTCTTCTTCTGCTGCCACAGCTCATAAAGACAAATTTCGCCGGACTGTCCTAACGGATACGTTCGTTATCCGTTCCACATTCATTTCTGCGATTATTTCACTCAGTGTTGCTTGCGTGTTAGCATTAGCAACTACGCAAACGCAGCTGCCCTCAGCCATTATGTAAAGGTCGTCGGTCACTGCATTGTCCTTGGTGAGTGGTTATGACTTAAATTAGGTATTCTCGGCTCATTCTTGACACTATGAATCTCGGAATATTGAATTCCCCAACATTTTCCGAAATCGAATGTTCCGCATTCAAAGTTTGATAATTCCCGTCATGCGGCCACAATCACGTCAGAAACCTTTTCACGTGAATCACTTGAATAGAAATGAAGTTTCTGCCAATGCTCGCCTTTTTGTAGGGGATTCAACTGCCGTCTGTATTACTTGCATATTGCTATCCCATGACTATTGTCACCTCAGTGTAGTTCCGAATTAGCTTTTAGTGTAAAACCTGTTAGACACCACAGGTTTACATGAATTGGTCTACAGAACGACCTAACTGTCGATATAATTATGTTTAATACTTGGACTGAGAGAATGACAATATATTGGTACCATAATACTTTTGAAATTTCTTAGCCCAGAACATGAGCTTTATGCACAGGTACACAGAATTATGCTTACTATAAAATCACTCTTTAAAAAATTGATAAAAAATTAGTATTTAATTGAAAATACTAGCGCTAGATATGTACTGAAAATGAAACGGAATGTTCGTTTACCTCTTGTCAAGATACTTTCCCTAAAATCAGATATATTGTATTTCAGCGTTGCATGAAAACTAAATGTAGATTTACCAATAGTTCATCATATTGGATAGCAATCTTAGCACGTCATATATTATTAAAGTCCTACAAATTATGTTTAGATTCCAATTTCGTATCACTATCTTCATTAATGATCTCATATCATTCGAACTTTCGAATGCAAGTGTTATTAGTCAAATGAAAGCCAACAATAATAAGCGATCTATAATACTCCGTCATCTTCTTGCTGTTGATTCTTTCAATTACGCGCTACGGCTGGATTCGCGCATATTCACTGACGTATCCTACCGCTAGAAAGAGAGTTATCCTCACCAATCCCACAGGACATTACGGTAATGAAATAGAAGATTAAGTGGCGAAGAAGTTCGAGACAACGTATTAGAAGTGCAGTGTAACAGCGAATCTAACAGAGAAACAATCACGTAGCACCAAAAAACAAGTTATAAAACAGTGAACGGCAGCAGACGTCAACGGAGGAGGAATTCAAATTGAAAGAAATTATAAAATAATCTTTTTTCCTCATTGTGAGTGACTGAAAAACACTAAATTAATATTAAAATTAAACTTAACAGCATTTTATTTAGGCATGGATAATTAAGAGTTTATTTTCATCATTTTTTAGAATCATTGAAGAATTTATGCGTAAATGTAGGAAAACAATCTGATCTTTGAATTTGGTATGCAGAGCCAAGAAAGAAAAATATGTAAGCATTATGTAAAATCTACGGGTGAAACGTCGCTGTTATCAAAGAAAAATGGTTTAGTTTAATAGATTATTTGTAACTGTTGTAAATATAATTGTCTTTGATCATTTATAATTTCAAACTGGGACAGATGACTCAGGGCATCAACTGATGTCACTATAGCCCCCCTGACCGGGAGGTCTTAGGTTCGAGTCCCGACGGTGGTAGGATTTTCGACTCTGGCTTGTCAGCTTGGTATCTCCGATCAATACGATCAGGTGAACAGGCCACGGACCGCGCGAGATCTTTCCTACCTCTTCCTTGTCCTATCCTCTTCCCTTACACACACTTACACTAACATGCACTACACTACCAGACATGCTTGGAGGCCGGTCTGGAGCTTAGAGGTTCTCCCGGCTGGGGCGGTGCCTTGCTGGTGGAAGATTCCTGAGGTGAAACCCCGCTACCCGATGGTAGGTCGGCGCCGGATCTCGCCATCCAGCAGGGGAAGATCGCCGCCACCTCCCGATGAAAAGCATGCACTACACGTACGGGACTAATGACCTAAACTGTTGACATGCCCGGGAATCACTAACAAGGAACCAACCAATCGACAGCAAAATTCTCATTGCCGGTCTCTGGTAACGAAAAGGTGGATAAATCCTGTTCATGTATGTAATAAATTACCTACTCTAACACGTTTTGAAGTCAAAATCTATATTTTCTGGGTTATTGATACCGAAAAAGTGATTGGCGGCAAAACGTATGTCTGTCCATCCGTCCGTCCATCTGTGTGTGATCAATGCTAGCGCCTAATCCGTTCAGACAATTCTCTCTTAAATTGATATTTTGCGATTGATCTAAAGGAACTCGGGGCCCTGCGATTTTGAAAAGGATTTTATAATGTTTAAGGTACTCGGAACTTGAAGAATATTGTCAAAGTTTTCTCAAAAATATATCAAATTTATTTTATTAAACCTGTTGACAGATAGTATAAAGAACGCATAAAATAATGACGAGGTCTCAATTTTGTTAAATTCTCTAAATTTATGAAAATTGCATCTGTTTAAAATTATTTAGGGGGGAAATCTGTTGTTCAAAGGCAGATCCTAAATATGGCCATGCACATGTTTTCGAAAATATGAATAGTTTTCACCTAATTTGTGCAATTTTTAAACATTTTTGTTTTAAAAAACGCCCACCAAATTTTCTTTAAATGGTTTCCTGGTACGTAGCAATGGATCCCAATGCTAGAGGTTCATGTATTATATGGGATGTGCCCGGGATCAATTCTTTTCTTGTTGATGGATATTTATGAAATAATATCAGAAAACGAAGATACTTATGCTTGCCATTAATATCGGTCACTTTAAATGCAAGTAAAAAGGAAGATATTTGATTCGTTACAAGATTTATATGAGCTCTTACATGTTTGGGTATCAGGAATTTTGTTCTAAATAACATCTCTTCAGGCGAGATTCTCATCCACGAGAATCGAGATTATCAGTTAATATTTATTTTTTCTTGGTCTACATATTCAACAACATACCGTAATATCCTGAGAAGATTCTATTGTGAGCAAGGGGCCCCAGGATTTCGTTTTCCAATAATCGAGTTTCTTTTTCCATCGAAATTTTGCCATTTCTAATCTGTCCCAAAGCATTTCTAAGGATATTCGTATTAGGTTGTAATTTATGTATCCAAGCCTTCCTATTTTTTTCTTTTGTGTTTTGGCATGTGGAACATTATCCGAAAAATATATCAACCTGAACGTAATACTTCCTTAACCAAACAATAATTATTAAATGTATTTTCTCTGCCATATATTACGAGATACTTACACAGTAGCACAATAAAATAATTGTATTTAAAAAAGTAGGCCGTAAGCAAGTTTGATTTCACTTTTCAACATTACGACACAAAATACTGACACTGACAACAATTTGCCACGGTGTCTATTAGCTGGCAAAAATATTCGGAAAACATTTAGATAATAGGGTCATTGGATAGGCGACAGTGATATCATAATTATTTAAATCATCACATCCTAAATTGTAACAAAATGAAACCTGTTTGTTGACGACCGAAATTACCCTCTGTGTAGTCGACGTTACTGGGTTTGATGATACCAAACGATACATGAAATTTCCATGAAACATTGCTCTAAAATCTTTGCACTGAAGTGACCTTGATGTAGGAAGTTTGTCCCGAATACAATTGTATTTATTTTGTGTATACGATGTATAATATCCACTATCAAACAAAATGTGTTTACTGGCAATTTATTCAACTAGATAACTGTCATTTTTATGTAAAAGTCCATTTAATTTTATTTATAACCACAGAACGTGAATTCACAAACAACAGGAAGATATTTTGTGTAAAATATCGGGACATTTGTCAATGAATTGTCAAAGAGTAGGTTTCGAGGTTCATTCCTATTAAATTTGAAATGTACTACATACATTTCTACTTTTAATGGTTTGAAATTATTATAACTGCCACAAAAAGCTGCATTTCCAATATTATAGATCTATTTGTGAAATTTAAAGAGTACCGATGTTTGGAAAAGATTGTGTACGCGTGTTTAGGATGTTGACATTAAATAATAAATGCCAACAATAGAATATTAACATTGTTGTTACTTTGTGTAAAGTTAATAACTCCTGAACCATTCTCACCAAGTTACCTTTTGTAAAGTTTATTTATTAATTCAATTTTTATCTATTTTTATTTAAAATGTTCTAAGAATTTTTTTACACAGCGTAGTTCAAATTATCTATGTGAGAATCTTACATAAACAATATTTAAAATATCATTTTCCATTCAACAATTTTATTTTCTGATATAATGACTTTCATAAACGCTTAATGATATAAAGACATTTATAAATTAAATTTCCAAAAACTTTCAGATTTTCCAGTGATACAATATTCGTTAGAATACTGTGTTAAAATTAATATTTTGGTTGTCATTATAATAATGCACGTTCCCCGAAGCGAAATAGTATTAACCGATAAAACATCCCTGACCATTTAAGTTGCAAATTGAAAGACAATTATGCCACTCTCGGCCACGTGGGAGGTGTCTATGATTTTGGAGAATACCCAGAAAGTGGGGAAGAACCCCAAAACAATGAAAGGTTTGGTTTTGACTGAAAAATATAAATATAATGTTGTGGTATTCCACCTCTTCTCAGACCGCACGTATCCACAGAATTCTCTTTCTCAGCGCGTCTTCACTTGCGACACTGCGTCACGTGCTTACGATGCATGACGTTACGTGCAAGGTTCCAAGGATGATTCTGGGTTAAATTTTAAAATTATCAATTTTTTGTTATTGACATGTGTTATAGAACAGCAACTTTTTGATATTCTTGGTATGAAGTGAATCCTTATACTGTATATATTGTAGTATATGTTATTGCAGTATTTGAGAAAACAGTTTTTGTTACAATATTTAATTTATTGGCGTTATAACAGTATTTTATTTGTTGCTCTTGAGCAGAGTGCCTGCTCCTTTTTGGAAAATTATTTTGCGTTGTTTTGTGCAACAGAAATTTTTGCTTCTGCAAGTCACTAGTCAAATTTACAATCTATAAATTATGCAGTAATTACATGCCTGGTTTCATTTACTTTCTTCACTTGATTTCTTCTATTGCTATTACCACCACTAATTCTTAAGATGCAATTCTGATTATTTGTTTACTTCCACCGTTTCAATAACAGTAGTAATTGCATATTCTTCTGGTAAGTTATTTTAAATATGCGAAACATGTCTTGTTAATATGTGCTTTGTCCCGATATTTCATGACCGTTCTGATTAAGAACCTGATTAGGATGATAAAGGAACCTCACATTACATTAGTACTACACGTCGATGGAAATAGTAACTTTATGTAAGAAAGAATAGTTAATTTGTTCATTCGTGTACATGATATCATCGGTTGTTCCTTTGCACATTCACCCATCTGTTGATACCTTCATTGTATGCTCGAAGCATTTGAGGGAGTTGATGTGGCGAATAGAACCCTATTGAATAGCCTGCAAACGATTTTTCGATGTAATCTGACAAACGGCATTCCCTGCGTTTAGATCCGATATTTAGTTGATAACACATGACATGGCCATACGTGCCCTCGAAAATCTTGCTGTTTCATCACCGACGCATGAACGTCAAACATTTGTGAAACTCGCATCTGTCACGTTCTGCGGAGTGAGAGGCACGATAACACCTCCGGTGGGAGCGCCAGCTCATTGTCCGGCGCTGCGACCTCAGCGGAAGAGAAGGCTGTTTCCGCCGTTATCGAACATTTATTTGTGGCCGTTGTCCATCAACGATACATCCCCACACTTGTTAGGTTCGGTACTTCTGCTCTTTCTCCAAGCCTGCCTTCCAATTCGAGTCCCGAAACTCCGACCCAACATTCGACTCCCGCCTCCGACTCGTGTCTCCGACTCGTGCCTCCCAATCGCGCCTCTGAATCGCGCCCCCGACTCGCGGTTCCTACTTGCACCTCCGACCCGTGCCGACCTCGTGCCACTGACTCGCGCCTCCGACTCGCGCCCTGGATTCGCGCCCTCCGACTCCGACTGTCCCACTATCTCCGGTGAGATACGTCTCCTTCCTACGGCAAGTCACAATCCCAAGAGCAGCTGTTCTCAAAGTTCTCCCTCTTGTTCCCCGATGGAGAATTCCTCATATTATGGAATGCTCCAACCTAGCAGCAATCGCGCGTTGTTTTGTCATCTCCACCAGCTATTATCATGTGATTGCATTCATTTTAGTCTCTGTCATTTTATTCGATGGCCAGTCTTCACTCACGTCATTTGCTAGTAAATGAAACTGTTTATGCCCACCATTTTTACTTTCTCGTTCACATACGTATATACGGAGTAATATACGTAGTATAGAGAAAGTTATGTAATGCTAAGGAAAGTCTATTTCGAGATTTGAACGGAAATACACGTTTTGGGGTTCCCTGGTACCGAAAAAAAGTTTCTTTTCAAAACGTCTGTCCGTCTCTTTCCAGCCGTCCATCCGTTTACATTAAGTTTACATAAACTTTTCAATAAAAAATTGTATTTAGTGCGAGGTTTCACTCTTCTTTAATATTCTTGAAGTAATATTTCGGTTGTGTTCGGAATTCTTGCATTCGGAAAGCAAAAAGTAGAGGAAACGTCAAAAAATGTACTTTGGGTGATAGATAGTAGCTGGCCAGAACATGGAATATGAACTTAAAGCTAGACCACACCAATGAAAATTAGAAAAATTTGCTACCAGAAGGTCTGTGCCATTCTGTAGCACCACTAGTTTCTCCTTGTAGTTTATAATCGTTTCCTACCAAGTTCAATTATATCTATTCTCCAATGTTAATCATAATAAACTCTTCTGGCTTGTAGGTATGTCTCTGCTCTATTCGAGATCTTCTCTCTCAAAACAATACAGTAAGAACTTTGCTTAAATAATACATATCAGCTATAGCCGTGAAATCAAAGTGTTACTCTGAGGGAATGAAAAAAATGTATTGCATTCAAATAAATTAGAAATACATGGACTTGTTTTTAAAATACAGAGTAATAATAATTCAATTAATAATTGAAATCACGATAGATGTATTTATGTAATGGTATATGAAGTTTAATTTTTATTTTCAATTGTTCATTAATTCCGTTCATTAATGTCAGGGACAGCGCTTATTTATATTTAGGTTCTGTTTTTTAGGTCTACGATAACTGAGCAAATTGTTATTTTCACACTTCAAATATGTTATGCTGAAGATATTTCAAATTAATTTGTGCAATTTGCGTTTTAAATACAGACTGAAAGGATATGCCGTAACCAATTAAAATAAATTTATCATTATACCATGTTTCGTGTGACTGCTACCAAATAGATACATCGCTTCTTTGGTATGACACGATTTGTCTCTTGTGACCGCTAGCGAATAGATAGTACATCGCTTCTTTCGTTGCAGCTTCTGGGATGCACAGTGGGAGGTCTGCTGGTCCCGCTCCCTCTACGGCCGCCCTTTCCTCCCTGCCCCGCCCCTCTTCCTCTCCACCGCCCCACCTCTCTCCGCTCCACCCCGCCTCGCCCACGTCTAGCCCCTCTCCGCCCCACCCCGCCTCGACCCCGTCCCGCCCCGCCCCGCCCCGCTCCGCCCCGCCCGCCCCGCCCCACCCCGCTCCGTCGCGCCCCGCAGCTGGCCGCGCCGCGCCGCGCCGTCTCGCCCTCGGCCTCGGCCTGGGGCTCGGTCTGATTCGGGCGCCGCCGCTAACGACGCTGCGTCGCAGGCAGCGGGCACGCGGCCATACGCAATGCAGTGCGAGGGCGCCCGGAGACGCCGGCGTACGCGCCTCGCAGCCGCCCATTCACGCCAGCCTCCTCCTCCTCCTCGGCGGCCCCCGGGGCGGCGGGGCTGGAGCTGTCGCACCGCTCGCCTTTCACCGCTGCGAGAGCGGTTCATATCGCGGCCGGGCTTTGCTTTTTGTTCCTTCTCAATTTATTTTTATTCGCAGGTCGGGCATGAGATTTTAATTGTTGTTTTAGAATTTCACAAATATATACCTCATTGAATGAACAATATCTGGTTGAAGTATGACACTCGCAATTCTATCTTCACCCCATTTGTGATGTCATAATGTGACCACCTAGATACAACCGTTACACGTACTGTGCAGAGCGTCATGGAAGTGGGTAGTAACCGGAAAATGCTGAAAGAAAGGATCCATATCACCGTCTAACCCTTCACATTTTAAACCTTCAATATAAAAAAAAAGCAAAAAATAAAGAATTTTATTTTTTAATTTAACAGAATTGGCATCCTGCAATGTTTTAATTTGTTAAATATAGGTTTCCTTCGGCTGGAAAAGGAGGTTTGGAGGAGAAGGGAAGGTTGGGTTGGAAGGGAGGATTGGAGAAGAAAGGAGACCAACCCCATTGGTCTATGTGGAATTTGTGATGGACAAAGCGGGTTCCCGGCAGACTATCTCGAGGTCCTCTGGTTTCTCTATCAGCGTTGCAGTTCGCCATTGCTCCAGCATCATGCATTACATCATTCATAATTCCCTTCCTGTCAAAATCATTCTCACATTTCCAAGTATAGCCCCAAGGCTTTCGCCCTGGTCTCATAATAAAGAATAGTCGTAACTCGTCGCTTCCATCGCATTTCTCCCCTGCAACTCGTTTTCAGTTGCGCGACTCGCGAGCGCATCCAGAAGCGAGTCCCGTGCTTTTTTGGAGAGCGCGCTAATGACACGTAAACGAATATCCCATCATATGTTGGGGCTGGCGCACCGGCGTGTGGGCGGACGCCGCCCGGGCCGCCCTCGCCTCCTCCCCCTTGTCATCACTGCCACCCACTTTCCACCCCGTGGCCCGACGGGGCGCCAGCGGACTGTCGTATTGGAAACTCATTTTACGATAGCGCGGAGGATAACGTGGTGTCGGGGACGGCGCGGTGCGCAGGGAACGTAGGAGAGCCGTTACCCAGATTCTGCTGAAGGCTCGGGGTATTGACGCGAGCGCGTTGGGAGAGGGGCGACTGGCTGGGGGCGGGGATTCGGCTCCCGGAACCCGGGATCGGGTGTGGTCCCAACGCGCCCGCGTCCGCTCGGCCAGTGTCAATGTTGGTCCATTACCGCTCTCGTGCGCTGCGCCCGCCGAAACCGCCGGTGCCGAGCCCCGCTCGATGTGGTCGGCGTGAATGGGCGGAAAGAAAGGCTCTGTGGTGCAGAATCTGCATGGGAAAAAAGTTGAAAGAAAAACACAACGTGAGAGAAGTGGCGAAGGATGGAATGCGTAAACAAAATTCGGTGAATGTGGAAGAACTTGAGTCAGTGGTATTGTCAAGAAGAGGCATTTTAAAAATTCTCGTGTCCGCAGGTTCTGCACTATTTCTTTTAATTCATTGCTTTTCGATGACAAACTTTTCCAGGAATTTAAAGTTACATTATTAATCATACATTTAAGGTATCATCCTTAAGTCAAACACTACTTAATTGAATATAAATAAATTATACGTTTATTTGTAGGTGGAGACGTAATGGTGGTGAATAGGTGAGGGGAATATGCCCAATTGTTATTGGCGTTTTAATTTAATTTTTGGGCATCTCATTTGAATAAATGGCCGACATACTTCAGGTCAACAACTTCTACCATTGTAAAGTCTCCGACCGGAACGTTCGAGGGTTTGAGAAGCGATGGTGGAGGATTTTTATCAGTAGCTTGACAGCTAGATCGAATTCATCTGTCTGGAAGAGATTTCTAAGGACCACTTACTCTAAACGGTAATTCCTCCAATTAATTCCAGATGAATGTCGAAGCAGTACCCTAAAAATTAGCCTATGGATCGTGCGTGATGTTTCCTTTATTCTTGTTCCTTCTTTTTCTATTATACACACACACAACCACAGTTTACATGCACAACCACACTCGGCGGGAAGTCTCTTGGAAGCTTGGAGCTTATCCCGATTGGAGCAGTGCCTGGAGAGGAGACCCCCCCCCGCAAGCCGACGTGTAGGTCGGCGTAGGATCTCACGTTACAGCGTGGGAGGAACACCGTCACCCCTTGGGTTGTAACATGAACTACACTAACGGAACTAATAAAATTATTAGTTTGCGCACCCGGAAACAAAATAATGAATCAGTCGATTGAAAGCAAAATCTGTTGTTTCGTGCTAGGTTGAAAATTGATGGTTGCAGAGACTACTAAGTTGTTGAAGAAAATGTTGACCTGTTGTTTTAGAGTCTTGGTTAATTATGCTCCATTTACTAATTCTCGTCGGATTTGTTTATTGGATATGAACCAGTGGCGATTTGTGTCGATCTATGATACGGTACATTTTGTACTGTTTTCAGCTTGATCATAATTATTATTGCAGTACTTTCTCATAATGTGCCTGCGCATATTAATATTGGTAGGGTGATGAATTAAGTATTGTGCATTCTTGTTTCAATGGTGACAATTTAAAATCGGAGCTAGGTTGGACATTTTAAATTTTATCTACGACAGCATTTCATGTGGTTTCACTTCACGACAGCATTTTCTTCAGTAAGACTTTTTTGAATAATCCTTATCGGCAGTTATATTCCTGAGTTGACCACTGGACCAGGAGTTGTACTTTAGTTCTTCGGATTAATATTTCAAGGGACGTTTTCGGATGTCAGAAAGTAAAATTTTGGTTTTGCTCTAGTGATAATATTTGTTAACTCTCTAATTCTTAATCTCTAGCACTGTGTTTTAGTTTTATACTTTTCCCGTAATTGTCCCTTTCTCAAGCGGAATAAAATCATACGTAAACTAGTCCTTAGCGCGCATCAAAAATTTCAGCTGATAAATTTGCGGAGCGACGTGTCACGGCCGGCGAAGGAATGCTTCGTTCTTGGAAAAAAGATCCGTTGACAAGGTCAATACGAAGATGGGATGCGTACGTGCTGGAAACGACATTTAATTATGAAAAGAAATAAAAGCAACAAGGCTTGGAACGTACAGTCATATCACTGAAATATTAAACATGAGCGAAAAAACCGCAGAAGATTAGACGAAGTGCGTCGCCATAGCTGTGTGAGATGCAAAGAGGGCGAGATTTGTTCTATTTTGACTTAAAAGTAGGGCGAGTGAAATGCTAGGGAGCTAGTAATTAGTTTGAAATAAGAAGACTTTGAGAGGCATAGAAAGTGGGTGTAGATTCGAGAGGAAGGCAGCGCTGTTTACTTAGAGACAGGTCCTCACCAACTTTATTGTTCTACCAAGTGGTTAAAATCCGTTAGTCAGCGAAATGTCGCTCAGAACGTAGTGAAACGCGAAGAGTTTGACAGGAAATGTCGGAATGTCACTTATGCCCTCAGCATATTCTTTCCTTGTTGCCACGATTATCATGCAAAGTTTCGGAGAGATGTAAGCTCCGTCTGAAGGCAAGAGGATAATGAAATCGTCGGATGAGTCGCAACCACAGAAGAGACAGGTATTGTGTAGAGGTCCGAGTGAAACAGAACAGGGAGCAGGAGACTACGAGCGCAGCGGTGTCCCCACACCCCGTCTCTCTCCCTGGCATATCCACGACCTCATTCGCTCGCTCGCGTAAACATGTTTTCTTGAATTTCGTAAACGAGCGTCGAATTTCACCGGGGAACTGCGTTGCTGGAAAGCCAAACAACACGTTTTACGTTCGATCATGTCTCTCGGAAGGACCTATTTTATAGAACGGAAGACTAGAATTTCCCATAAGTTTTGAATATAACGTTCGTTGTATGAAAACTGAAGAGTATACTTGCCTTCCCCTGCTTAATGAGTTTTCTAAAAAAAACTCGTTTAGTTGTCGCGTGGATTCCGTCGGTTGGTCTGCCGTTCTCGACTTCCTTCTCAACCCCTCTCGGAAGCGACCTCGTTCCGAGATCTCGTTAAAACTTTCCGATCCCTGGCTGAAACCTATAGATTATCAAGCGCGTCTCTCTCCGAGGACAACTGCAAGAGTTTTTATTTAGCGGTCTGCCGCCCTTCGACGGATCGGAAGTTGAATTGCCGCTTCTGGCTTATGTTTTAATTCTCATTTTAACCAGGAGATGCGCCTCATATCCGCTTCGTGGAATTTCAGCCATTCGCCGACGGGAGATTGATCCGTGAAGTAATCTCACATTTCTCGTTAATCCACATCGAGTTATTTCGGAGGTAGTCATTTTTATTCATGAAATATTTAAAAAAATATCGTTGAAACAGATATGTACATACTTTTGTTTTATACGGTTAAAAACGTAAAAAACCACAAACCTGGAAATAATGTATCTTCAAAATAATGTTTTATGTACTGGTAACTACTTTGAACATGGTTTCAGTTCATCAATTCATAGATGCAGAGATAAGTGAATATTGATAAAAATACTTCTTTTCAATTGCAGACGATAAGGCTACGATCAAGATCAGATCTATTGAATAAAAACGTCTTTACTAGTCGAGAAATCACATGTGTATTTCACAGAAATGGCGAAAGAGCCCAAATCACCTTCTTTTTCGACATTATTGCTTCCGAACTGGAGTAATTCGTTGCTCTGGCATACCTAGATGGGAAAGAAGATAAAATGTAGTGTTGGATTCCTGAAGGCAATCAATACTAAAATAGTAACGATTATTCGGTTTATTTCTATTCCGCTTAACATTCTTGCCACAAGTTTTATCTTGCATTTTGTTTAAAGCAACGTTGTACGATATTCCCAGAAAAGTTTAAATAAGGCACGATGTAACCTTCCTCCAATTTTCTTAATTACAGTGTTTTTATATCAAAAATATAAATAATGAGAACCTTCTTATAAAACGTGTAGCATTATTTCGTGTTGAAGACAAGTGAAACCGTAACAATACATTACTTTACATTTTAAATCTACATTTAACTTAAACTTTACATTTTATATGAATATTTATACCGACATGTTTAATTTTGATACAGCGCCTGAGAAGCAATAGCATCTAAAACTCAATTAACAAAACAAAAATTGCATCATTGAGAAGCATATAACTTAGGTAATAAAATGTAAAGCTTTAAAATATATCGAAGTCAGGTAAGAGAGGAAATAGTATGAATAGTTGTCACATGATTTGCTCATTATGGATTAACTGAATCAATGTTATTCTTTCTCCGTTTTCAATAGAAATTTATATTATTATCAATTTTCCTAACGTTGGAATTACTATTGTATGACCTACACGCCAAAGTTAAAGAAATGACTAAATATATATCAGCCTCATTGTCATGTTTATGAAAACAAAATCATAATGCGTAAATACATTTGTTATATAAAGTAACTGCTTGTCCTTCTCGATTGACGAGTCTCGTTTACATTAATGTATTAAGTGGTAACGGTGCAATATTTTATCTCAATTGTAAATTCAACCTTCCAAACGTTACGCGTATCAGTCAAAAGTAAAATTGTCCTTTGAGTGACCGTCTAACGAGAAGAGGTTTTGATAAAGTAAATAAGTAAATAATTTTGAATCAAATAGAAACAGATAATTTTGTATTAGGTTTAACGCCTATCACGTGAAGAAACAAAAAAATATTGTTGAAACGTGATATTTCTATTGAAAGTTCATTACGTTAGTTTAAGTTATAATACATGTGTAAATTATCGGTCGTTCAAAATAATAGTCAGGAAGAATGTTACTTTTATTTAATTGCCTGCAGTTAGTAGGTATTTTACACACGAGCGATCCAATAATCGCCAGAGGCAACAACAAAAACAAAAGACGAGGGCGGAGGGTAGTTGTAACGAACTTGGGAACAGTCAACCACTCCAGGATGTAATTCAGCAGTAATTAAAACAGATTTTATCTTGATTGCTAAACAAAAATGTGGGAAGAATAAAAACGTGGTATGTGAATTTCTTTTGCTGTACAATCTTTTACCGCAAAGTTAATTATCATCGGCTCGAGAAATACAATGAAACTAATTTGCATCTGGTGCCAGAAATCGATAATATGGCTCAAAATATATATTTAAAAGGTCTTTTGAAATCACGCATGTCATGAATAATTGAAATAAAACATAGTTGCGATCTATGCCTACAAATCGGACGAACTTGAAACGAGGTCAGCTCTCTGAATTAAAAAAACTTTACGTAAGTGTGTCTGTAATTTATGTATGACATAATATATTTGAGATAGCGTTGTAAAATATAAGGTTGTTTTCTTGCCGTCATGCGTAATTATTGCTTCATACCTCTCCTTGCGCGCGGAAGGTATTTTAAAAGAATTTCAATAAACAAAAACATGATTGTATTTAATTATTATTTGAAAAATATAATGACATCTAGCAACAAAGGTGCGCCGTCGTCTTGTCATCTTATATGTTCGAAAAACTACAAGCCGTCGGGCGGTAGGGGTGCGGGGGCTCCGGGCCACATATTGCCTGGAGGAGGCGCGTCTTTGGCGCTACGTGGGCCTTATCGCCCCCGACGCACGCCAGCGTGTTTTGTGCGGCCTCCGCCTGCTGCGTCGCGAGGCGCCTGGAGCGCCGTGCCGCGTGCCTCTGCCGCCCCCTCGCCCGCGCCCGCCGCGCTCCTGCTCCCCCGCCAGCGACTGCGTCAGCCTTCGCCCTTCAGCCCTCCTGCGGCGCTCCACGTATCCTCCCCTTCGTTGCCGTTGCCATCCCCTCCCCTCTCCGTGCATTCGTCCCCCGCGCCGCCGCCCCTCCCACCCTCGCCGCCCGCGTCATCGCCCCCATGCCCGCACCACGACGACGACTTCAAAGGGAGCCGTCACGAGCAGAGACGCATTCTGCCGGAGGAGCCAGCGCTCGCAGCGGAGCCCGGCAGCTAAGCGGCGCCCTTTTGATATCGGGACGGATGAAAAGGGCACGTACAATATGCCCAAACACAAGGGGCTCCACAACAGGTGGCTCCAAGCACGGGCAGACCTAGTAGAAGAGGCAATAGGATATAAGTGGGGCGCCACAATTTTTACGGCCCATCCGACTTCCAGCACACGCGTTTAGCGGAACGGTCTCCTCCACGCACTTTATAGGCACTTGGCAAGTGGTTTGGGCGCCAATGAAAACGCTTTTTTTTCTCTACCACGTGACGCGTTATTGTAGAGAAAAACGGAATTCCAGCGGAACGTTCGTGGGGACCGTTATGTTGCATTAATGACAACTTTTCCATTCGACCGCTTCATTCGCCTTTCATGAAGAGGCAACGAGATTTGACTTTTGGAACTTCCCTTTGTCAGCGAGCATTAGGCTCGTTTGTAACCTAGACTTTACTTCCTTCCCCTCAGCACCATGTCTTGTTAATGAGTTCCCTTCGCTCCGTCGCGTTTCCAGTTTTCCGAGCGTCGACGCCGTACACACCGTCTTGGCGACGTAGACTCTCGAGATGGCGCGGACTGTTCGCGAGATGGCGGTGTGAGGCGGCGTGGGCGCCGGTTGCGTGCGATGGCGTTCGCGGGGGCGTGGGACGCGGGCGCTGCAGATCGCATCGTTTCCGTTCCGTTGCGCGCATGAGGGCGGGCGACGCGACGCGATGGGATGCGACACGATGCGACGCCCTTGAAAGCGGGGAAGGGGGCACAAAAGCAGCGAGAGCGGGGGGAATAGTAATGAGCACCAATCTTCACATGCGAGGGACCATAAGTACTGTGTTCATTGCGCGACATCTCAATTATGAGAAGACTAGCGCACCCGTGCGAGAACTCTTGCATGTTAAATCCCACCCCTCTTCCCTATTTTGCCATTTCCATATTAAGCCTGCCATATATCTTTTCCTTCAAGACCCTGTTAACCTCCGTCACTTGTTATATATGCCTCCTTGTAATTGATAAACAATACAATACACCCTTGTCAATAAAATTATTCTTATTTAACGTTATTACCCAGCAGAGAGGTACACCCGTGTAATTCGATCGCACAGAATATAGGGTAATTAGTTTAATTTCACATACAGTTGCAGATTCTACAGGCTCTGAACAGGTGGGGTAGAATCGAGAAGCGTCAAACCAGCAAAAATGTAATAGAATGTTCAAAAAGGTCTCATCCTGTAGAAGACGGTGTGAGGAACGTTTCTTTGAGAGCTCGGTATCAAAATTTTAGTTTTTAAGGCTCTAAAACCCTTCGTGTAAGTGTTATTTAACGATATAGATTAAAAAACCCGGCAGCGTGTTGCAGGTTGCATTTGACGCGTTTTTTAAAACCAAATCCTTTATATTTTTTAATGTCAAAGACCAATTAATATTCTTTCCGCTAAATTCTCTTTGTTTAGAGACCTTATTTATAAAGATTAGTTGCGTGTGAGAGACGCAACAATATGTATAGTACTGAAATAATATAGGAGGAGATGATTAGTGTGTGACGGAGAAAACCAGGTAAAACGTGGTATGCAAAAGAATATGGCGTTAAAAGGGACGAATTACGCAGAGAGGTAAGGAAATTTATGACGGAAATAAGAAAATAAGTTAATAATAAAGGTGACGATAACATAACGAAGTGCAGAGCTGCAAAGTGTAAAGTTAAGTTTTGGAAAAAAATTGGCTGAACAGTTTAGCATTGTTTACAGACGGATAAACAAACGTTTTGCCAGCATTCGATTTTTCGGTATCAGTGATCCACAAAACATGGATTCTCGTTACTCAACATGTTAGAGTATTTTTTTCTAAATATTGCAACTGAATTCATCCCCTTTTTCCTCACCAGGTCCCTGCTATAACAGATTTTCTGCCAAAATTTGCCTTTTTTTTCGTGCAGCATTACATAACCTTCTCTCTACTGCGTAAACGGCAGCGAGAAAATAAAAAGAACGGTAAGTTGTTTCTCCCGTTGCAAAAGGCAGCGGTTTTGGAAGTCAGGAGGGTGAGGGAGTAGACGGAGCAATAGCGTAGGTGTCCTATTTTGTGTGGGGCGTCTCTGCTTTGCCCTGCAGGTTCGAGCTCTTGTAGTGACGTTGCGCGCGCCGCCGTTTGCATGGCGCTGCCGATGAGATACGTCAGCGCGAGCGCTTCTTCCGAGTGCGTCTATCCTTCTCTTTTATGGTTACGGTGGCGGTGTGCCATTCTTTGGTCGTGCGCCTCTTCAAAGATAATCCCACTTCACGATATGCTTCAAACAGTCCTTTCTTTATCAACGACTTTTAGCTAGGTGAAAAAAATTCACTCTGGTTTTCAACTACAACCTTCCTCTTGTTTTTTCACGATACATTTTGAAATCATTCAGATAATTTTATGTTCTCAGAATTAAATAAAATAATTGTGTATTGTGCAAATTATATTGCATATCTATAAAGCGAGTTTTGTCATTCATAGTCATTAATGTGCCAATTTCTGTAAGTGAGAAAATACAACTTAAAATTGTTGTCGACTAAAAAGTGGTATACTCTTATTGAAAAGCAAAGCGATAAACAGCTCTTAAGCGGAACGGCATGGCGGTACAGGGCAGTTTTGTGCTGAGACATTGAGCATTATGAAAATAAACATAAATATCTAAAAAATCCGATATCATTATCCGTTAAACAAGTCATCTCTATCATAAATTCTCTTATTAACCAGTGTATGGTGATGACAGAGTATAACACCGAAAGTATTTTTCATACTATTTAAAAATTGAAATGCGGTTTTTGGCAAAACTGTTTAACATAGTAGCTCTCACGATAAGGCAGTTTATTGGTATTCAATACTTACGCTGCGAGCGTACTCTGAAGAACTCGCTTTTAATATGACCTTAGATTTTTACGCGACAAAGCGTATGATTATTTATGAATTGTCAAGAAACAGTGAAAACTGTGTATGACTTTTGGGGAGACGTAACATCTGCGCACATTTGTTTGATCCCGAAAAAGCCCTCTCCTTTACTACACTAAGTTTAATTATGAATAAATGTAACAAGAGAGACTGACAATATCTGAAATATTAGTATATTTGCTCTCTCCAGTAATATTTGAATCGGCTAACGAACTACGAATTTGATATAGTATTATTGGCACTCTCCTCCACATTACTCCTCCAGCAAGTAGCAAAAGGAACTTCAACAAAACGTGCGAATAATGAAGCTTCATTTACAGTTCAGAAGCAACACAAGGGGCCATTTCAACATATCCTCATTAGGTCAAGGGGAATTGAATGACAAACCTGATCGAGATAGAATCATTGTCCCAGAAGCTAAAGTGCGATACTTGCTACAAGCACATTTAGTATTTTAGAATTATACAACATAAATGGTAACTAATGCATTTACATCATTATTAAAATAAATATCTTTATTTTTGATGGCTAGTATAGTCTCTAATTGTATAGCAACAGTTACATAACAGAAAAGATTTTACGCGCTGTAAAAATTTTCATTAATTTTGCTTTGATTATTATAGCTTAATATTAACTACCAATGTATTGAAAAAAACCTCCTTCCTATGTATGGGGATATCCTGTAGTAAATTTTGCAAACCCACGTTTGACGCTTACAATACGTACGACGCGTGTTGTAATTATAGATATCCGTTTTGCAGGAAAATATGTTACCGCCCTTGAGTAAGTAAGTTTTAGCAAAACTTGCTGGTTACTAAATGGAGAGATAATGCAATGGCAGTATTCCAAGCTCAATGAAGAGAGGCTAGCAGGAATCATGTGGATGACATTTGCTTATTATTCGTACGATTCGTTTCTGTACTAATCTAAAGGCGTGGGAACAGAAGGATGCGTTTCCGCAGTATATTATACATATCTTAAGCGAGAATGAAAATTCTCAAATTATTAAATATGAATGAATTTCGAATGCGTAGCGTAAAAAACTTTATTTTGTGTATAATTTATTTAAATGGACGTTACACTTGAAGTTTTACTGAAGTGAGAGGCACAACAATTTTTTTACACGAACGTCTGCTAATTGCATATTATTCATTTCTAATAGCCCATTCAATTGCCATTTCGAAATCAAAAACAGCATAAAAAATGTTATATCTGAAACGTTTATATGTATCTACAAATTGCTTATTTTTCATCCCAAAACATTGCAATAAGGTCATGCCAGTCCGTTATTAGTATGAATTGTCTACATCAATGTTTAGCGTGCTCGTTTTGGTTAAAATGTTAAATTTTCCCAGTTTGGTAACTTGAAGTGATGAACCTCTCAGTGTTTGAGACACAGTTACTGTAATTTTTTCGCAGAGAAAGAAAAAATTTCTACTCGTGTTCCTCTGTGTTCAAAACTTCTTAAAGAGGTTGCTGTGTTAACAAACAAATTGCGTTTTAAGTATAGAGAACAAGTTTAGGATGGTGAAGAGAATTTGGTCAATAAAGATGAACACTACTGAAACCAATTTTATTCCTAATCTTTGATGGATATTTCTGGTAAAAAGAAATTCTTTACGTATTTGAAATAAATTGGTTTTGGACAATTTAAAGATTCACCAGTATTTTTTTAATAAATGATTTGACTAATCGGTGTTGCATTATCAACATTTACAAATTATGCTTATTATTGTTCTCTCGCTTTCATGCTGCTGTTATAATAATTATACATTGAGTGCGTATGCAGTTTATCAATGTAACGTCTGCACACAATTATTGTGGGAAACCTTACAATAACAAATTGCATACGCGCTCAGTGGAATATTAATTACAAATAGACTTTGAAGTACATGTTGAGGAGAATATAAGTTTTTTTTTAATATGCGCGAAGCGTATATCCATGTAAATTTTAAATGTAGTTGCTAAACACTTTTTACTGCTATTAATGGATAAAGATTGCTGGACAAAATATATCTATTACAGTGTGCTTCATATTACTTGTTACTTGCTTATATATCGCATTTATTCTGAAGAAAGTTCTTAACGACCATGTATGACGAAGATGTAATTCCAGTGATAATTCACAGTTGCCCTGATACACATTGTCCGAGAAGATATATATGCGAGCAAACATGCAACTATGCTTTTGCTCTCCCATGCGAGATTTCGCAAGTGACAAACTATACATTCTAAACAAAAACGTTTAAAATAATGCAATAAATGCCCTACATTGACTTGAATACGTTAGCAGTAGTTTCACATGGCATAAAATATTACTTTATTGAAATTAAATTGCATTTTTGTAATTTTTATCCTGTGGTGGATGTTATCATGCTTTAAAGTTTCTGAACTCCTCGAGCTTCTAATAAGACGGCATCGTAAAATTTTCGTTCCTTTCATTTTTTATTTTAAAAACATTAGCACCAGCACATTACTATTTAAAAAATGGAATGCAATACCGAAAGTGCTAAAACTATAGGCGATAATATTAACACATAATATTTCAGAAACCAAGCCACAAGAGGTATTGTTACAATTAAAATTAAGAAAATAAACGTATTTTAAGGAAAAATTTTAACCACAACTGGGAATATAATTTTTTCACTTTTATTCGATATAGTAAATATTTTAATAAACACAAGAAAATAAATCAAGAATATTATAGGAAAAAATAATTTCTAACAGGGCTTGAAATGTGCACTGGAATAACAAACATGTCCTCATTCCAGAAGCCTTGATACTATTGAATTGAGATAACACCAAAGCAACCATTAAACTTCCGACAATAGAATAAAGCACAATGAATAAATACACAACTGAAGCTCTTGGGGCAAGATAATTACATGCCACAAAAGCAAAATATTTCTGGTGAACAAATTCAAAGAATACTACAAAATCAGCATTTACTTTTTTAAAATTGTTTCGTTCTCGCATTCTACGTACTTACGAAGTACTAAGAAATTATTGTAATGATGCCGCAAAACCAGGCGCCAGCAACCAGATTTTGTATGTCATTGACTTTAGGCACAATGAATCTGAATTTTTTCGGGCAGGGGGCTTGTCATTAAGGCTGAGGCAGTTTTAAATTATTCTAAAAAATTGACCTTAAACCTTTTCTTTAATATTTTTTGCTTGTGTAGAAGACGGTACTCTTATAAGTGTCCGTACGATTTTCATTAAAACTTCTGAAATATTGAAAATTGCAATAGCTCAACTTGTATTAGAATCACATCATTAAGAATTCCTATAGCATTCAAAACACGAGTCCACAGCACAAGTAAAAATCCAAGAATAAGTAAAAATCCGGAACGACGTATGCCACGTGAAAGAGTTCTAGTTCATATCCCAATAATTAAAATAATAATAATAATAATAATAATAATAATAATAATAATAATAATACACCACAACTAATAGCCTGCAGCAGCAACAATGCTGATGTACAAAACTACATAAAATTATTTTCCAAAAAGTAGCCCACACACTACTTAAGATAGACTAATAAAAACACAGTTTCATAAGTCAGCAATAAATGAATTGAGAAGCGTTCATGCAAATAACATGTCCATCAAATCAGATTTTCCAGAAACAGCGAAAAACTGATTGTCGAGGAGTTATCGCTTTTACAAACAATGTAATATGCTGTACTGCTTACCAGTATAGTTACTATAGTCTACGTATACTGCTATCAAATCAGTTATTTTTAATTAGGATAAAAGTTGGACGTTTTTGCTTTAGCTTGGAAAATTTGATCATGTTTGTTTTTGTCCGAAGTACATGCGGACATGTTTGCTTTTGCATAAAATAGGGTTACTATTATCATTATCATATTTGATTGGGGTAAATTATTTTACAGCAGTGTGTATATTTTATTTTTCCAAACAGACAAAACTACTACAACAATTTCTGTAGCTAATGTAACCATTGTTTGGTCTCTAAAGAAATTTAAAAAACTAAAAAGAAATTAAAATCTATATGTGCCATCCATGATCATCTAAATAATCAACATTATCTTTCAGTTCTTGGCTATCCATTACACTGTGATTTTCAACTATTGGTCCATCAAGAACAAAAGAATACCATTACAGGGCAGGAGTATCTGAAAAATTTTCTCCATTCATCTCCTAAAAGTTCAGTCAATAGACCTGCTACATTAGATCTCTTTGCCAATGATACAACTGCTGAAGGCTACATTGCACTATATTTGTTAATGAAAAATCACGTTTCCAATCGGTCAAAGCAGGAACTTCATCAAATCTAAAATAAGCTGTGGGTTAGCTTTGACTGTTGGAATCTGCTTCCCTTCCATTGTTTTCAGAATAATGATTTGCTTCACATTTCTGATGTTTCGTACGTTCTTGGACATACTACGCAAAGTTTTTGTATCCTTGAGATCCCAATATTCTAATAAATAAAATAAAACTCTGTTGTGTAGACTTCACAGACAACATGAGTAGTCGCGTGATCGTGAATCTTCAATTCATACTGATTACACGGACATGTTCTTTATTGCTTGCAACAACGCTGTGGACATATTGGATTTTGCCTGAATTTCGTATGTTTATCAGTAAAATTATAAGGGATATATTTCCATTTGCTCCTCCACATCAGGACAGTAGATGCAGCTGACGGTTATTAGTATTACAGCAATGCTAACTCAATTTTTTCCCCAACGAACATGTTTGTTTTTCCTTGAACTCTCCTCAAATATTTTAACTAAAAGTCTTTACAAATACTGCAATTTCATAGTATACTATGCATACAGAACAAACGTTGCTCACATAAAAGAATATTAAAGAACGTTAGTGTTCCATAATGCAACACGTGAACAGCAAATATTTAATGGATAGTGACCTCTGCCTTGGAATTTTGCAGTTGCATGACGTCAACTGTGCCACGACCAGTGACGAAGAGTCGCGAATGCAGGCGTGAATGCTGTCGGTAAGCGTAGTATGAGCAAGTGCGTTGTGACACAATGAAATATTTACACTATTCCCTCAAAATCAAAACTATTTAATTCTTTTTGGATGTTTTCGAGTTCCTGGGTATTTAACGAGATTATTGATGTCTCTCACATGACTGGGGGCTGCATAATTTTCCGTAAATATACGCCTATATTAGAATTTAATAATATAGGTACATCGAAGTGAAGACAAATTTTAAACAAAGTAAAGACAAATTTTAAACAAAGTAAAGACAAACATTTAAACTTTTGGATTTTCAAAAAAAGAATAATATTATCATTTTACTCTCTCGCGCCATCACTTCAAAAACTCCTTGATCAGGAGTTTTTGAAGTGATGTTTAAATTGTTTGCAGGATAGATATTTCAATATTATCATATTACTAACGACTGTACAACAAGAGAACACTGACTTTTTGAGTACAGAGTAAAAGCAGTCAAGCGATTTTTTGAATCAGACACAAACCTTATGAGCGTTAGTAACATTCTTAGATGGATTTTCTGTCAATGAGGTAATCTCAGAGTGATGAAACCCATAGCTGAGCGCGAAATCATAAGCTTTCGAGCTCAAACGTGGAAAACTTTGGCACGAGTTCACAAACTATTAGTTTATTAGTTTAGAACTATTTTTTATATAACTTAATCTTCACAAATGATGGGAAAAAGTATATGCTGCTCTGGCATCACTACTTTCCATTATCTAAAGTGCATAGTCAGAATTTTCATTACAGAGTCCAGTAATTTCCGAGTGTTTCAAACTGTTTGAGATGGCTAAGCTAATCCAATTTTTGCGGCTGCAAAGTTTCTGGCCGAGAGGTGAGAGAGTTCGAATCCCGACGGAGGCGAATTTTCGACACTTGGTACATAGCTAGGGAGAAATTAGCCGCTGTCTGGAAGAGAATACTTTCCCGAATTTTCTTCGATCAATACCCAACGAACTGCGGAACAGTACCGCAACGGGTCTCGGAGCGGGCGCGTTCTTTCCTTTCTCATCCTCCACTCCTCTCCCCTTTCGCACCAAATACACGTACATGCACTATTCTACCCACATTTCGGGAGATACCTGGAGAGAAAAACACTGTATTCAGGCATTGATATGAATGTCATAGGTTCGGTTTACAAAACAGGCCTAAAATTCGAGTACGATTTCAGGAGTTGCAGATTCGTCGCTTCGATATCCTTGAGCAGCTGCGGCCTAGGTGGCTTGTGCTGCCAATGCAAACGTGCGAAGGTCGTCGGCGTGGTATATAGGAATTTAGTGTTTCCAGAGACCGTAGCAAAATTTGGCCGTCATTCACGAAAGTGTTGTATCTCAGGAAGGGGCGTTGTTCCTCCCCTTTGAACGTAAGGTACTAGACATCGGCTTTCGGATGCCCCCGCTCCAGGAGCACCGCCTCCAGCCTCCAGTTGGTTTCACGACGGTGTATTGCATGTAAGATTGATTGATTGTTAGTGATTCTGGACGCGTCAACTATTTAGATCATTATTCCCGTAAGTGCAGTGCATGCTTTTCTCGGGAGATGGGGGTGTTCCTCCCTGCTGGATGGCGAGATCCGGCGCAGACCTATCGTTGGCTGGCGGGGTTTTCCCCAACCAGGGTTTGGCCCACTAGCGGGGCACCGCCTAGCCTGGACAAACTCATAGTCATGTGTGATAGTGGTAGTGTAGTGAATGTTGGTGTAAGTGTGTGTAAGGGGAGAGGGTAGAACAAGGAAGAGGTAGGAAAAATCGCGTGCGGTCCGTGGTCCGTTTGTTAGGGTACTGCTCCGGCGTTCGCCTGGTGTTGATTGAAGAAACGACAGAAAACTACCGATCAGAGCAGCTGTCCGCTAGAATTCTCCTCTAGACAGCGACTGAATTCAACCTAGGTGACAGACTAGTGTCGAAAACCCTGTCACCGGCGGAACTCGAACCTAGGACCTCCCGGCCAGAGGGACTACAGGGACATCAAATGATGCCCTGAGGCATCTCTCCCGGAACTGCAAGTAAGTGTAAGTGTGTATTTAAGGGGAGAAGCGGGGGCAGAGGTGACGGTGGAAAGATTTCGAGTCCGTGTTCCATTCGTTTAGGTACTGCACCGGCATTCATTTGGTATAGTTCGGAGAAATCACGAAAAACTGTCACAGAGCAGCTCGGCCACTATATTTCTTCTCCAGACCCGTTGAGTTCGACGTTGCTCTGCAGTTCGTGTGAAAAATTCCGCCACCGCCGAGACTCGCAGCCTAGGACGTGGCGTCCGCGGAGGCGCTTGATGCGCGCGGTGGCCTCGTGGCGGCGGCGCTTCGCTGCTCGTTTGTCAGCGCGCGCTGCGATACCCCGCGCCAATAAATTCCGCGGACATTAAATTACGTCTGCGCCACTCACTCCGCTCCTCTCCGCTCCTCCCCGCTCCGCACTATTCTTCACCGCTCTCCATCTTCTCTCCGCTCCGCTCCGCGTCGTTCGGGTTCGCTCTGCTGCGCTTCGCGCGTTTCTTTTTAATTGATGCGCGTCGTGAATTAACGAGCAGGATTTAGACAATCGCATTTTCATAGGAAGGGCTGCAATCCACCAACGGGAAACAGGGCGGCCAGGTGGGGGAGGTGAGAGTGCCACTGCCCGCGGCTCGCTGTGGGCTAATCGATCGCGTAATGCCAAAGATCAATAGTGGCACAGCGTCACCTGATCCGTGAGGGAAAGGGAAGATGGAAGTAAAACCCGGGAACAAATTGGGAAGCAGCGAGGAGTGTAATAACGTTGCTCTAAAATGTGCTTTTCAAACTGGCTTGGACCTTATTTTTACTTTATAGTATGTGTGGTACAGGAAAGTTACACAATGTTACAATAATACGATGTTGTTGTTTTGACGGAGATACAAGTTTTGGGGGGTCCCTGGTACTGATATTAATTTCCAAACACTGCTATCTATCCGTCCGCTTATCCATATGTCTGTAAACAACATGAGCGCCTAGGACAAAAAAGGATTTTTACCAATATCGATATATCTCGATCGTTCCGCCAAAAATCGTCAATGCCACCTCTCAAATTCATTAAATTGCAAAAGTTACAAGTTTACTTTTTCGCCTTACTACGTACTCACGTAGTAAAGAGAAAGCATTGTAAAACTGTCGCAAAAAATCACTGATGTTTTAATGAACAACCTTATTGTCCGGTAAATGGATTAATATTGCTCCTGCGAGTACTAAATTACTTTCTCTGCCACTTTATTAAACCAGAATTCACATTTTGTGTTATTGATGCCGAAAAATTGATTGCCGACAAAACGGCTTAGTCCGTCCGTCATCCGTTAGTGATCAACGCTAGTGCATAAACGGTTCAGATAATTGTCTTTAAAATTGACATTCTGTGATCGATCTAAACGAAGGCAAGGTCGAGTTTGAAAAGGTTCAGTTGGTTTTGAGGGGATACTTTACATAAAGTCTCAACAACATTTTCAAAATTTTCTCAAACACGAATAGAATTTTTTAATACATTTTGTTCTTGAATAGCGTAAAGGACTTTTAGAAATAACGCAGGTTTAATTTTTGTCAAAATCTCTGAATTTTTGAAAACTATAAAAGTTATAAATATTGCAAGAAACCACTTGTTTCTTAAGCTTCAGGAAAGTAGAGTTTTGCCATGCTATTGATGATGTCGTGATTATATGACGGATGTGTTTACTCGGAGGACATGACTTCGATTCTCGGTGAAGTGAAATTAGTTTTGTTGAATGGAAACGCTTTTGTTGATTTATATATTAATAAAATATTGAGCATCCGTTACAAATAATGTGAGAAAGTACGCCCTATTGCACCGTAACACCATTAGAATCGAGACTGCTCACTTATTTAATACTGAAGCTAGAGATTTTCAATGCAATCTTTCCTTCAACATTTGCCGTTAACATTTTTCATGTCTTATTGATTTCCACATAATACTAGTTCTTCTGTAATTTTGAGTCAAGTACCCGTGTGTGACCTCTTGCATATTAAACTCCACCCTGAATTTTACTTAGAGTATAGTAAAACTGAAACGTGGCAACATGTGGTCCCTTTCCATCGTAATTCCTTCCACAATTAGGTACTCAACACGAGTTGACGACCACGGCAAAACGTCAAATGAATGGTTGCACTACATGCATAAAAAACAATCTTCATCCGCATCAGGCAACGATTAATAGTACTTTTAGTTGTTGCTGCGAAAGCGAATCTTGAATTAATATTTACGCAAAGAAATCTCGTCAGTCTGCGCAAACCACGGTATACACAAGAAAGCGTAAATAGTATAAGATAGATGTATCAGAGTCTTCTAAGCGTGACGTCACAAAGATGGCCACTAAGCACCAAGGTGAAATATAGGTCATCGAGGAATATATTCTCTATTCCTCCATGTAGTGGTAGTATCGATAAGCAGCGAACCGGCGTCTAAAACTATCTCATCCTCTAGATTACGGTATGCGAAACGTCTCTTTAAGACCTTTGTCCTCAAATTATGGTTTTAAAGCCCTAGAACGCTTCGTTTAGGAGTTATTTAACGATATAGCTAACCTAGTGTTGCGGGTTCCATTTGACAGGATAAAATTTTAATTCGTTTTTTTCAAAGCATATCCTTTATATCTTTTAAATCAAGGAGTAATTCGTCACCACATCGCCGTGAGATTATCTTTCTTCAAACCTCATTTATAAAGATCGGTTATGCGTGAGAGCCGCAAAAGGTAAATATAAAACTGAAACAATATAGGAGACGATAATCACAGACTTTAAAATCGTATACGTATACTGGAATCCAGGTTTTCTCCTTCCTAAACATTACATACAGTTTTTACTGTTTTCTGAAATTAAGAAAATAGGATCGGTATTGTGCATTTGCAACATTTTAATATTGTAAAGTGTTTAGAAAGAAAGACGGAATCGTAGGATTAAATTGCACAAAATGTCAAATAGTGAATATATATATATATATATATATATATATATATATATATATATATATATATATATATATATATATATATATATGACGTGGTTTACCCCAACACCGTGAGACAGATCTCCATGAAAGTTGGCACATGTACGTAATTTTGTTGTAACTCCACTAGAGGTGCTCTAGAACAAATCTAAAATTCATGAAAAACCCAAGGTTTTTGAATCTATATTGTTAATAACTCCTAAATGAAGCGTTGTAGAGCATTAAAACTAAAATTTGAGGCGGCAACCTTCAAGAAACGTTTCTGAGACAGCAATCTACAGGATGAAATCTTCTTGGACATTCTATTACAGTTTTGATGGTCCGGCGCTTCTCGATATTTCAGTTCTATCAGTTCAGAGATGTGCAGAATCTACAACGAAATGTGAAGGAGAGGGACAGAGAGAGGCAGAGGCAGGCAATCAGAGAGGAGAGACACAGAGACAGACTCAGGCAGACTGAAACAGGGATAGAGAGAGACGTGGAGAGAGAGACGGAAAGAGAGGCGGAGAGAGAGAAAGGGAAGAAGAGACGGAGAGAGAAGCGGTGAGAGAGAGAGGGAGGATGAGAAAGAGGGAGATGAGATGCAGAACACCGTCAGGCGGGTTCCGCTAATTTTACATATATTTCAAGATGCTGTTCGGTTTTGATCACTGGTGTAATTGAGTGACGATCCTAAGAAGAGCTAAACCTTCAAAATTATAATAGTTGAAATAGTCTTAGACGTATCACTAGTTAGTTTTCTAAGACGTCTCCTAAGAGCGCACGAAAAGTACATCGTCCGGTGTGTGTGATATATATATATATATATATATATATATATATATATATATATATATATATATATATATATATAGTTAGTTTTATATATGTAAACATGACTGTTGTACCGTGTCCTGCAGAAAAAGATTCAACAATTTTAAAATTATTCCGTGACTGTAAATAAAATATTTCGGTTTGTAGATGTCGATAGAGAACCACAGGAAACCTACTTAACGAACTGGATGTGTTTTAGATCTGATGTTTTAAAATGCACTATGGAAACGAATCGGGAATGAAAACTGCGAACACAATGCTCTATGAATTTATTTCTATATATACATCATTATTTTTGCTTCTGGATGTTTTCAACAAAACGCGAAGCTAATAGTATTTTTTCCAAACTACGATAGTATCATTGTGAATATTTAATGCAAAGTTTGCCGTAGAGGGTCGCGTTCCACGTATCAAGTTTCTTCATCGGTGCATTTACGTAACGAGTTTCTCTAATTAAATAGCCAATTCAGATATCTCATTTCTGTAATTATTCAATATTTTTACGAATCACAAACAAATTCCGCCTGTTCGCGTATTCCCTCACGTTGTAATTACCTCCTGAACTGATTTTTTTTTGTTCCAGTGCTCTGGTGTGAAATAATTGTTACTCATTTATTCTCGAATATTTTCACATGAATTTTCTATTTTAGAACCTCGTTAAGGTTTCTCCACAATGGAATATGCTCTCAGATATATTCAGACGTAAACTCGGACGCGAAACAAACAGACGCCTCAGACACAAAACTTAGGTAGTTATGCCACTGTACTAGCGCATAAATTTGCCGTCTTCTGAAAGGAATATAATTAGCGGTAACTATTTTTTATAACATCTAGAATGATGATGTTCATGGTGTGAATTTAACTTTTGTTTATTGTTTAATTTTTATTTTTTGTTGCTATAGAATCACGTTGCGAAATACAATACAATCAAAAACGAATGAATGAGTAAACGCATTATCAATCATTTCTCAACCTTTTTATTCAAAAGTATATCAATATTTTGTAGTATATGATATTGCGGTGGCGTATGATATTGCGGTAGCAATTAAAGGCTGCATATCATGCATTCCAATTTCAGAATGTGGCCATCAAAAGACCGATTCAACAAAAACGTAAGTCAGGCGCATATTGATTCTCGAGAGAACGGAAGCCAATATTTGCGTCCACCCGTTCATTTATTTTGCCTTTCATGTGTAGACGTGATCTGGTTACCAGGCACACAGAAATAGGAGAGTGCAGCCGTTCATCCGTGTATTAGACTTTCCAATTTTAAGTAGCTCACAAAATTATTTCCCTGTCCATTTCCGGCTCGACAGTAGTTCACCACATTTTCAGTAAAATAAACACGGGTACTAAGAAGGAAAGAACATTGTTATTGATTTTGTTGGAATTTTTATGTGACTTCTTAAAGAAGGACGCTGCAGTCGTTAGTATGCGGGGCTTATCCGAGTTCGGAGCGAATATAAGAAATGCATCCCGCGGGGGCAACAGCCGCTCCCTAAATATGCCTGGAAGCGGGCGAAGGCAAGCGAAGGGAGGCGAAGGGAGACGAAGAGGAGCTGCGGAGCGGGGACAATTCCGCGCGACGTCGCACGTCGGACTGGGTCACGGAGGGGCCGAGGCCGGGGCCTAACCCTGGCGGCTGGCGCCGGCGAATCGAGGTCGCCCGGGGGGCGGGGCGAGGGGCGTCGGGATGCCCGAGGAGAAAGTATCTTGCGCCCCCCGCTGCGCGCGCAGCTCAGCCCGCGCCTCGGGCGAAGCCGCAGCAGCGCCGCGCCCGACTCTCCCAGCCCGCCCCCGCTCCCGCCCCGCCCCGCCCCCGCCTCGGACGCCGCTGCGCCCGTCTCGCGCGGCGGCCGTGGATGAATATGCGACGGCGTGAACGCGCGGAGATGCGCACACGTTGAGATCAGGAAAGAAACTTCCAAGAAAGAATGACGAATGTGGAGGGGGGTGCCGAAGGTAAAGCCTAACGCCGCGAACGAAGGAGGATAGGACGACAAACTGGAAGTAAAAGTCAGTCAAGCGGACGGGGGAAAAGGCAAGCTTTGCGCGAAAGATGAGACAAAAAGCGTGGGAGGTGCGGCGAGGGCGCCGGGAAGAAAAAGGTGCGCGATAACGAGATCTTAGGCTGGCAGGAAGGCGATGGAGCGGCGCGCGCGAGACGCAGATGAAAGAGCGCGAGGGTGCGCCGCCGCGAAAGTAATGAGAGCACAGAGAGTGGTTGAGTAGCGCGGAAGTGTGGGAGTGTGGGCAAGTAGAGGCGGGGCGGGGGCAGGGGGGGCGTGCAGCGCGGGGGGCGAGGGCGCGGCCTCCGTGCGGGGCTATTGATCGCCAACGGGCGTGAGGCGCCCCCGTCGCCTCCGCCGCCCCGGCCGACGCTCGCGCGCCTTCTCTTCGCGCCGTCTCCCACTCGGAGCGGACGGCCGCATGTCAGAGGCCGCTCCGAGCAAGGGTTAATTTTCGCAACACACGTGGTCATGTATATCAAGGAACATAGAAATTAAATATTATTTAAGAAGGATGAAGACAATTGGGAGTATTCGTGCATTAGCTCTAAATTTTTCAATATGTAGTAAAATTAAAATCAAATAGTTATTTACGCGCTAGCGGAGTTATAAAGGGTCTAATGATCGAACGGTTTTTAACTGCGAGAGCTTTATGTCACCTAAAATCATTAGAACCAGTTAACGCCCGTTAACATACAATATTTTTTACCGTATTTTAATGATTGAGTTACTTATTTTCTAGTTAACTACATGTAATATTGACATAGTTTGTCTCTACGTATTTCTCCTTCATAATTCCCCCGTAGGAGAACGTGTACCATCATTTGCTGTTTTCTTATTTCCCTCCTAACCACGATCTTTTCGATCCAGGTACGTTACGCAGTGTATATCGGCCTCCGTATCGAAAACAATAACAAGCAACATCGTATTAGTAAAAACTAAAAGTTGTTATTAAAAAAATTAGGGCGATGAGAAAATAGCAGATTGGCATTTGTGCGTTTTCTACTTTTTTACCTTCCTCCAACAAGCGATGAAAAAATGCCCAAGCGCTGAACACGTAGAGGAACGAAATAGTCAAACGAGCAGTGTACAGTAGAAGTATTTTATTCGCTTTTTAGAGAGGGAATGTTTTTAAACGCATGTCGACGCCGTACCAAAACTAAAAGAGAATAGAAATGTTGCCATATTTAAAATTGAAACAATATTGTGGGTTTTATTTATCTCTGAAATGTAACCGAAGCAAGTACGTCCGTCGTTTGTGATCTGTCTATTATTTGCTTTGGAAAGAAGCCACTTCATCTGCGCCAGGTTCTTGGATGTCACGGGCTCATGGAGGAAACGCAGTGTGAAATGAAGATGTGCGCTGGGAAGGCAGGTAAAAGGACGTCGAGGGGACATGGAGGGTCGCCTGCCGTCAAGCGTCGCGCTCCACTTAACGTCACGCCCGCTCACCAGCCCGCTCGCCCGCCGGTCGCCCGCTCGCCCGCCCGGTCGCCCGCCCGCTCGCCAACTCGCCCGCCCGCCCGTCCGCCCGCTCGCTCGCCCGCCCGCCCGCTCGCTCTCCCGCCCGCCCGCTCGCCCGCCCGCCCGCTCGCCCGCCCGCCCGCTCGCCCGCCCGCTCGCCCGCTCGCTCGCCCGCCCGCCCGCTCGCCCGCCCGCCCGCTCGCCCGCCCGCTCGCCCGCCCGCTTGTCCGCTCGCCCGCCCGCTCGTCCACTCGCCCACCCGTCCGCCCGCTCGCTCGCCCGCCCGCCCGCCCGCTCTCCCGCCCGCCCGCTCGCCCGCCTGCTCGCCCGCCCGCCCGCTCGCCCGCCCGCTCGCCCGCCCGCTCGCCCGCCCGCTCGCTCGCCCGCCCGCTCGCCCGCCCGCTCGCCCGCCCGCCCGCCCGCTCGCCCGCCCGCCCGCTCGCCCGCCCGCCCGCTCGCCCGCCCGCTCGCCCGCCCGCCCGCTCGCCCGCCCGCTCACCCGCCCGCCCGCCCGCCCGCTCGCCCGATCTCCCCCTCGCCCGATCTCCCGCTCGCCCGATCTCCCGCTCGCCCGATCCCCGCTCGCCCGATCTCCCGCCGCCCGCCCCGCCGCCCGTCTCCCGCCGCCCCCCCCCCGCCGCCGCCCCCCGGCCTTCTCGCCCACCCCGCCTTCTCGTCCCCCCGGCCGCTCGCACGTCTGCCGGTGACCCCCTGCTGGGCCGCCCACCCGCCTACTCGTCCGCTCGCCCGCCCGCGGGTTCTCGCTCGTTCGCCCGCCTACTCGCCGCGCGACACAATCTCCTATTGCCTCTTTATTCTAAGGTGTTAACCCCGTCGACGGAGGGCGACGCCCACGCCAGGGAGCCCGTCTCGCTTACAACGAGAATAGCGAAACCACTGTTGGGTGAACGTTGCACTACCGAGTGTTGTTTTGTTTTCTTACCATGGGTGTCATGTTCTCCATTATTAGAGTCGAGACGTTCTTTCTTCGGCTCACAAAAGAGATATTTAATACGGATGTTTTCATGGCTTAAAAGCACAATAGAACGTCCACAGCTTACTTTGCTGTTAAAAGGCATCCAACAATCGACCTTTCCCGAAAGAAAAATCTTTCGCGCCTTGTGTGGGTATGGAGTGTCACTTTATGAAGGTGCCGTCTCGTCGAAACAAAAAATATGGCACATCCAAATGGAATTTTCGTGTTCTCTTTAAGATTTTACTCATATTTCCCCCATTTTTGCTTCTCCTTGTTTCCATTTCTTGCCCCTCATTTTCTCTTTGTTTCTCATTCCTTTTTTTATTTATCTCGATTTCTACACATTTTACGTCAAAAACAAAACTACTGATCAAAAAATTTAACAAAAAGTACTTGAAAATTGATGAATTTTAAGATACGCCAAAAATAAAAATGTGTCTTTTCTTTTCCCTCTTTCTCATTTTCATTTACTTCGATTTCTTTACCTTTTTTTAATTTCCAGCTCTCAGTGACTGGCCACTGTTTCTTATCCGTGATTATCTTACTATCTTTTCTAATTCATTTAACAAACAAAAAAAAAAAAAAAATTTTTCCAATTTTAAAACCCAAATTCTTAATTTTGAACTGAAATGTGATTATTCTGTTCTTTTTCATCTTACTCCATCATGTAATTTTGCATGGCAAACGGAAGTGAATACTGCACAATAAACGCCAGTATTTCAACATTTCGTTTTCTAACAAATCTGTAAATGGATATGGATTTAACATTCCTTTTCTGTTTCTCAATGCAACAATTCTTGTGAGTGGCAAGTAAATTTAAATAGCATAGTGCGCATGAGGCTGTGCGTTCATTTGAAGAGTTCGACTGAAAAACATTATAGCCTTCCTGAAAATGCTTTCCAGATAAATACAAGTGAAAAAGTTTGGTTCAAGGGATTTAAGTGGATTAAATATGACAACTACGAGAAGGCACCTATTGGCTTTAAATCGAAGTATTTGAGTATACTATTTGCGTATGGATGACACGAGGATATGACACGAACCAGAAATGATAAAAACAAAACGCACAATTTTGAGGGTTATCGTTTACGCCGGAGCCTTTCGTGTCTGTATATTTACCGTCGTCAACGTCCCGACGTACGGATTAAATCTTTATAGATACTATTTATTGAGGATAATATGAATGTCGGTTATTTTAAGGGCAAATGAGCAATTGTTAATATTTGAAACAGTATAGTACGTTATGTCTATTTTGTTGGAGTGCTCTATGTTCTTTATTATTTATTTTTAATAAACAGAACTTTACAGAATTATTTTATTAGTACTGCGTTTTAGCTTTTATAGAGTCTACAAGCCATCGTTCTAAATTCATCCACATTGTTTTTTAACGTACTCATTCAAAATTCTAATAACAGAAAGCGACGCAGATCGCTATCATGCAATTTTATTTTTCTCTCACAAAAAATAAACTTATAGTACAAATAAAATACAATTTGTAGAATTAATCTTCTAAGAAAGAAAACAATTAAAACCTCAATAAAGAAGATAAAGGAAGTTTTAATGCCCAATAAATTAAAAATAGGAATGAGCTTATTAATTTTAAAATGAACTCAGAGGCAAGCTAGTACTTAAACGTGTAATCAGAGGAAGCTGGATTGCACTATTAGGACAAACCAAATGCAGCTAGGGTTAATTAATATAAGATGAATCTTTTTGTGCAGGGAGAGTCAATTCGCAAGACCAAATCTGTACATGGAAAGATGTCGGAAGAATAAGATGTAACAAATGAACCTGAAGTATTTAAAACCTACCTTTTAAGAGTGAATTAACGTCGTTTTTCTTGAAAAAAGTGAAACCAACAAAACGTCAATCTTTTATGGGAAGGAATTTCTTTATTTTATGAGGAATTAAACACAGAGAGACGTAGTAAATGAAGAAATATACCCCTTTACTGCATATAATACATTATTATACAGTGTCACAAAATCTGCATTCCTTCTTCTTCCTTACCCATTTAAATATCGTGTTTGTAAACCAGTTTATTATAATTTTCTACAACAATTTACTGAGATAATTTTGGGCTTTTTTCTGCGCAATAGAGAGAACAAATTAAAAATAAAATAAATCCTTCCAACCCTAATGAAATATTAACAGTCCCACATAAAATGAAATCAGCGTTCGTAATAAAATGTCACTAATATGCTTAGCTCTCCTTTTACTCCTTTGACCGTTTCCATTTTTCTGGTTGTCTCTCACGTTTGCTTCAGTTATACAAGAAGTTTTATTCAAAATCCTGTCGGTTTCGAATATTTAACACATCCTATTAGTGAAAAACCTACTGACAACGAGAGAAAAGCTCCCGCAGTCATTGTGCCAAAACAACTATTGCCATAATGAAATCTAGCCTCTGAAGCCATTCCACTGCCGGAACGGATTATGTTCGAAAATGAAACAAACAGGGAGTCAACAGGTCCGCTTTTGAGACAAATACTATATTTTTAAAACAAAAACAAAATAATACCATCTGGCCGTTTTTTATACAATTGAACTTCAGCCCCACATGTACAAGCAAACATGAATCACAATCGACATCTCACTCACTTTCGATTTTTGTGGCGTATGTCCGACTTTGCTTCTAGACTTTCCGCTTGTTAACATAAATGAAGATTGATGTTGAACATGTAAACATGCTTCCTTGGTTTTCTTTGGAGGTGGCGTAGCTTCTTTGTTGAGCACGAATATGTGTGTGCTGGGCTAAACCACTTCCCGTCCATTGGGGTCGATGGCCCCGCGTGGGGGCGCGCTCCTTAGGCGAGGAGTTCCGCCTCCACCTGCGGCGTCGCGCGGCGCCGGCGGTCGTCGTGGCGTGGCTCGCCGCCTCCCTCCTCTCCCCGCCAGGCGCTCCGGCCTCCACAGGCCCCCTCTCCGGCGATGATTAACGATTGGAAGCTGAGGCCTCTGCACTCCATCTGTGAGGCACAGCTCTCCGCGCGTGCCTACGCCTGCTCAATCGGTCGCCTACCGGCTGCCCGCCCGCTTGTCAGCCCGCCCTTCCTACCTTTCTGCCGCGCTCTCGCCCGCCCGTCCTCTGCCCGCCGGTTTTCCCCCAACCCGCGCCTCCCCCCGTTCAACCACGCGCCCAACGGACGGGTCCATCGACCCACCATCGGCCGCTACGTGCTCCTCCGATGTCTGGCCTTTGCGACTCTTGCTTGTTTGTTAGTCGCTTCCTTCCTCTCTCAGTGCTTCCTCCATGTGTCCATTCCGTTCGCTCTGCTCTCTCTTGAGAATCTGCTCTTGTGTTGGTGCCCCTAACGGACAATGGCTATTGCCACTCTCTCGGGAACAATTGATGCTCATTCATCTGCTGCGGCCCTCTTTATTGGCTTCTCTATTGTACTTATTCCCTCCATTCGACTTTCTGTTTTCCTTGCTGCTGGCCACCAGTCTTCCTTCCAGATTTTCCTCCAACTCTTTCTTACTTCTTCATTCATCGTTTCATTCATCGTGTACCGTACTATTATTACTCGCATCTGCTACTCTGTCGCCCTCACTCGATCTCTCCTTCAGTGAGACTTCTCGCTGATCTTCTGTTGTGTCCCTCCCCTTGCTCGATGCTTTCGCCGCCTGTGCTGCCGTTCGGCCGCCGGGTCCCCCAAGAGCAATTGGCACGGCAGCTGCAGCGGGTGAGTGGGTGGGCGCTACAGACAGGGCCCGAGCTCGTCCGCCGGCTTCGGCTTGTGCTTCGGCCCCTCCCCTGGCCCATGCCCCGGCCTCGGGCCTTCTGCCAGGGCGATTTCTCTCTCTCTCCCTCTCTCTCTTTCTCTCTCTCTCCTCTCTCTCTCTCTCTCTCTGCAGCCCCGGCGGCGCCACTTGCGCTGACATTCCGGCCGCGCGCCCCGCTTCCACCGCTCGCCGAGTGGCGTCGCGACGTTGGGACTCGCGCGAGCCGCACGCGGCCCATCCACCGCAGCGCACACCGCTTTCCAGGCGCCACGCGCAGCCCGCCGCTCACGCCGCGAGCAACGCCACACTTTTCACTTCTCTTCCTCCGTTCTTCTCCTTTGGTAACTTTCTATTTCTCACCGTCCTCCTTCTTTTCATCTCTTCTCCCTCCCCGCTGTTGCACTGCACCAGGCCTGAATCTCACATTATCCCTCCTTATTTGCCCCTCCCCACCCTCAATTCCTTCCCAATCTGCCCCAAATGATCTTCCACATCCACTCAGTTACGTTGTCCAAAACGCCGCTTTAAATGATATCATATTTCGTTGTCATCTTTGTAAATACCATCAACAAAATCCAAATATTTCAAAATAGGTTCCTTAGAACTGCAGTTAACGCACTTTGGTTTAAAAGCAACACTAACCTTCACAAAGACCTAGCCATAGAGCCCGCCCTCTCATAGATCATTAAACTTTCCGGATCATTAAACCTTCCAAAATCTATCCTCAGTTACCGGTGCTTCCCACTACAACATAGATAAAGAGCATCCGTAGAAACTCATCTCCGCAATCGACTCCTTCTACATCTTCCTCCGGAAACTGGCTGATATAAAATAATGAAATAAATAGTCCTCCCATAAAAGTCAACAATATGTATTCCTCCACTTTGTCATTCGCACTACTTCAATATATGCTTAACGGGAGGTGGCCGTAGCCACCCCTTGGCATATTTTCGTCTGAAAATGCTCGCTCCGAACAACTGAAAAGCCATATGGCTGAGCGTTGTATACAACGCTGATATATAGCTGTATAGTCAGCTCACTCTGTTAAATAAATAAATTTAAAAACCTTTGTAAATACTCTGTTACTGCTTTCTCATATACAACTTTTATTATTCACCAGTGTTCTATTACGTTGTTTGTCTCGCATTTTTATGATAACATTTGAATTCTATTAAGAGGTTTTCCTTTGTATAGTATTATTATTCATGTTGCTCCAATTTCCCAATATATCTATTATGGGTGCACATATAATAGATAAATCTGTGTAATAATGCAAAAATCAATATCCAGATTTTCACAGAAAGACGATTTGTGAGTGGCTGTTACTGTGAAGTGTTTTTTTTTCAATGCTGTCCGTTTCCCGTCCGTTTAACTGTCCGTTTGTCTGTCTGTAAACAACTTTAGCGCGTAATACGTACACAGAATTTGAACCAAAATAAATATTCTCCGATCGATCTGGCTGATATCGCGACCTCTCGAATTTGAAACGGATCTTTGAATTATTGACAGCACTGTGCACAACCTGCAGTCTTTGAAAATTATTCAATTTTGTTTACTTGAATACATAAAAGTAAGTTTATAAAAACTAGGACGATGTCGATTTTCATTAAAATCCATAAAATTTCAAAAATTGCAAATATTTAAAATGTTTTCGACTTTCACTTTCAACTAAATTACTGAAGAAGGACTTTTCTAAAATGAAATGTGTCCTTCATAACTATATTTTTAAATAAAATCATATTTTTTAAAATATTAGTAGTTTGCGCGAAATAGAGGCTATTTTAATAAAATAGTAAACAAAATTTTCTCAACAAATACACTTTTTTTAAAATTTTTAAGCAAAGTTTGGTTAACAATATTAGATAGGTTGTATTTTCATTAAAGCACTTAGAGTTTTGATTCCAAGAGTTTTTGTTCGAACTTGTCCTAGAACATCAATATTGAAGAGATTTCTTCCCTAATGCAATATGTTACTGAATATTATATTTTAAAATATTTTAATAACTTTTCATATTTTTCCGAAATTTATAGCAGTTTTCATGTAATTTTCAATTAGTTGTGGGTGAAGTATTCGTAGGACAATGTTGCAATATTATATTTCGAAACTGTGACCAGTAATACGAAAAAACATGCGGTGTTGTAGTTTTTCTTTCCCACTGATTTCATGTTTGATATCTTATTGGGAGCTTTTTGACTTTCTTCTTTCTTCGCTCATTGATCTTCTCATCTTGAGTTCATACTCTGACCTTTGCGACGGACCTCGTAACGACCAAGGCGATTAATCTCTTTAAATAGACTTCTACGTTCTTCAGATATACATCCAAAATCCTTGCTAGTCCTCTTTCGTATTAGTTTTCTACAGTAAGTTCAGCAATATATCCGCATTGACAATCAGTGCACTTACAAAACATTCTACTATTTGTTACAATACTGTACATATAGTAAGAAGAAATGTAAGAGTTGCATTGATATAATGAAACGTTCTCTTTGCGCTATTCCTCGTGAAGACAGCAATGGCTGTTTGCTCAAACCATAATCAAAAACTTTCTGTCATGATAGGCAGGTTGGCGAATTTAGATGCAAACTAGTGGCGCTAAAACAACACATACTTTCTCGGCTGTATTTTCACGCAAAATTATGCAAAAAAATACTCAAATGTTCGAAAAATTGAACATGACCCATTTCAAAATTTATCTTCAAAGAACAAATTTAATTAATAGAAAAATCCATATCTTCTTAATTGTAGTTGTAGGAAGACGCCGAAAAAGTTTGAACTTGCAATTGTCGAAAAACTTTATTATTTTTATTTATTTATTTATTTATTTTACGTCAAAAACAGTTAAAAACTGCGTATGACGTGCTATGGGGATAAGTGAATTGTGTGCACATTTTCAAAATTCTGTGATCCCTACACTAAGTCAATACTACTTAAATTTTGAATTTTGAAAGGAGAAAAAACAAAAACTCCCATGTAGTAAAATCTATTTTCAAAAATAAATAAGCAATAAATTTTGAATTTTGAAAGGAGAAAAAACTCCCATGTAATAAAATCTATTTTCAAGGATAAATAAGCAATAAATTTTGAATTTTGAAAGGAGAAAAAACAATCAAAAAACTCCCATGTAATAAACTCTATTTTCAAGGATAAATAAGCAATAATAAATTTTGGCTCTTATTACTTCCTGCCGCGACAACATGGAAACGATAATTTGAATAATTGTATTTCCCACTGAATTCTAGATAACGTGCACAGAAAATGAAGTTACATTTATATCCAGAAGCAAAACAAGGGCCATCTCAGCATTTGCTCAATGGATCAGGAAACTGGATGAAAACCTGATCGAGATGGGGTCATTGACCCGGAAGAATATGAGACGTACACCATTCTCTTAAACGTTCTTCACACTATTCAACAACAAAAATTAATCAAAAAAGATGGAGTCTTTTTTGAAAATTTGGAAAAAATCGCAGGGGCTTCAAGTATAGAAGACCCAAAATTAAAATTTCGTTTTCAAATTCAAGGGGCCGCGACATCACCCAGATTGGAGAATAACATTTTTTTGGAGAAAATAGGCTGAATAGTTAAGCCACTAGCGTTGATCACGGACAGACGCACAGACAGACAGACAGACGGACGGAAAGACATACGCTTTGCCGTCATTCAATTTTTCGGTACCAAGGACTCACAAAACATGGATTATGGCTACACCACGTGTTAGATTATTTTTTTCTAAATTTAGAAACTGAATTAATCCACTTTTTCGTTACCAGAGCGTACCAGTTCGTAATAAGAATTTTTATGCCTAAAATTAGCCGTTTTTTGCCGAATGACATAACATTCTCCCTACTCCGTAGCGAGAAAATAAAAATGTGTAACTCGTAGAAATAATTCGTTTTATGATGTTGAACTTAAAATAGAATAAGTCTGAACAAGTTTCGTGCATCAAATATGAGAAATATTTATATTTCGAACAAGTTGAACGAAATTTGCACTACATGGAGGAAAAAAAACGGCATACAAAGGGACACATTACATTTATTGATAATACGCACAGACGAATTTTGAAAGTGTTTAATAGATATATGAAATAAGTAAATTGCGATTAATAGAAATCAGTGTTTTCCTATCCAATAAAGGGTATCGCCGAATAAGGCGGTGAAAAGTGCCGCCCAATCAAATCGATAATCGCGATGATCATATGAAGGAGAATTAAAAATGGCATAGATTCACAAAAAACAAGCCTCCTATGGCAATCTGTTGCTCAGATACGAAAAACGTGTTTTGCATGATTTATTTTTTTCTCGGCATCTATTGCGTATCAGGCTGAAAAAATTGCAGAAATAGAGTTCAGTTTGAAGGTATGTTTCTCAACAAATTTTGACGTCAAATTCATATAGAAAAAATAAATACATTTTTGAAATTAATTTTTGACATGATAACGTTAAGAGCGCTGTCTCAATTTGTTCTCCTAAAATGGGTCTTATAACGTTCTATAGCATATTTTGTTTTCAAATTTTTAAACAATGTGGACGGTAGTGAAAAAAAATTAAAATCAATTTTTTCAGTTTAAACATTTAAAAACGGTTTAACCGATATTTAAACACAACACATGAAATCGAAATCTTATAGGTGTTACATCGGCTATGTATCAAATTCAATCAGAATATCTTTGGTGCAAAGCATGGTGGAAATACATTGGGGAAAGAGATGGGTGGCCTTCTGTGCATCCGAATTCAGAGAATGAGCTTCGGACACAAGTGTGTGTTATAACATTTGCGTGAATTTTAAATGCCAAAATTATCACAGTTACAAGTCATTGAAACAGAAACAGATAAGTATTCTTTTAAATATTACATCTTTTATTGCAATTACCGTTTCATCGTGTTATTTTTGGTCGGTCGCCGTTGAAAATCCACCATTTATGCCACTTAAAAAATGTTTCTCAACAGTTCTTGCACTCCATGAAACATGGTGGCCGACTTCTGGTCTCGCTTTTCAAACGAAGTGGTCACAAGGTTCGTGACAGAAACTGGTGCTGTGCAGAACGAGAAAAAATCGCTGCACCGGAGGAGCTCGCCCATCTCTTCCCACCATGGGAATATCGGGAGGGAAACGATCGGAACGGAAGTGTCACCCTCGGATGCTGCTCCCACACAGCTGCGATCATTTAAACAGACAGTTGGCACACGCTAGTAACTTGGCGAAAATTGTTAACTAGTAATTTTTAAATAGAAATGTTGAAAAAAAACAAAATTGAGTAGATTGTTTATAAACAAATACGTGATCCCAGTTATTGAAGAAAGTGACAATGATTAATTGTCTATGATCGTCTAAGGGTCAAGGATTAATAAATATACAACTAAGTAATTTGATTTATATTATAAACATAAATGATTAATATACCTAAATCCGAGTAAATTGATTTATATTAGAGACAATAGGTAAATCTAAAAACAAAAGCGGTTTGATAATTGTATGTCGACAATTTCCTCATAAAACAAACATTTGTCACCGAAAAGTTCCAAATCATCCTGGTATGCAAGACCTTTCAATAATTTTAATATAAATTATTTAAACATTGGTGAAACAAGTTTATCCAATCACATTTTGGAGCGAATTTCAAAGTTTAAACTGAAAAAATTGGCTTTAAGTTTTTCCTACCATCCATATTTTTAAAAATCGGAAAAAAAACCCGTTTTAGGAGAAAAAAATTGAGACAGTACTCTAACGTTTTCACGTCAAAAATTAATTTCAAAAAAATGTTTTTTCTATATGAATTTGACGTCAAAATTCGCAGACAAAAATACCTTCAAATTGAACTATATTTCCCAGTCTCTGCGATTTTTTTCAGCGTGATACACACAATAGATGATGAGAAAAAAATAAATCATGCAAACCACGTTTTTCGTTGCAACAGATTGCCCTAGGAGGCTGACTTTTTGTGAATCTACACCATTTTTAATTCTCTTTTATACGAGCATCGTTATTATCGATTTGGTTTGGGAGCACTTTTCACTGCTTTATCCGGCTATACCCTTTGTATCTGGAAGATACAATGTTTCGTTTATATTTGTTTTACGGCCGCGACCCATGGAGGGTTGAGAATGGTGCTATTGTTGTTGGCTCAATGTACCGTTTGAATGTCGTCCAGTCACTACGAACCAAATACTGAAGGTTACAATTTTGCATCAGGCCTGAACTGTTTTCAACTTTCGTCAGTGACCTTGTGAACCGCAAGTAACTATAAAGTCTTTCCACTAGATGCTTCCTCCTTCAGTCATGGGACCTAGGCTGTTCTCTAAGAGCACGGTACTCCACGCAGAGGATCCCACATGGGTCCACAACCCAAGGGAGGAAATGGCAGAGAGGAGGTAGATCCAAACCTTGACGACTGAGGTATGGATGGGGCCCACATGGGGATGGAGTTTCAGTGGGTATTACGAAACCCTAAGACGCGGAATCATTGATCTTAATAGTTCTGACCAATAAACCAAAACTTGACAGAAATGACAAAAGAAAATTAAAATGTAACCTTAATAAAGACAAAATAAATGAAACATGCAAATGAGCACCATATATTATTGAATGCGTTTTATTCTAATATGTGTCCGAAAAGACAGCGGCGGACTGCTATATGCCCTCGGTTCTATTGACGGCTACGCAAGTGGCTACGGACCGCTTGCGGCAGGACAGTGTTTTATTAATATATCAGAATATGATAGTGGTGAGAAAGATAGTTGTATCCGCCTCACCATTCATCATTCACGTTTAACAAGATTTTCTTTTCCTAGACCTTGCGAGGAAAGTGGTGTTTAGGGGCCATTCAAGAATTACATACACGCTTAGGGGGAGGGAGTTGGTTATTTCGTTTTGAAATCGAACGATGCACTGGTGAGTGAAAAGAGTAATTGAAAATCGGACGTGCATTACAAAAAAGTGGTAATGGACAGCGTAACAAAATGATTGCTGCTCATGGTGTTATGAAATGCAAATTATAAATTCTTGGGAAAATTTGTAAATTTTTGGGACTTGCATCAAAATTACTCAACAACTATTCAAATTTTTAAAAAATATTAACCTTACTGAAAGATCTAAAATTGAGGGATAAATTGCTTTGAGAAAGAAATACCTGGTTTTAATATTAGAGATACAGGAAAGTTTCCATAAATACTTTGCACTTTTGCGATTTTAAAATGTTTTGAGGTTTTAATGAAAATCGGAACTATAGCCTATTTATAAATGCAGATTTCTCTAATCGGACAAAATATGTAGAGAAAAATTACATCCATTCTTTCAGAATTTTTTTAAAATATCACAGGGTTTTATGTAAAGTACTCTTCAACATTATATCTAGAGCTTACTCCTGAAGTGTTTATCAATTTGAGCTCAAAAGATTCTAAACTTAGTTATGAGTCGAATATTCATCGATTCGTACATACATACATATATACATACATACGCTCATACATACATACATACATACATATATACATACATACGTACAGACAGACAGGGAAATCCAGTTCTGGGGATGCAAAAGTGTCTTTACGCCAACTGCACCAGACCGAACCACCTTTGGAAGCAAACAGAACAGCAACAGACTTGAATGCTGACTTGTGTGACTGGTGCAGCACAAATGAACCTTAAATATAAATTACACGACTGAAAATTCGAGATTGTATTTTTCAAGTGATTCCAATATTTTTCCTGTATAGGGAAGAAAAGTAACAAGTTCTGTTCTTCAATGACAGATTTTCACATAAAACCATACACAATTTATCGAAAGTATTAGTCGTTTCGCAAAATATAGGCACTTTCAAAACATTTTTAAACAACTATTTTTCTCAAAAGCGGTTTCAAATTTTATCTTTAAATTTTCTCCTTGTAATACCTAAAGAAGGAAAAATGGTGGTATCACTTCCATTTCCGGCGAATTCTGTTTGACGAAAATTCCAAATGTTAACATAGGAAAAACGTACGAATGTTATGATCTTTATCTAAAAAAAGCTGTCCTAAAAATCAGATCTTTTAATTGCTTGAAGTTAATGCAGAACTATAAAAAGCATTTTCTCAAAAACCTCTCGAAATATATTCTTTAAATTATTTTCACTAATAGAACAAAGGACGTTTAAAATATGGCGCAGGTCCCATTTCCGTTGAACTCTTTGAATTTTCGAAATGCTAAAAATAATGCTAGAAATTGTGCAGTTGTAGAACCACTAGTTAGATAGACAAGAACTAAGAACTTTGTATTAGTATACACTACATCTGTTTAAGTTTTTGTATTAGTTATTATTTCATAGAATTGCTAGTATTTGATATTCTTGCTTGATGGTGAATCTTGCTATTGAATTTTCCCAATCGAACTTGTATCGTAGTTCTCCAAAAACAGAAGTTTGTTTCTGGCCCTGGTTGATATGCAAGAAGACATTTTCGGAAGGCCCGGCAACCGCTACAGTTTTTTAAGACGACCTAAGCAGAATATCCAAGGATTCGTCCGTAGAAGCTCTCGAGCCACGAGTTAGTGCCGGGGTGGCGCAACCCTCGGAAAGTTCCCCTGCCGGGCTTAAAATGCCGGCCACGCACTCCGGCACGTCGTGGTGGATGGAGTGCGGGATGCGAAGAACGCGGAGAAGAGAGATCGTGGACGAGAGCGTGGCCGAAAGAAACTGGGCTAGTAGGTGTGAGTGAAGACGCGAGTGAGTGAAGATCCAAGGGGAAGGCGGGCCGATAGGAAGAGGTCTTTGGGAGAACAAGAACGGGTCAGCGAAGAGCCAGAAGCAAATGTGAAGCCACTTGAATTGATTGATTGATTTGTTCGTGTTTCTGGTCGCGTCAACGGCTTCGGTCATTAGTCCCGTTAGTGTAGTGCATGTTTTTTTCTCGGGAGATGGCGGTGATCTTCCCCCGCTGGATGGCGAGATCCGGCGCCGACCTACCGTCGGCTAGAGGGATTTCCCTACCAGGACTCTCCACCAGCGGGGCACCGCCCCAGCCGGGACAAGCTCTAAGCTCCTGACCGGTCTCCCGGAATATGTGGTAGTGTAGTGCATGTTAGTGTAAGTGTGTGTGTAAGGGGAGAGGATAGGACAAGGAAGAAGAAGGACAGATCGCGCGCGGTCCGTGGTCCGTTTTGTAGGGTACTGCTCCGGCATTCGCCTGGTGTTGATCGAAGAAACCACGGAAAACTACCGATCAGAGCAGCCGGTCGCTAGAATTCTCCTCCAGACAGCGACTGAATTCGACCTAGCTGAAAAGCTAGTGTCGAGAATCCTGCCGTCGTCAGGACTCGAGCCTAGGACCTCCCAGTCAGAAGCGCTGCAGTGACATCAGTTACTGCACTGAGCTACCGCTACCGGTGAAGCTACTTGAAAACGCAATCGTGGCGGAGATGTGTGGGCGCGAAAAGCACGCGGCTGAGCGAACGAAACGGAGAGATCGCAGCGACAGGGCGAAAGCGCGGGGCTGCAAAAGGGGTAGAAGCGCAACCGAGGAGAGGCCGAAAAGTTGAAAGCACAGCGGCGGAGCGAAGACCGCTGGCTGCGGGATCTCGCCGGCGCACTCAGCCCATGGTCGACCGCACACAGCGCGCAGCAGTTACATCTTTAATAGGTGCCATCATGCATAATTTGCTGGGGTGCCGTGTTGCCGACTATTAGACTCCGCGAATGAAACGTAACTGTCCCCCGCGATGCCCTATTGAGCGAAGTGCGGAGATATTACGGAGCGTTTGCTCCCTTCTTACCCCCTGCATCTAATGGCAGAGTTCACGCCGTTCGGGTCGATGGCATTTCCCTCGCCGCCGCGGGTGCCGCCGCCGCCACCGCGCAAAGGACATGCAACTGCACCTAGTCGGCTAGCACTGCCCAGCCAAGCTCCCGTACCCGGAGTGGTCTCCCATGGCCCACCCCACTTTCCGTGGCGTACTTGCTACCTCATCTCTGCTACCTCGTACACGACACCTACCATATTTCACTCGCGTCACAGTCATGTCGCCGCTAGCCGAAAGTGCAATGCCCTGTTCGCCGATTTCATATTCTTTAAATGAAATCCTCTCCGTCGCATATCTCCTTGTTCGCCTCGATAATGCATATCATGCTTCTTTTCTTCGAGATGTGCAGCATTTGCATTCTGGTCTATAGTGTTCTAGTAATTTTGACCGTCACTGCAGTTTGTAACTTACTACTTCATTGTTTTACGCGCATTTCTAATCTTCTAAGTCTTCTTTGTCTCACGATTCGCGAAAAAATTAAAAATTGCTTACAAAAGGAATATATTTGTACTGTTCCTCTCCCCTACCGTTTTATGAAATTTCCACCCTCAAGAGTCGAATACCAATGTCATTGCATTATTTTCAGTATTTGAAGCATAACTAGTGCACATACACACTGAACATTTTCTATTCTTGCTGTACGACGGTTTCGATTTTTTGTAAACATTCGATAAGCGTTCAAATACGACACTAACAGTAAGGGTTCAGTAAGATTCTCATAGATAATATAAGTTATAAAATATGAAACAAAATCTCCCAACCTAAACAAAGATGGATGAAGAACTCCGCTGAGATTCATTCTCCCATTGATATGCGACTGTTAAATTAAATAATATATAAAATGAAATAATAAATTAAAATATTATAAATAATAATAGTAATTATTATTATTAAATTCCTAAAGCGAAAAATATGTGATTCAGTATTATGTAGTGTAATAGTTTCCTAAAGGTTTACTTTTAATATTGGCTGAGATATGCCAGAACTAGCCCGCTCAAAGAAAATACAAGAGTAAAAAAATCTGAGACAATGACTAATAATAATAATAATAATAATAATAATAATAATAATGATAATAACAACAACAACAACAACAATGAAAACAAGCAAAAAAGCGGAGGTAAAATACATCCTCATTCCCCAGCAATCTAATATTCGCATGCTCCTCTCGCACTCTTCGCAATACGGTGCTCTTTTCGTCGTTGCCTCATTCTCCTCTCTTCCGACTCCCATTGTTTACTCACCGATTCAGCTCGCCCCGCCTGTCCCGCCGCCAGTGCCCGCGCCCCCGGCGGCGGGGCGGCCGCAATCAGCAAATTGCAGGCGTTGGCATGCCCGGCCGGCCACCGCCACGCCGCACGTTACCCTCGCAGCGCTCGGCTCTCGTTCGTTACACACACTTCCACAGTACCAAAATAATGTTCTGTCGCCATAATACGCGATCGCGCGCACACACTGCAACGTCGTCAGTGTTTTCTTGATGAACTGGGGAATCAAAATATCACGAGCGCTGCATCTGCTACAAATGTATTCCTGTCACTGAGCCGCCGAATCGTGTATGTTTTTGCGACTGTTCTGTGAAAGGGAGACTCATCTCTCGTTACTTACGAATGACGTGGAACAGGGACATTAATATACGGTATTATTACGCATGGAATTGCAAATCAACGTGTGGCGATTGTTTCGATTAACATTCAGATTGACGTTTGATGTACTCGAATACGAACTGAAAGTCAATAGAAATATAAAAAATGCATTACATAGTTAATCTTAAATGTATAAAAGTATTTATTTCATTTGCTCTCAATTTGAGTGCAGAATTTTATGTGATGAGATTTAGACCATATTAACCCTGTCAAACGGTAGTGATAACATTATATTCGTCGAACTACTAACTTAAACAGAGTTATTATCGTATATGATCGTATAAATCACGGGGCAATTAGTTCCACATCAAATTTATTTGAATGTGCCTGAACATTAATGTTATCAATCTGGAACCATATTAGCGTCGGCGATAAACGGCAAATAAACGAATCCAAGAGTTGGAAAGAGTGAGAAAGAGAGAGAGAGGGAGGGGGTATAAAAAAGAAAAACATGCATTACCATATACTAAGGCTTCTAAAACACCGGACCATGCTAAAACTTAATTGTAAGTTTTTGGACGGACTATGCACTTATTTTTAGACATCCAGTATCGAACCGTTTGCACAGGGCATTTCATGCTAATCCCTTAGATAAGAATGGGGAGGCCAGTCACGGCATCATATCCGTGTTCCTTGGCAGCGGCGGGCGCCTATGGAATCCGCCCAGCTATCTCTGCCTCCGCTTCCTCCCTGGGCCACGTCCTCCTTCCCCGGCCTTCGACGTCATTGCCGGGGCTCCTTCCGCCTCTTCACTTCCACTCCCATTTCCTTGCGTTCCTTTTATACTTTTATTCTTCACGGCAGCGCCATCGCCGTAACTAGCTCGACAATGCTGTTGCGATTTGTTTTACCGCCATTACTGCGAATTAAATTTTGAATTAACCCGAATGAGTATTGGTTTCTGGCGCGTCAAGTAACGAGAGCATTAGTCCCGATAATGTAGTACGTTTCCCGTAAGTGTAGTGCACGGTCCAGTCGTAACATGGTTCCGACTGGTCTCTCGACCGGATTCCCGTCACGTAGTGGTGCATGTAAGGGTGTGTGTGTGTGTGAAAGGAGAGTGAAGGAAACAAGGATGAGGAGGGAAAGATTGCGGGCGTTTGAGATCCGTTTCTTGGGGTACCATTCGCGAGGTATTGATCGGAAAATTCTCGGAAACTTTCCGATCATAGCAGAGCAACCTCCTGGCAGTGGTTTAATTCGACCCACCTACATAATACGTAGGGCATTCAAAAAGTAAATTTCCCTTATAGCCAACAGATAGGAGGCCGTATATTTGCAAAAGATAGTGCGCGTGCGTGAGAGTAATGGCGTAGCAACCCAATCGTACACTCCAGGCAGCGCGGCCTTACTCAGTGGCAAGAGTATAGAGGATGAAGATGGCATTTCTATACTTCGATTGTTCTATAGTGGCCGATGACGTTAGGTCATTCTTACTCCTCCTGCTTTATAAACTGAATATGTTTAATTATTTCACGAACGTTCTCATCAATGGGGCTTGTGGTCTCAAAAATGTGCTTAATACTGTTAAAAATATTCAGTGTATTAGCAAGGAGGTATAATCATGACCTAATGTCATTAGTCACTATAAAAAAATCAAAGTATATTTCCATTCCACACCGCACGTAAAACCACCCACGATGAATCGTGGGTTGCACTCTGAGCCCCAGAAACCAAACACCAGTCAATGAATTGGCGTCACATTGGATTTCCGACAAAGACCAAATTCATGCAGACTTTGTCGACGCTTTAAGTGTTCTGCACGGTCTTCTGGGACAGAAGGGACATTCTGCTCATCGAGTTCCTGGCCAGAGGTGTGATGGGGAAAGATGAACGCTACTGTGGAACACTGCAGAATTTGCCAAGGGACATTCAAAATAATCAACGCCGGATGCTCAGTGAGAATGTTGTCATCCTGCATGATAACGCTCGGCCACACACGGGTCGGCTCCCAACATCTTTTGCAGCAGTTCTACTGGGGCTTGTTGGAGCATTCACCCTACAATCCAGATCTCGCCCCAGTTATTTCCAACCTTTCTTACATCTCAAGAAATTCCTCTCCAATCAGCATTAAGCATATCACAGTGACTGTCAAATCTGGTATCTACCCCAGACGACACACTTCTACTGCATGGGGATTCAAATGTTGATCACACGGTATGAAAAATGTCTTAGTTGTGGTGGAGATTATGTGAAAGAATAGTGCAGCATGTGCTGTATTTGCTGCAATAATGGCTTTTCATGAAATTGTGTCTTTTTTGTTGACCATGGAGGAAAACTTACTTTCCGGTAGCTCGTCTCGAAAATCGCCCACCACCGGAACTCTAACTCTGGGATCTAAGAGGCAACGATGTTGCCGGTGAGATATCGCAGGCAATGCTCTATTCCGAAACTTCGATTTCTGCTTTCCCGCGAAACTCAACGAGTTTCCACTCGGCTTCTCTACAATCCCCGACCGCTAGTCTTCGGCGATACTGCAGAAGTACTCGCCCTCACACCGTTGCTTTCTCCTTCCCTTATTCCCAGGCTCACTTGACGCGAGTAGTGCTGCCGTTACCATCGCGTTGCCCTGAGCACCGCCACGGCGCCCTCGATCTGCCGACCACGCCCTCCCATCCACCCCCTGCGTCCTCTCCCGTGCGCCCCCGCGTCGCGTGCGGGGGGGGGCGGGCGCGCGGTCGGGCCCGCGCGCGCACCGGCCCGCCCCCCGCGCGTGCTGTCGCTGCGTCGCGCGGGCGCCCGGGGCGCGGGCGGGGGAGTGGGCGAGCGAGGGAAGCGGGGGCGGGCGGGGGCCAGCGGTGGCGCACGACGCTCCGTGAGCTACGGGCCGCACTCCGCTCTCTGCAATTAGTCCCCTGCTCGGGGCGACCGCGCTGGTCGCGATCCAGGGCTTTTTTACTCAGCGCCTCCGTCACGTTTCATGAAACCGCGTCTCGTCCTCTTCTTTTTTCTACTCCACGGCGACGGCGGTAATGCGAGGGCGAGATTTCCCTTTCGCTCGGCCCGCATACTTCCAGGAGACCAATGACGTCTCCGCCCAGCATCTCCGCCCCCGCGGCTTTAGATCGCGACTTCAGCCAGGTCGGCCGAGTCGTAAACGACCTCTTTTCTACTTGTTTCCTACCCGTTTTTTTTTCAACCACCTTGGCAGTTCTATGCCCACGCCGATATGTCAGCGAATTCCTTGTTCAGCATCTGCGCCAACTTCACCATTCACTTTTCTCCACAATGTTTGCCGACTTGAGGTGCATTCAACCTGTTTTATAGGTCGCGATACGAATCCTCTTAAAACTCGTTTTTTAATGCTGGAGTTTTAATACGTTACATGCACTCTTATCGCGGTTTCTCACGGCGTAAAAAAAGAATGAAGGAGTGAGTGTCAGCAAAAATTCTGGCTGTTATCGTGAAGCTGCACCTTGTAAGGTATTGCATTTCGGTACGAGGAGTCTTTTGTGAGGAAGCATAAATTCTCCGAACAAAAGTCATACGAAGTCATTAATTTTGTGACTGAACGATCATTCGTTTTATGTGGGCAATCGTTTCGAAGAACTGGTCTCCGTTTTCGATGGCAGAATGGACAAATGAACTCCATTTCCTGCGAAAGTGGCCCTTCAGAATTTGAAGATAAATGCACGACGAAATGAGTAAAGAGAAAAAGAGACTAAGAGGCACCCAAAGACAGGCTGATATAAAATGGCTGTCATTGTTACACATGCCTCGAAATGGAAAAAATAATGGAGGGATAATTAAGATGAAGCGGCCATTTCCTTGAGCCAATTACTCTGTACCGATGTTCTAAACATTTAATTGCAGGTTTTGTGTTTAAAATACTGTCCATTAAACTTTTCGTCTCGTATTTCAAACAACCGCATTGAGTAAGCTTTTGGTCACCTCTACTCTACCAGCTGCACTCTCTGCAGTGCATTAGCACGATGAAAACACATTTGAATGGATGTCGATCAGTGTAGCACTTCATCGTATTTCCAACGAATGAAAATCTCTCTGCCGAATTATGCCCCACACATTTACCGTTAAAGTGTTTGAATTCATTCAAAACTACTAGAGTTCCAGCTGCTTTATTGAGAATATCAATGTTTTTAAATAATGACGAACATATTAAAGTAATGAAATATGTTGGTCTAATTTATTGAAGTACTTAGTTTTTATTTTCTTTTACTTTCCTTTATAAGCAGTAGAAGGATAGTGCTGTAATGCTTCAGGGAAAAATGATAATTTTTTTGGGGTTAGACAAAAACCTTTCTGGATGTAATACTTTCTCGTATACGTAGATTAGTCAAAACGCACCTTTTGGTTATCCATGATACCGAAGTGTTTTTGTCAATAACGTATTCGCCAGTGATGCGTCCGTCAACATTAGGGCCTAAAGTTTGCACAAGATTTTATACAAAATTGGTATTTCTTTGGCGATATGGTTGATGTTACGGCCTCTCAATTTGATTTGGTTTTGAAGGTATTTTTTAATTTGTGGAGGTGCTTTACAATAAACTCCTAAAATATTTTCAATTCTTTTAAAATGACTAAATTGTTTCTTTATTTTGCTGCTTGATTAAGGTACACTTATAAAAAGGCGTAGATCGGAGTTTTGTAAAACAAGTCGAAACTAGAAAAAGTGTTATTAATTGTAATTTTCTTACAACTACATTATTAAAGAAAAATATGTTGGAATAATTTAAACAACAAAGTATTCAGATACATTATATTTCCATGATATTAATGTGCACAGGTTTTTGCACTGAATATATTTATAGAAACTTTTAATAGATACTGCATAGGAAGCCAAACTTTATCTCATGGCAAGGAAATCAAATGGAGGAGCTGCTCGAAAATGTATCTTAGAACGCGTCACGACCAGTACACAGCGCCCGCTCGAGGCCCCCTTCGGCGGAAACGCCAGCGCCCAATCAAGGGGGTAAACAATGTTCGTTTGCTTCTCGGTGCATTTCTGGAATTCTCAAGTGGGACTAACGCGGAGCGCCAATGGCAGAAAGGAGACTCAAACAAACACCTTGCAACACCATAGATGTGGCGCGACAGCTACAGCAGATTTCGGAACATTATATAGTATGAAGAGGTGTCATGTGGACATATAGAGTAGGTGTATGTTAATAGATCATTCTACATATAAGTGCCAAAACGCAGATTTGAATTTTTCGTGTCAAAGTGATGTAATTGGCCATGCCAACGTAGTGCAATTGAATGTACGTCCCATAACCTTTTCATTTAGGTACAATCGGCAACAATCCTGTATGTCCACAGGTTCTTGACAAAATAATTGATCTAAGAATCAGAAGGCGTCACGTACCCTACAAGCTTTAAATACCAGACTTCTACTTACAGGCCACAGCTTTGTGGGTGAATTTATACTGGTACTGGGCAATTAAGAAAACCCAATGCTTCTGTTCTTTTTCATTTTCCTTGTTGCAAGAGGGTACTTTAAAAATAACTCTAGGGAACACGATTTTTACCTCCAGGAAGTTAGAGTGCACAACATACTCAATTTTATACTCAGATTACGAATATCACAACAAAAACGCCATATCACGTAACAGTTTTTAAAAAGACCGCATCTTTATGCCGTAACATACCGTATTTTGTTATTAATGCAAATACATTTAAATTGCACCTGTTCTAACAGGTTCTGTGCTATATAGAATCAATTAACATAAGATCTATTTAAAAATAAAATATTTGTTCAGTTCATCTAAGCCACTTTCATGCGAAAGCAACAATATTAGGCTTTCGTGTTTTTTAACTTCTGTATTGGATGATTGCAGTCTTTATTCTTGCGTCTGATAGTCGCTCTCAATTACGAGTACGTCTTAGTATGTCTTAGTAAATGATTTGAAAACAAGTAACGTGATCTCTAATATTTCCTACTGCGCATCGTCACCGAAAGGAATTATTTCAGCCCCTTACGTTATCGCAAGTACACAAGTATGTTGTGGAGAATACCAATAAACCATTTTAATGTCTGCGTATTATTGCACAAATGTGCGTATTCCATTTTTAATTTGTTATTGCCTCATATGAATCATGCTCATAAAATTTTGTAATAATATAATCGGAGTGACAATGTGGAAATCAGTATAGGGTTTTGTTCATTTCAAATACTAAAAATGTTAATATATTTTGAACCTTGCGTGTTAGAAACTTTTTATAGTTATTTTCGAAATCAGAATGATCGTTTCCTTTGAAATCACCTACTTTCTGATACTTGTATGTAATCACACACAATGGGTCTATGAACATTCGTATATCAGTGGATCGTTTGGATTAATATCCCTTATTTGTCATTTTTTTCAAGTTTTGTGAAAGCTCATTTCAAATAGATATTCATGTATGAGAGGAGAGAGACCAATTTCAAAATAAAGATTTTTACCAAATATGAATCTCAGATTTTCCTTGTTTCTCAGAAATTTTGTTTTCAGCGCTTAGATCACTTTACTCAACCACACCAGAAATGTCGATATACGAATTTTCAGTTCCGTACAAACTTAACTCTGCTTGGTAATCACAACGAATCCAGTATTTGAATTTTACGTTTTTCATTTTATGATGAATTTTGGGATGTAAAAGTAGACATGCAGAAATTTATTCCAAATAATTTAAAGCATAGTATATTTATTTCAATTAAATAATATAAGTACTGTTAAGCATAACTTAATTAACATATCAGAATATATTATAATTCGTATTAATAATGTATGTGAAGCAACTGATCAATATGTATTAACTCAAGCTGAGCTAAGAGCGAGAATATCTCGGAAGGTTAATCTTCCTTTTGGGTTAGCTAAGGCTATTCCGCGTTCACCAGAGCCACCGAGCGGAATACTCTCTCTGAAGTAAATATGAATATTTTGAGTTAACATATTCTCGCCCTTAGCTCTGATGAAGTTAATACATTTTGATCAGTTTCTCCACGTAATAATAATAATAATATTATTATTTTCATTCAAAAATGGCACGAACTGTAATGATAGAAATGAAAACTACAATAAGAAGGAATGAAAACAAAATAAATAGAGGCTATAAATTAAGAACTTTATTCATGAATATTATGATTTATTTTGCGTGATACAATTTTTAGCAGCTATTACGAAGCGAATTTTTCTGTTGACACAAAAATACGGCTTAAAAATAAAGATAATGTATTAATTTCTTAATACAATTTTCGAGAAAAGTGCATTCTCATAGAAAATTAATCAAAATTTTGTTTAATTTACACGTAAAAGGGAAATATTCTTTTCTAACCGTTCCTTATTTCATGGATAGGTATTATCTATAATTTACTGTAGGTATGATGTAAAAGAGTCCATGCATTTTTGGTAAAAGATGAAGATTTGACTACTGAATGTAAAACACCATGTACAATGGCCTGCCAAATTATTATACTCACTAGCCAAATATTGTATTTTTTAATTTCTGGAAATGAAAAATATTTCTGAAGATTTGTTTCACATTTACTTCAGTATGAATATTATTCATAATTTTTAACAGATGTCCCGGACAAAGTATACTTATTAAACCTCCAATTACATTAAAAAACTAATAATTTGTGAATTAACTCTTAGCAGCACTAAATGCAACGATCCTTCTTGGCATACTTGAAATGCATTTTTTGTAATTCTTCCCAGAAAGGGCTTTTGTCCGCGTTATTTACTCTTTCTATGAGAATATTGTTACTAGAAGTTGCTCCTTGTTTAATTATTTCTTTCGGAAGTGTACTGAAGATCCACTTTTACCAACTTAAAACATGTTTAGGGCATATTAACCTCTTAGAAGTATTCTATAGTTCTATGAATGAATAATTCGTGAATTGGCAAGCTTCCGCGAAAACAATTGTAAAAAGTGTGAGAAAATAAGAATGAAGGTTTCTCTTTCAAGAATGGATTTTCTTGCACTGATTATAATAATTGGCAGACAACGTTAAAATATTTTGGGTTCGATAAGTCTGTGTCATTATACATCGGTATCTTATTTTCAAACCGAAGGAAAAAGTGTTCTTTTTTCATTGACAAGCAATCAAAGGAATATTATGGTGGTTAAAAACGCTTAATTTAAGTTCTAATGTTCCAAAAGTAATGTTGGGTCGTTGAATGGAACGTCCATTTAAATGAATTGAACACAAAATTAAGTTCATTATGCTACGCGTTCAGAATTCTTGCAAATTCAGTCAGCCTTCATACTGCTCGTTGTGTATACTTCGCGAATGTTCATTCCCGCCTGAGATATGGCATAATATTCTGAGGAAATACATCTTATAGCTCCCAGACTTTTCGATTACAAAACGAATTGTACGAATAATAACCAAATCCCACCCACCTGATTCATGTAAGCCTCTCTTCATTAATATAGGAATTCTACCATTACCGTGTCTTCTTATTTACGAATCAGTGATTTTTGTAAAAAATGACTTGCTGAAGGGCGGAATATATTTTCAGAAAATGCCGAAGTCTATTACTATAACACTCGACGTAGAAATCATATTCATCAGGTGACAGTATCAACAGCTCATTACAAAAAATTCACATACAATACATGTACATTATTTTACAACACTTTGCCAGATGACATTAAACGATTAAATTCAATAGAAAAGTTTAAATCCCAAGTGAAATCGTTTCTGCTGCATAACTGTTTCTATACAATTAGAGACTATACTGAGCATCACAAGAAAAGTAACATTAATTTTAACAATGATACATAATGCATTATTTACCATTTGGACTGTATAAATGAGTATAAACAACCTGTAACAACTATTGTACTACAACTTCCGGGTCAATGACCCCCATCTCGATCAGGTTTTTCGTCCAGTTTCCCTGATCCATTGAGCAAATGCTGAGATGGCCCCTTGTTTTGCTTCTGGACATAAATGTAACTTCATTTTCTGTGCACGTCTTCTAGAATTCAGTGGGAAATACAATTATTCAAATTATCGTTTCCATGTTGTCGCGGCAGGAATTAATAAGAGCGAAAATTTATTGCTTATTTATCCTTGAAAATAGATTTTATTACATGGGAGTTTTTTTGTTTTTTTTTCTCCCTTTCAAAATTCAAAATTTTATTGCTTATTTATCCTTGAAAATAGATTTTATTACATGGGAGTTTTTTGTTTTTTTTCTCCCTTTCAAAATTCAAAATTTATTGCTTATTTATTTTTGAAAATAGATTTTACTACATGGGATGTTTTATTTTTTTCTCCCTTTCAAAATTCAAAATTTAAGTATTATATGACTTAGTGTAGGATCACAGAATTTTGAAAATGTGCCACAATCACTTTTCCCCAAGCACGTCATTGAATATTCTGCGTCACGTATGTTACACCTGTATAGTGCAAAACATAATTTCCAAAGATAGTTTAAATATTGGAAGTATGCGGTGTCTCATTTTGCGTGTTACCAGTCCTTAAATAGTCGCATAGGGGCTACAAGCTTCCCCATACCATTTGTGATAACTGTCGAATAAAAGAGTATTGTTCTGCTCTTCTGAAATTTACAGTATCTTTCAACAACTTATTTACCTTCACTCTAAGCAAAGAAAATCTGATATTCCCGTTAATTTGCTTGAAATAGAACGCATTCTTTGTGACAGGGAACGTCTGCGAGCCCTACGCAGACCAGATTCGTCCGTGATATTATACAAAATAGAATTACTTGTTTCTCTTTTGAGCAATAACTGGTTAGTTACAACAATACATAACAAAAATTAGTATTACTGTTTAAATTTTTCAAATGTAAATAAAAAAATAAATTATATTGTAGCTGGTACCGTGAGCAAGGTAATACATCATCGCCACGTATGTGTGTGGCTTCATGCACGAAGGGCCAATGTAAGGTTATAAAGATTTGAGGTTTGTTTGATCAATGTTTAATTAATTTTAAATCTCTTACAGTGCAAGACAGACCAAATTAAAAAGTCTATCCTATCTTCTGATTTCACTATCAATCTTTACATTGGCCCACGAATGTTTTGTCATTTCTATGGAGTAAGAAAATTACCCATTCCGTAAAACATTAAATATTGACATTAGCCCTTCTTGCACCAAGTCGCACATATTATATGGTATTTGAAGCAATTAAAATTCATGTATCACTTTTGGCTATGATAAATTAAGAAGATTTAATGAAGAAAATTGAATAACACGAAGAACAATTGCAAAATGACTAATTGTTACCAATATTAGAAAGAAAATAGTGGGGATACCAGACATCCCCACGCGTCTACTAACGGCACGCGATTTCATACTTGTGAAGCCGCGTGCTGTTTCGTGACTGTCCCTTTAGACAAGCGAGTGGCGAGGGCCAGAGAGGTCTTACCTGCGGGCGGGCGTCCCGTCCTTGTCCATCATCTGCGCCTTGGCCATGACGCTCTGGATCATGGCGCGCTCCTCATCGCTCAGGTGGCTGAGGTCCAGCTCGGGCATGTCGCCTGCAACACACAACGCGCCTGGCTGAGCCGAGATGGCGTCGCACGTGGCTTGCGGCGTAGCGTTCTATTGTTAAAAACTATTTCGGTCTACTTGACAGCTAGCGGGTGACTGGGGAGAGGGGGTTCCGTTATCAAATAAAATACTTCAAATTCTTCCGACGTCACTGAAGAGTTGCCGATATATAAATGTAAAAAATGAAATCGTACGGCTCGAAGAAACTGTAAATTAAAGAGCGACATATTGTACTTCTTTGGTTATTCATCGTGAGTGCCGTTTTGTGTCTTGTTACGGACTCTTAATACGATTTGTTTCTTGGTACTGTTGTGATCTAATTCAAGAACGACAACACGACCGTGTTTCTGCCACTCGAGTAAGTGGTTACATCACTCTACTCCCTCCGCAGCTATCAAGTAGACAGAAATGTTATTCGGATAGTAGGCTTGAGTGGGATCCACGTGCGCATAACGCGCGGCGCCGCTTTACCCGCCTCGTCCTCACAGCCACGGTTATCACATGCATTACCTCGAAACACCTGCTGCTGCATTTGATGTGAATGTGAGATTCGAAACGGCGATCATTTGAATGTTCAATATGATTTCCAAAGGGATATTGGAAGACAGATCGTGTTTAGTATTTGATGTAACGTGTGTGACCAAATCACTTTAAGAGAACATTGAGAGAAAAATGACGCATTTGTAAATAAATACAATTACAGAAAAACATAAGAAAATGATCAACGAGGCAAATGTAATTGTAAAATGTTCCGCTTCTTCGTTGATAATAAGAGGCGGTTTTCTGAAACAACGTGTATTGTACCTACAGCGATTTCTTAATAGAGTATAAAATATTAATAATAAGGGAAGACACTTTAGATACTAATGCAAAAATATAAGATTTCAAGCAACAAATTACTGATATTGAAAGTTGGCATATTTGTTTGTAAGAATATTTTTTATCCTTTGATGTAACTTTTGCAATCATTGGAAAGTTCTGAAGGTCGTCCGAAGTTAAATTTCTTCAGAAGTCAAATTTTAATAATATTCCTTTTTCAAAGAAAAATATAATTAAAGGATTTGGTATATTAATTCTTCTAGACATCTCTATTTCTTATTTTCTTAGACTTAAGTTTAGTGCAGCTATTTTTTATCTTACTGAAGAAGAGATTTTAATAAACATATACCAAATTTTAAATCTTTTTCATTCTCACTTCTATGAAAAGAAAATGCGTCGTGAAACCCATTCATTTCATTAGGTAGTGTATATTTATTTCTGACTCGCTTTTAATACTTTTCTTTTCAATTCTGAATGCACACTATGAATTCATATTGTCGTCAAACAAAAACCGCATTTATTGCTCTCGATTAAATCTGGACATGCTCTGAAATAAAAACAGCAGATGTTTGCCAACTACGGAATGCCGAGATTTAGCAAACGTGACCCGAATTCTAAGTAGAAGGCCGTCAGGTGGACGGTTGCATATTTAGGTTGCGGTCACCGAAACTCAGTACGTCTTCTGTCGTCGCTTCCTCACTCAAATCATCCTCTAATTTCATTTTCCTTTTCATTCCCTCCCACACTCCATTCCTCATGTCGACTTTTACCAATCGCTATCATTTTATCAATCGCTATCTAGCGAAAGTGAGAAAGTGCCACTGAAGACGTGGGACCCGCGACGCGGGCTCTTTTCTGAGAGAATAAACACTGGTGGGAATCGTCGGAGTTGGAAGTCGAAGTCGCGGGTGGGGACGTCGCGAAAACACACTCGACCTTCCTCTAGCCAGCGTGCGTTGGCCGCACGAGGGCGCATAAAGTGCAGGGCGATGTTTATTTTGCGGAAATCGGTTCCGCCCCGGTCGTCGGGCCGCTAGTTTCCGGCAACTAGCGCCATCGGTCGGGCACTCGCGTTTGCTTTAAGGTCACGACGCGGAGGGGCGGCAGGAAGGAGGTCGCGGCGGCGTTAATGTTTTAACAGGGCAGCTGCCGCAGCTGGTGGCGCGCCCCTCCTCCGCCCCCACCGCCGCCTCCGCCTCCTCTGCCGCGGCCACCTTGCAGATGATAAAGGCCACCACGGGCAGCCACGAACAGATACAGCCGCCTCTTGGATGGACGCTTTCCTACATCGTTTGGTTCTCACATCAAAATCACTTACCGGCGAAAATTTTCATTATCGTATCGTCTTTACTTTATTTATTTCTCTATTTACCACCAGGTTTCCCTAATTCAATAAATATACAAAGCAATCGGTTTTGTAATCAAAACGTAAATCGCAATAACACTCATGAATATTGGTAATTAATGTTGCGATAAATTCGACAAATATATCAGAATTAGATTCGCGATATTCACAAAATTATTCACCAACTCTATCTCGGAGCGAACATTTTCATATGAACTCTTGGCAAAACCGATCGTCTCCATCTGTACACAGAATTCAATTTGTATGTGGGAGAGGGTAGGGATCGCAGAATGTAAGAAAACGTGCACAGAATCACTTCTCCCCATAGTACGTTACACACAATTTTCAACTATTTTCGACGGCAAATAATTTTAAAAAATCATAGTACACACGATGAGCCACTTAACCTCCTGCAGAGTACCTCCTGCAGTTTTGGAGCGGTTGAAGTTATTGCAATGCAATTTACACGGAGGAGAATGAGGGAGTGGGTCAAATTAATACATGTATTCATTTCTATTTTACCATTTGTATTTTACGAGTTATCGAGAGGTAACCTTGTTTTTCGAAAGTAAATACACATAGTTTTTAATCTATCATTACGAGCGTAAAAAGAGAATCCAATGATATACATATCGTCATATGTTAGATAAGCATTTTTGAGTAATTTCGATTAGTTTTGAGCGCTTCCCTTGCTAACGCGGGCCCGGAAAAGGAGAGCTGATAGAAGTATTTGAAGATACGAATCGGATTTCTAATCTTCACAACATCGTTGCATTTTTCCTGAACTCTGCTTTCCTTTCTTCCGCATTTTCAGAGTTTTTTGTCTTTCTTTGATTGAAGGAATTGAAGGATTGAAAATAAGGACTTGTCGTAAGAATGCAATAAAATAAAATTGTTTTGTTATTTCAACTCGATTTTGTGGGGTTTCATACCACAACGTAAAAATGGAATCTTGAAACAAAATAAATGAGCGTATAATGATAACAACTTAGGAATAGAAAAATCCAGTAAGATAATAATTAATCACTAAATTAAAAATATATCCCAAAAATACAATAAAATATATTAAATGACGGTAAAAAGGATTGCACGATGGAAGTTATACAGTGCAATTGACACTGAACCACCAATTCATTTGTCGCAAATTAGAAGTATTGTCCAATATCATCTACTGAGAGACAAACGGTACAGCTTCACCAGAAAAAAATGTGCATTCTATTGCGAGGGTGATTATAGACATTCTTCATAAATAACTTGTGTGAATATATAAAATATTATGTATCTATAGATAGAATTTTAGCATCAGAACTATTTTTTGACATAAATATAGTAGTTAAGGAACTTATTTTAAGCCGCCTGGAACATCATTTATAAAGCATAAATTCAATGGAAAAAGAGCCTATTTCAAGCGCCTAAAATATTTTTATCGCTCAAATATTTGCTCTCTACATATATCCTATTCTTAAATAAAAATCTATTATTAGTTTCAGAAAAGGAAATAATCTCGTGATGCATGCGAGATTGCGGAACTGCGGAAATATGTAAGTAGAATAAATGTCTTTAAAAAAATTTCATAACTCTCCTTTTGTCCAACCTAATTATATTTATGCTCATATTTTGATTAAAATGATCAAAATATTTGTTATTTTAATTGCTAGTTAAAATTTCTCTTAAAATTTGATATGTATTTCAAAATTTATTTTTGTAGTATATAATACAACTATTTCGCCACTCCGTATTTAGAAGACATTGAATCTAACTACTGATTTCCGATTCAAATTAATGATCCCAAATAAAGCTAAAGATTGATTCTATGTTGCATATCATGTATTAATAGAAATACCCCTCGGAGGCTTTTTTTTACTTTCTAGCCTTACTTTGTAAGAAGAAAAAATATTGTAATTGCGCGCTGCAAATCGGCGATTTTTTGACAGAAAAACTCTTATTATTGGATTAAGATCGATTGACTTCAAAACTCTCTCATTCTTTTCACCGGTCCGTCTGTCCGCCTCTCCCTCTGTCGCTCTGTCCATCTCTCCACCTGTGTGTGGTCAATGCAAGTACCTAAATCGTTTAACTATTTTCTTCAAAATTGATACACCTCCATCGATTTGGAGGAAATCGAGGCCCTGCGAACATACGGTAAAACGGATATTTGAATTTTTGGGGGTGTATGAAGTCTCAACATTTTCAATTTTTCCTGTAAAATGGCTTTCTTTTTGCAATTTTTTTGGTTTTCGAAAAATCTAATCGTCTTCGATTGAATGGAATTACATATATTTTTCTCACTTGTAATGAAAAGATTCATTAGGCGATGTAGGGTGCGTCAAATAAGCTAATGCCATTAGTCATCTAAGGCAATTAGACCCGTAAGTGTAGTGCATCTTTTTATCGCAGGAGGTGGCGGTGATTTTACCCCGCTGGCTGGTGAGATCCGGCGCCGATCTTTTCCCGAACCAGATATATCCCACCAGCATGGCACCGCCCAGGCCGGGACAAGCTCTAAGCTCTTGACTGGTGCCTCAACCAGTGTGGTAGTGTAGGCATATGAATATGAATATTTGTAAGTACGAGGTGATGAAAGAACAAGGAAAAGGAAGAAAAAATGAGCGCGGTCGGTAGCCCGTTATACTCGAAATGAAAATATGCCATAAATAGAATGATATAGAACATTCTATGATATAGAACATCGTATAAAATGTTCTATATCATTCTATTTATGGCATATTTTCATTTCGAGTATAACTGCATTCTATTTAAAAAGCAGATTTAAAACCTGTTAGTATCCTTCATGTACTACATGTGTCTGCTACTGTTTACACTGTTAGGCGGAAAATCAGGAGTGATAGCCTGAGCCTCACCAAGCAAAATAAGGAACCATAGATTGATTCAATGACACTTTAACTTTGCACGGAATTAATTAAACTAATTTGAAACAAACATACCTATCGACTTTGCTATTCGTCTTTTGTCGAACACTAATCGAGCTGTCAGGACGTTTCGAGCCTCAAATTATTTTACTTTTCTGACGCAGCTGTGACCTTGAGTGGTCGTCCCCGCGAAGGCAAGGGCAGGAAAACGACTGGCCGAGCGAGCAAAATCCTGCTCGCCCTCGTCATGTCTATTCACTTCCCCTTTTCAGATCTGTCAGTTCAGGTAGGAGGAAATAACGGTTTTGACGTGGAATATCATGTTGTTATACACGAATTAAAATATTTTTTCGTTAATTAACTTTAAAAGAAAGTTCATTACTACCGAAATTCCTGGATACAGCACATTGAAAGGATGCAAATCAATCGAATGCCGAAAATAATTCTAAAATACCGCCCACAAGGACGAAATATTCTGGCCGCCCGAAGAAGAGATGGGATGACCAGACGGGAAGCGAGGCGTAACAGGCAGTGCCTATATACCTGAAGAAGAAGAAATATTTTTTTCATTACAAAATCTGCAAAAGAATATATGCGTTTTCATTTCAAATTGCTCAGCTTCCATCCAACCCACAAGGAAAGATTGATCTGCTTATTTTAGTATACGTTCTTTTCTCTCTTCAATATTTAAGTACAGTTTCAAAATGCATATTTTCAACTTTCCATCAATAGTAGTATCCCTTATTTTCAGACGGATTCTTTTGTGCCTTTTTGCCTCACTCTCTCCCGCCCGTCGACTGTTGGCGCCTGAGGACCTTCGGGGTCTCTGCGGTATCAAGCCGCAAACTGAATCGACCTACCCAGTGGAGAGTCAACATTCACTCCCCAAAAAGTACGCCGGGGTAGCCCTTGGGAACACCTCGACTCAGAATTTACATGTTTCTCGAAGTAGCCCGAGCTGCTTGTAGCTTTGAACGGGACGGCGAAGTCAGTTTCTCAACGTACACACGGTCTTCAATAACGCAAGATGATACTGAATCGTATAGCACCGGACTACGCAGCTGCGCCGAGGGCAGAACGAGACGTCGCGCTAGTTACCGGTAAGTTCAAAACATTTAGTAAGACATAAAGGGTAGAAGTGGACTGGGAATGGGACTGTCTCACATACTGTGCTTAGAATTCGAACCCTCTGATCTAGTGGCTCCATACTTGGACTGGACGTCTGCCTCAAGTCCTTGCGCCACAGGAACTGTTAATTTCATTTTTTCTAATCACATATTCATTTACACTCTCATTTTATCTGATTTCTGAATGTCAGAACTTTGTGAAGCCTGTTGTAAATCTTAGTCATTGTCATAAACAGAATCACTTCCGGAACTCCTACCGTTTTCGTTATGTCCGTTATTTGCGTCTACCTGATTCTACTGGTTGACGCTTCTTGTCAAGGTTCTTTTCTATTATAAATGATTTTAATAAAACGTAATCTTAGACCGCATAATCGAATTATCATGCTAGGTGACTGAAGACCAGCAAAGAGAGAGATGGGTCCTTGCACAGCCTAAGAAATCAAGAAACGGTTGTCTTTGTTGATTCCTCACTTTTCCCGGCCGAATATTTCTAACATTTTTACCACCACCACCCACAGTTTTCTCACTTCATCGTTTCGTCTTTTGTCTCCCCACTTTCCTCCGCCACTCCAACCGATTTCTCTTCTCAACGCCACGCCGCCGGATCCGTGTTCGCCGGCGCGACCTAACTGCTCTGTCTCCCGTCGTTCTCTGGCCCCGCAGCTCGACCTTGGCTTGCGGTGCGCGCCACCCTCCCCCTTGCCTCCGCCTCATCCCCGCCCCGCCTTGCCCTGTTCCTCCTGTCTCCTCCGCTTCGCCCCGGCCCGGTGCAAGGTTCGTTCCCGGCGCATCGACGAGCAACCGCGTCGGCGAGGAATGCGCTGCCTGCGCGAATAAAATGAAAATCGATGGACGGATGAGGGCGGAACGCGCGGCTGCGCCTCGGGCACAGCGAGACGTCGCCCCAACACCCGCTCGCGCACACGCCGCTCTCGCTCTCTTAAACAACTCGCAGGGAACACGCCTTCCCACGTAGTTGGCGCTTTGGACGAATTGTTTGGCGATGCTTTCCTGTTGATTTTTTTTACGACGTGCATATTTACCTCTATTCTTCGTTGTTGCCATAAAATAAATTTTGAGCATACGCACTGTCAGCGGTAGAGTATAAAGCACTTAGCTATAAGGAATATGGTGTCTCAATGAACTACTGCTTAAACAGCACATACTCTCTCGCGTTATTTCTAACTGCTCCTCTATATTAAACTAATACTTATAAACGCATATGGGTTTTTTCAACCAGAAAAAAATATTTTCAGCTCCGAGATCCGAACTCACATTCTCAAAGTTAACTCGCCGTGGATTGGAGTGTATTTTTCGCTGTTGTTCCTTGTTGTGGTGAGCGGATTGATGGTTGTGATCAGATATGACTAAACCCAAAGGGATATTTAAAAAGTGGGAAGTTTGGTGGTAACATATTTATAAATAACAGTAATATTAGCAACAATGTGAGTTTATCGTCGAGTACAGTGAAAGCGGAATGGAAGTCCCGACATTGACACGCACGCACACACACATATGCTTCTAGTACTAGGATAAGAGAAAGAAGGATACGTTCTCTGAACATGAAAATACTCTAAATAGTAATTTAGTTAATAGTTTAGTTGACTTAGATGTGCTAAGCGACGTATATTATCGTGTTCTTAAATGTTAGTTTCTGTCACTTGTAACTTTCAAGTCCTTTTATGACAAACTACATTTTTTGCTACATTTGCCCTAAAATTTCAAAAACAGTTTAAGCTACATTGATAAAATGTTTGGAGTACATTCCCAAAATAATAAGGCAACTACTGATCTTCAATTAGTATAAATAAGTTTACACTTATATAAGTAAAAAATAGTAAGTAGAAATATTTAAAAATTCTTACAAAAAAGTTTATAAAAGAAAAAACAATGACACAATTCACAAGATTGTAGTTCATTATATTCAAAATACAACGATATTATCTGTTAAATTATCAATCTTTTAAATTGTAAGATTCCTATCTTTAATAGTTACTGAGAAAATGGGGCACTAACTCGAGTAAATGAACTTAGCTGGTATTATGACTTGTTACTCCCCTTTAAAGAACTTGAGACTTACAGCTTACACTTAATCGTTTTTTATGCTATCCGAGGACAAAGTTTAATAAAAAAATGTGGACAGTTTTGAGATTTTTTAAAAAATGCTGAGGTTTCATGTAATATACCCTCAAAAATCAAAATATCCGTTTGAAACTTCCAGACCCTGAAGTTGTTCCACATCGATCGAGAATATCAGTTTCGGAGAAAATCGGCGGAACGGTTTAGGGGCTAGCATTGACCACAGATGGACGGACAGATAGACGTGTAGCCGTTAATTGATTTTGCGGTATCAAGGACCCATATAACATCAATTCTGGCTACATCGTATGTTAGAGGAAGTAATTTGCTATACATAGGAACAGGACTTGTCAACTTTTCCGTTACCAGGGCCCAATAATAAGTGCTTTTTCCCTAAAATTAGCGGTTTTCCGTTGCACCATTACAATACTGTCTCTTCTTACCAAGAAAGCGCGAGAAAGTTAAAAGGGATGGATTTTAAAAGAAAAGTGAAAGTCTATTTATTGATTTTTATTGTAATTTTAATAACAGTTTAAAATATATTCCTTCTGTGATTCTGAGCGCAGAATCCTGTGGTCCTCCGACCTTCTGATCGTACTTGAATGAAAATATTATTAACGTACTCTGATAATTCGAAAACTTCGTAAAACAAGGGACTGATTGTTGTATGCCCTCAAAAACAGTACACGAAATTCGTCTGTCTACAAAAATGTTGGGAAGCAAAATTGTTTTCTTTTATGTACTCTCAAAGGTTTTCCCATGGTTTATTTATTTGATTTGATCCTCAAATAGTAGTCAATACTCGGTAATTATGTCAATTTCATCTAATCAGCTACGTCAGAATGTAGAGCCTCTGGTCGAAGGTATAAAGGCAACGACGGACTATGGCTGACGATGGCTGACTAGTTTAAAGGAGGATTTTCCCCTTCCATATTGGACGCCAGTATGTGATAATATAGAACGTAGTTACGAATGAACGTAACAGAACTTAAAGTAATTGATTGAAAAAAATGTATTTGCAATGACACAAAATTTTGATAGGTGATTTTCTCCGTTGTCCTGGCTAGAATACATATTACCAACCCTGTTGTTGGATGCTCTTTATTATTGAGCGAGCATATTATTAAGCGTAGTCTCTTCGTGCAAAGAATTTAAAAAAATATGGAGCAATTTTACGATAATCTTCTTTACACTTTTTAAATTGTCTCTGTTGTACTCGAAATTACGGAATAATATTCATGTTTTTAAAATAGTGTGACATTTATTAAAAAAATAATTTTGAATTATAGATTTTTCTAAGAATAAATAAATCTCCTTCAAAAATGAAATTATAGAAGGGCATCGAAATAATGTTAAACTTTTGCATGTTTCGCGCAACTTTTTCAACTGAGGTTTTAATTGAAATCGGATCTGTGCCATTTTATGGGAGTCCTTTGGTTCATTTGAGAGAAATTTAAACGATAAATTTTGAGCTAATTTTGAGGAAATTTGGACGGAATTGAAAATGACGAGTAGACAGACTGACAGACAGAAAGAAACAGAGTGCTAATCAGACGGACAAGCGAACAGACAGACTGACACACACGGACAGACGGGCATTTGGATAAAACTGCTTTTTGCTAGCAAGGAACAAGGAAAATGTCGAATTTTGCGATATTTCAGTGCATTTATTTTCAGCATTAACATACTTTCCCTACAGGGAGTGTACGAGAAAGTATAAAAAATAACGTTCACTTATTCCACTTTTTGTCCGTCCTGGATAACTGTGCCCTACAGCACCCGTTAGCGCGTTGGGTCAGGGGGAGGGGGAGGGACAGATTGGGCTGTGTGTTTGGTGTGGGATGGGCGTGGGAGTGTCCACATGCGAGGCCCAGATGTGCAGCGGTGCATGCGTAGAATCGAATGGGTCGGGAGGGGAAGGGGAGGTTTGAACCCAGCATCACGCGCATACGTGAGCCCCCGATCGCTCTTCTCTGAAGCGAGGTAGTAGAAGACATCCCTACATTAAAAGCTAATGAATTGTTTTGAGATTGAGAAAAGAGATACGTCACACGGGAGGATTTTTTGCTGGATTAATCCCTTAGACTAATCTTCGCTCTTGTAAATGTGAGTTTCATGACGCGATCTATACCATTCACGTGAACGTGGCTGATGCATCGTGGTAAAACGCATTTTACCCCTATGCTTTGGTCACAATCATTGCCACAACAAAATTGGTTACCAACATTATTTTACGAAGACACTATAATCTTCATCATCATCATCATCATCATCATCGTCGTTTTTCATCATCATCATTCCTTCTTGCAAACAAGCTTTTATTACAATATTAAAAATATGTATAATCAGCTGAGAATAGTCAGTGAATATTGTAAAACGTATAGTAGGGATATTGCTGTAGACTGAGAAACATAATTGCTCTTTTATCAAACGGGTTGTATTGTTGAATCAACAATGAGTAAGTTATTGATGTATATATCTACTATCAAATGCTCTAAAGAGCGTAAATGATACTTGTGTACAATTACACAATGAATTATGATGTATAATTATTAAGTATTAAATAGTTACAATTATAATGTTCAGTACTAAGTTCATTAAGTACATAAATATTGAGTTTAAGTTGTGTAGTTACAAAAACTTTTTATTCTGAACTTCTAAACATGAGTAAATCTCAACATTCTTTCTTAACAACTTCGCATTTACAAACCGCAAACAGGACAGAAAATGTATGAAGAGTATTTCTCAAGCGACGTATGCTTTTTGCACTTATGTTTTTTGTCACTGTATCAAACAATCCTTTAATACCTTCATTTAAATTTCGAATAATATTTGTTTAACCTATCTTCTCGTGTATTTTTTTAGTGTTTGGTGTATTGGTGTAGAAAAAATTTCAAAAATTGTATCATCTTCAAATCAGAAATTATTTCGTATTGTGATCCCATGTCATACGCCCAAATTTCTTAGTCAGTATTGATCAAATCAAATAACCAGCTAAGATGGTTCAGTGACATCATTCCTTCCCACAGAGAGTCTGATCGGCAGGTCCTAGGGTTCGAGCCCCGAAGGGGCGAAGGACAAATTCAGCCACTATCTGGAGACGAATTCTAGTGGGCGGATTCCTTAATTGCTAATTCTCAGTGGTTACTCCTATTAACACCTGGCGAATGCCGGATATATATATACTATACTAACAAACGGGCAATGAACGATCTTCTCTTCCTCTTCCTTGTTATATCCTCACCTCACACTTAGGCTTACAAGAACTACATTATCACACTTGTCGGGAGACAAGTCGAGAGCTTAGAGCTTGTTCCAGCTGGATTGAGGCCCCCTGGGGAGATACTTCCATCGGAGAAAACCGCGCTAGAGCTTACAGGTCAGCGCCCGATGTGAAGTTCCACGAGGGGAAAAACAACATCATCTCAGAGCTGTGGCATGCGCTACTCTCGCGGGAATAATGACCAAATAGTTGCCGAACCCAGAAACAATACATATTCACTGTGTCAGTCACTCACAAACCAAGGAACTGTTGCAAGGGAGAGTTGACGGTAGCGCCTTGCAGGTAGGCTGACGCGCGCAGGCTCACGCCGCTCGGGAGGTGACTCCGAGCAAACAAGGCAAGTTCACACGGCGCTCCCGAGTGCGCCAAAGTTTCTCATTTTAACAAAGTTTCCTAGGTGCGTTCATTCAGTAGTAACACTTTTTAATTGCTTAATTTACTTAGTTCTATGTATAAAAAATCATATCAACCTCAAAATAAAGAAATGAAAATATTATTCGTTAATACTCCCCATTTGTTCCGGGTTCGCTACTATATAATTTGCAAATATTGGCTTACGACTGTGCGATCTCTTCCTATGGAGGTTTTTCGCGGCTTACTTGCGAAATAATAATTATGATGCGAAGATATTGTGTGCGTATGATTAAAGAACGGTTTGCACCACATTGTTCGTATTAAATGACAAAGGTTTGAGAATATTTTTCTCAATGTCATATTTATTCCAAAGAAACCATTCGGATTGACGTTGCAACATTCGCGTTCACTTAAGCGCCCCAAACGCGATGCAATGTATTTGCCTTTTGAGGCGCGGCCGTGCAATGAATGGCCCCGAGCTAGCGCGCGAACGCAGCGCGGCTCGAGGCGGAGGGTGGGGCGGCGGACGCGACGCGGCCGAGGGCGTTGGTGGAGGGGAGGGGAGGACGAGGAGGGCGGCGATGGCAGAGGATTAGCGTGTCGAGCCCCAGGCGACAAGTCCCGGTCGGGCGCAGATGTTTGCTCGCCGCTCAGCCGCACGAGAGGGACTAACGGGCCCCGAATCTTGTCTGTCGCCGCCTTCCGCCTGCGTGCCGTACGTACACAAGCGCTTGCCGTCGACCCCGCGGGCGTGGCGGGGGCGACGGCGGAGGGGGAGGCGGAGGGGTAGGGGCGGCCCCGGCACGCGAGCCCCGTCGCCCGCGGAAACGCTCCGGAATTACCGAAAGCAGCTCTCGAGCGAGGGAAGGCGGGCTTTGGGGGAGGGCTTTCGGACAGAGGGAAACTATTGCCGCCTCCAGAGACAACGAGCCACTGGAAACTTCGCTTCCCATCACAGGCGGTTATTGATTAAGCGTTGTTGTATCGGGGAAGTTCCGCTGAGAGACTGTATATCTTTGTGAACACCATTCCAATACCATTTGGAATACAAAACAATGTAACACAAATGATACGAACGAATTACATACGAATTACACAATTCACGGTAGTTCTCCTGTCACTCCATTAATAATGGAACGTTCTGCGAAGAGCATACAAAGAAACAAGAATAAATGCTTCTTTTGTTTCTATATGCCAAACAGAAACTCAATCTGGTAATAATATCGTAGCAACTTTTCTGCTGGGAAATTTCAGAATTTCGGATAGTCGCCTGGAACTTTTACTAAATATAACGGATAATTACTGCGTGTCTAGTTAGTTAAATGCTTTCATATAACTTCGATCAGCCACATACATCGCAAAGCTAGATATCGCTTTAGTTTTGAGCTATGCTCAGAAGCCACAAATGTTTTTCTTGTAATCCTTATGAGTAAATCGTTTGCGTATTGCATTCAAATACACTCAAATAATGTTTGTATCTCGTGTGATTGAGGACGTGTCTACCCAAGCGTTTCAATGAACAAGACCGTGTCACTTGGAATATGTCATTTCTGATCCAATTAATTAAAACTCGACATTTGTATAGAGTTTTCGTTCGAGATCAATGGAAAAAACGGATTGTGTTAACGTGTTCAATCACCTGCCTTTGTATTGAGGCCTTTATCCAGAACCAGTGTGACAGCTTTTTTAACACTAACCCTCACCTTGCATCCCATGATTGATGGAATTCATGTAGTGTATTGACCCATGTAATCGAATATGCAGAAATCAGAGGACAAATGTTCATTTGTTGATAGAGAGGGAGGGATACTTCTGTTCACTCTATCTATTTTTGGATGTTTTTTTTAAAATTAGCAACGCATTATTATTGCTACAGAATACTGCTTTACCTAATTAATTATGTTTTGTAATTACACCAAACCGATTTGGATGTAAATAGTAGCCATCATATTGAAAAAACAATCCGCAGGTATGATTAGTACTCACGAGTTAACGGATCTCATCTCGTACTGAGCAACTTGAGGTGGCATAAAGGAGGATTTTCAAAGTCTACGCATTTACTCAGATTGCCGGGCAGATTTGAATAGTACTCGGCATATCGCTTAAAGAAGTCTGGCAATTACAAGTTGCTCGAAACAGACGTTCAAGTAACGTTTGCAAGACGACGCCGTTGAACTTGGGGAAGTAGTCTTCGCAAGCGTTTAACAGGTTCGTTGCTGTTCTTTTATTGCCGGAATAGTCTGGTCACGCTAATGAAGAGGCTGCGCCTGGCGAGGCGGCCGCGACGACGGCGGCGGCGATGGCGGCGGCAGCGCAGTGGCCCGCGAGGCGAAAAGGAACTTGGTTGGCCGCGCGGGTCGAAGACTCCCCGCGGGACGCCATCGGCGCCCAGTGCACTGCGCCCCGCCGCCCTGCGCCTGACCTCGCAACTTCAAAGGCTCCTTTGCACGCAGCGCGGCGCAGGGCTCTGCTGGGACGCGCAGGGAACGGGCCCCGGGCGCGAAGTGCGAAACCCCGCGCGATCCCGCGCAGCGCCGGCCGCCGTCGTTTTCAACTTTACCAGCGGAGCGGCGGCGGGGCGGGGGAAGAGAAGGGCGGGGGGGGGGGAGAAAGGGGCTGCGAAACGGCGGAGGCGACTAGCCTCGGCGGCGTCGAGCGAGGGCGGCGACTGCGAAACGACGGCGCCGGCGGTGTCCTTCAAGGACAATACCGCAGACTGGGGGGAGTTTATGGACAACGAAAGTGATCGAGAATCTTGCGGAGAAACCAGTGAGGATAATAGAAAGATGGAATATGGTCCTGCCAATGAAGAGGCTGCTAATATCGGGAGTGTTTGTGTGCAGGAAGCATTGAGATTTGGGGTGACTGTTGGTAAATGGCAGTGTCATGCGGTGATAGCGACCGCTGGCGGCATTGGGGGCGGCGTGAGGGGCAGTGGCGCCGGTGGTGGGGGTAGTGGCGGCGGCGGCAGGGCGCCAGTGCGCGTCACACAGTCTGGCCCCGCGACCCAGCCCGGGGCCGCAGGGCGAGCGATCAATGGAAGGCAACCTGCCAAGCCGCCGAGCGGCCGCCGTCGCGCCGCTGCCTCTGCGCTCGGCCCCGCCGCCACCCCGCCGACCCGCCACCCCGCCGCCGCCGGCGCGCAGCCGCCCGTCCCCGGCTCTCGCGCCGCCTTCGCCTATCTCCTTCGCCATTCCCATTACGATTCCCGCTCCCGGCACCGGCGCCGCCCCGCCCCGCCCGCGCCGCTTCATCTCGTCTCGGCCGCGTGCACTTTCGCCGGCGGCGGCGGCGTCCCATCCCCGCGTGCTTCACTACTCGCTCGCCACAAATTAATGGCACGCTCGGGGCGCTCCTTTTAATCATTCGGTGGCGATGCGGCGCTCGCCTCCGCCTCCGGCGTCCGTCTCCGCCGCCTGGGCGACCTCGCCCGCGACGGCTGCGGCGGGGCGGCGGCGGCGGCAGGCAGCGGGCGCCGGTTTGGCCGACGAAGCGGCGGCCGGCAGCTGCAGGGCTGCCTCCGTCGGCCGCCCCCCCCAGGGCGGCGCGCGGCGGGCGCCGGAGATCTAGGCGCGCGTGCGTCGCGTGCCGATCGCCGCCTGCGCCAACGAGCGCCCGTCGCTTTCCGCCTGCGTCTCTCGCGCCCGCCCCCGCGCCCTCCGCGCACACGATCCCATACCCTCCCGGACCTTAGCCTCGTCCTCCCTACGACCCTACACACTTTTCTCGCCCTCGACCTCGTCACTGACTCCGTCACAGACACCGTCAGAGACACCGTCACACACCCCGTCACAGCCACCGTCACAGCCACCGTCACAGACACCGTCACAGCCACCGTCACAGACCCCGTCAACACCCCGTCACAGACACCGTCACACACTCCGTCACACACTCCGTCACAGACACCGTCACAGACACCGTCACAGACACCGTCACAGACACCGTCACAGACACCGTCACAGACACCGTCACAGACACCGCCACAAACACCGTCACAGACACCGTCACAGACACCGTCACAGACACCGTCACAGCCACCGTCACAGACACCGTCACAGACACCGTCACAGCCACCGTCACAGACACCGTCACAGACACCGTCACAGACACCGTCACAGACACCGTCACAGACACCGTCACAGACACCGTTACAGACCCCGACACAGACCCGTCACACACCCGTCACAGACACCGTCACACCTCCGTCACAGACACCGTCACAGACACCGTCACAGACACCGTCACAGACACCGTCACAGACACCGTCACAGACACCGTCACAGACACCGTCACAGCACCGTCACACCCAACCCCACAACCCCGTCACACACCCCGTCATACACCCCGTCACAGACCCCGTCCCCAAACACGATCCCATACCCTCCTGTACTTTCCCCTCGTCCTCCCCGCGCCCTCCACGCACATGCTTCGCGCCCCTCTCCGACCCTCTCCCCGCACACGTTCCCATGCTTTCCTGGTCCTTCCCCGCGTCCTCCCCGTACCCTCATCGCGCCCGTTTCGCCCACCCCCCAACCACGACACTACTCGCGCCCATTTCGGACCCTAAGCTCGGCCACCCCGCGCCCTCACCGCGGCTTCATATTGGCTGGTGGGTTCGTTGATTAGTGATTCCGGGTGCGTCAACTGCTGAGGTCAATAGTCCGAAGTTTAGTGCTTGTTTTTTCGCGGGTGGTGACGGTGATCTTCCCCCGCTGGATGGTGAGATCTAGCGCCGACCTACGATCGTGGCTTGCCCGTACCCTCCCTGCACCCTCTCAACGCCCGCCCCCGCCCCCCCGCGTGCTCCCTGGGCTTTCCTCAGCAGCCTCAGCTCGTTCGCTCGCCCAGCCCTCGCAGGGCACGTCCATCGCGTTCATCCACTCGTTTTACTGCCTGCTTGTCTTCTCATTCGGAGCCCCACGTTTTTCTCCGCGATTTTCTTTCTCGGATGTGAGTTCCTCACATGAATCCTCCGTGCTATCTCCGGAGCATTTCGCATGAGGCAACTTCTTTACGTGTGTCTCCTCAGATTTCTTACTGACTTATATTTATTCTTTCGTTCTTCTCCAAAGTAATTGTAATAATCTGTTTCCTAGATGTAAATTTTGTTACTTCTCGTTTCCTAAGACGACTTTGCTATTTCATGATCCTTTATCCGATATCTTCTACACGTTTCGTTGTAATAATATATCCTAACCCGCCTCTCCGTTTCTTCTAAATTCGTGTGAATGATTGTGACTAATGCACACTATCTTGGATCATTCTTCTCATTCATATTTGCTTTTAATCCTGACATATTTATTGCATTAGGTTTGAATCGACTTTGTCTCCCCACACTACATTTCGCCGGTCCTCCCGGAACTTTTATTTTTGCGCCCGCCCTCACTTTTGTAAGTTTTGCGCATACTTCAGAGATCCACTGTGCTGCAGTTTCCTTCCTCTTTCCAACTGTCTAGCTCTCGCCCCCACCCCCGCCCCAGTGCACGCGACGCGCATACATGATTCCTGCGAGAGAGATAAATGTAATGTATATTGGAAGCGATATTGCGCGCGCACGGCGGGAGACGCGCCTCGTCGCGGCACCGCACGGCTCCGGCCGCAGGGCCGCTTTGGCAGACGCGGCGGGGGCGGGCACGGCGGCGCGGGGGATTAAACGAGCGCCTGCAGCTGCCGGGAAAGAAGCGCGCACAGGCACGGCGGGGGGGGGGGGGGGCGCGGGGGGCTGGACGCAGAGGGGCGAGACGAAGCCGGGCGCGTGGGGCCTGCTCGCCACCGCCCACCGCCACCGCCCGTGCAATATTCACAAACCCTTGCAGGCACGCAGAAAGGGGTCACGTGCTTAACACCGAGGGCACGCGGGGCCGCCACCTCCACACGAAGAGACAGAGAGAGAGACAGAACGGAGGAAGGAGAGGGAGGACAGGAGAGGAGGTGGAGGAGAGGCGGCGCGACGGAAGTGGGCCAAGAGCTCGGGGACCCTCCAGGTCTGCGGCTCTCCGCCGCCGTCGCCGCCGCCTCCGCCGCGCGCACTGGAGAGAAGAGGCCAGCGCAACCGCAAGGGCGGAGGGCGCTGAGAGTGGCGGGTGCGCGGGGCCGGGGCCGGGGCGGAGGGGAGGGGGCGGGGCCCGCGTGGAAAGCGCTTACGCGCGGCCCGCGTCGCCTCAGGCTGCTCGCGTCTTGAGAGCGGCTCCCCGGGCGGCGGCATTCGCCCAGGCGCCGGCCCCGCCCCCGAGCCTTCTTCCATCAGATGCGGCTCTATTTAATTCCCTCCCTCCGCCGGGGTCGGGCCGGCGAGGCGGCCGATTTCCAATTCGCGTTATTGCTTTTAGATTCCTATTTCGTATATTTGCAACACGTTCCAGAGCATGAAAGAATATTTTCCTAGCAAATACGTTGAGTTTCCCTTCACATAAAAATTTTCCTTCGACGTTTCGCGATTTCGAGACGGTGCGTTTCGGAGTTTATTTTCTTACACTATCTCGACGTTTGGGTTTGATCTCGGTCTCTCGTCGCTATCTCTCCTCCGCCTACTGTTCTGCGAGCGCTGGAAGATATAACGAAGAAATCTGTTTCTGCCCAAGACCGACTTTCCGGTTACTGCTCACAACGTAACAGGATTATCTAATCTCACCGCAGGAAGCAATTTCCGGAGCAGAACTCGATTCGCTCTCTGGCCAATTTCAGATCAGGGAGGCACTCCGACGGCTGAGCCAGATAAACGACGCACTGGGCGACCTCCTTGCAAGTGTGAGACGTCGATCACAGAAGCTCTTTATCGTTGACCTCGAGAACTAGAATCGACTAGAATTGCTTTTATACGCAAGGTTTCAAGCGCAATACATTTAACAAACAGAGAGAAGACATATGCAGTGCACAAAGCTCTCAGAGCCTCTCAAACAGAGCCGTCAGACAAAGGGGCAGGAGAATGCCCTTCAGGTCTCCGCAGTTCGATGACAATTTCCTGGAGAATGAAAGCAGGGATTTGCAAGTTTCATGAGAAAGGTCGACTCATCAATTACAACTGCATTTCGTCAAGAGACATTTATTAAATTCTACAAACGTTTTACTATCAATAATTATAAATATTTTAATGATTATTGTAATGATCTGACCGAAAATCAGAGTGTTTTAGCATCAATTTACGTTTAAACCAAAATATTACACATTCTTTTAGCTTTTTAAATATTGTTGACAGTACGTAAAAGGAATAAACATGTAAGATGGTAAAAAAAATAAAGTAAGACATTATATCAGTGTTCCGGTATTAACAAAAGCACCTTAATTGGTTCCTATGAAAAATGTAACTTTAATGTTTTAATTTGTAACGCATGTGTGTTTCATATTAGTAAGAATAAGTATAACCTCTATTATTTTTTATTCAAAGTCCGTATTATGTAGTATTTTAGAAACGCAAATATCTTCAAAATGTTTTGAAGAACTTGGGCTGAAATTTATTATTCGTTTTCATGTTTCTATAACTAGCTACACCGGGAGCGGTAATTCAGTGCATCAACTGATGTCACTGCAGCGCCTCTGACCGGGAGGTCCTAGGTTCGAGTCCTGTTGGCAGCAGGATTCTCGCCACTAGCTTTGCAGCTAGGTCGAATTCAGTCGCTGTCTGAGGGGGCAATTCTAGCGATCGGTTGCTCTGGCCGGAGCAGTACCCTAACAAACGGGCCACGGACCGCGCACGATCTGTCCTTCCTCTCCTTTGACCTATCTTCTCCCCTTACACACACACACATTAACATGCACTACACTACCACATATTCCGGGAGACCGGTCGGGAACTTACAGCTTGTCCCGGCTGGGGCGGTGCCCCGCTGGTGGGACAGTCCTGGTTAGGGGGAAACCCCACTAGCCGACGGTAGGTCGGCGCCGGATCTCGTCATCCAGCGGGGAAATATTACCGCCATCTCCCGAGAAAAAACATGCACTACACTAACGAGACTAATGACCGAAGCAGTTGACACGCCCAGAAACACGAAAAAATCAATCAATTATAACTAGCTACTGAGAAGCACTGTGCAATCGTGGCGTCTACGACCCTCGCATCGTGTAAAGACGCCCCGGCGTGCCTCGGTGAGCGTGGTAACGTTCTAAGTGCGTGCGTGCTGCGTGTGACACTCCTTCTTTAAGTAAAGAATTCTATAGCATGGAACGTATGCGTATAAAACATCGTGACATTGATATTGGAATGGAGAAACTGATATATGGCTTTCAGCTTTGCGTTCACATGATAACGATGAATGCTAACACATTATGTAGAAGTCGAAACATGATAATAGTTTATTGAAAACAGATTCCTACTCCAAAGTCCTCAGTTTTATTGACAGCGAACGGTGATTTTCCTGAAGGTGTAGATGTCTCAAAGGAGCAGATGACAAACAAGGGAAATACCATATCTCTGTGTTATTGTAGCTTTTGGAGACATTCAGCGTTCCAGGCCTGATAGCAACGTTTTCGCCTTAGTGCTTTAGCCACTTCTAGTGAATCAGCCTCGTGCTTCTTTAATTTATAATTTTCTGAAAATTCTCAAGTGATGTCACAAAATATTCATTAAACACAGTTTATCGGATCAGATTAGTGTCTCACGTGTAATATAAATCCACAAAAACATTCATGAAATTGATTATAAACAGTAATTGTATTTCAATTTGACAACAATTAGTGTCTGATAAAAACAATAGAGGCAAAATAAATATTCAATGAATTAGATTTACAAGTAACCGTGTGTAGCTTTCTTGGAAGTCGAGTTACCCACCTACATCCAACATGCACCAAGCCATATTTACAAAACGTTATACAATAACAATTGTTGGGGAAACAAATCGGTCATTCATGAAAACTGCAAGTGTCGGGAAACTACGGAGTCATTTTGAAAACATCGTGCAGCGTGGATGTATAACACAACGTTCGGAAGCCGAATACAACCTCTGGGGATCGCTTAATTCATTCTGGCGTTTGCCGTCGGGGAGAAGCCCAAGAAAAGAGCAGCGTTGTGTATTGTTCTCCGTGCCGCGATGGGGGAGGGCGGGGGCGGCGGGGCAGGGGCTGCGCTGCTGCGCTGCGCGTGCGCCGAGGGGAGGCGGGGCGGATCGGCACTCGGGCGGACGAGAGCTGCGTGGCGTTGGGCTGCGGGCCGAGCGCCGCCGGGGGGGGGGAGCGCGAAGGCAGCTCGCAGGCCGCACCGCACACGCGCGCACCCGCCAACGCGCGTTGCCGCTGCCACCGCAGCCGCCCCTCCCACTACCATTGGCAACGCCGCCGCCACCGCTACGGTCTCCACCACCATCCCCGCCGCCGCTAGTTACCGTTCCTAACCCTACCGCCACCTCCATCGCCATCGCTACCTCCGCGACCGCAGCCGCCATCATTAGCACTTGCACTGGCGCAGGCAGGGCTCACCGCCTCCTCTACGTACGCACGCACGTTTCGCGACTCAGTTCGCAGGCACTCGCCGTTGGGACGGGAAAAGGAGATATCAGGCACGAAAATGGTCGTAGCATTGAAGCATCCTCGAGGCCAGCGGGAAGTCGCAGGTAGCCGGGAGGGACGTGTGAGTGTTGAACCCACCAGTGTAGTGGTGAGTGTACCGAGAGCGACGAGGTTGCGTGGGTGGTGGTAATGATCTTTGCGTGGCGTGAGGCACGTAGAGGCCGCTGGAGGCGGCGCCGACGCGGAGAACGAGCGACGCGGGGGCGCGGGTGGTGGGGGCGTTGCTACAAAAGGGGAGCAACGCGGCGAGGCGTGTGACGCGGGGCTTGGTGGAGGGGAGGCGCGGCTCTGGCGCTGCGGTCGCGCCGTGCGGCACTGCCAACGCAGGCGACGCAGGTAGCGAGGGGGCGGGGCGGCGAGCGTGGGCGTGGAGGCGGCACGCTGGAATCGACCGCCACTCGACGCGCCCAAACGACGGCAGCTCTGATTGCCTGTGACGAACGTTCAGACACGCGTTGAAGACATTCCGTTTGTCACCAGTAGTCGCAGTTTCGAGAAAATGTGTTGACATTGTTGAATATCTCATTTTCACGCAAGTGTTTTTTTTTCATTTTCACTTGTCGCCGATGTATTTGTTTTTCTCCAAAATAGCAACTAGATTGGTTGATTGTTTTTTCGTGTTTCCAGGCGCGTCAACTGCTTTGGTAATTAGTCCCGTTAGTGTAGTGCATGTTTTTTCTCGGGAGATGGCGGTGATATTCCCCCGCTGGATGGCGAGATCCGGCGCCGACCTACCGTCGGCTAGTGGGGTTTCCCCCTAACCAGGACTCTCCCACCAGCGGGTCGCTGCCCCAGCCGGAACAAGCTCTAAGCTTCCGACCGATCTCCCGGAATATGTGGTAGTGTAGTATCGCGCGCGGTCCTCGGCCCGTTTGGTAGGATACTGTTCCGGCATTCGCCTGGTGTTGATCGGAGAAACCACGGAAAACTACCGATTAGAGCAGCCGGCCGCTCCTCCAGACAGCGACTGAATTCGACATAGCTGAAAAGCTAGTGTCGAAAATCCTGCCGCCATCAGGACTCGAACCTAGCACCTCCCGGTCATAGACGCTGCAGTGACATCAGTTGATGCACTGAGCTTCCGCTCCCGTTAGCAACTAGATAGAAACGTCATTTAACAAGGAATGAGTATTATATTGGTAAAAATTAATTTTTGTAATTGGTTAATTAAAACGTAATTTATATTAATAAATTACGTTTTAATTAAATAAATAATCGATACTTTGCAATAATATTTCTAATCTATTGATTCTACTTTCTTCGATCATTTGTTTAAAAATAAAAAATAAAATGAATAAATAATATAAAATATTTACTCCAGAAGAAGATATTCATAATAAGCCGACAATATGAAATAAGACAAAGTGGTGATGCTTTTAGCATTTCCGAACGCTTTTTCTGCCTAATACAATCTCTTGATATGTATCTACTCATATGTACAGTACTGGTATCTCTAGATGATGTAGTAATTCAACCGGCAATGTTGACGATTGGCGGGTTGCATATACAATATTTGAACCCAATCTTCACTTTTCAACTTCGCTCGTTTTTAATTTTTAAAAATACTTTCAATAGTTTGAATGAATTTACAATTTAATACGTTTTTGTGAACATATTTTGTAGCCAATGTGTTTTCTTTTACTTTCTCGTGCACGTACGTATATATGGAGTAATATGCGTAATAAGAGGAAGTTATGAACTGCTGCGGAAAATCGATTTCGAGGTTTCAACGGAAATACACGTTTGGGGTATGTGATACCGAAAATGTGTTTTTAAAACGTCCGACTGTCCGACCGTCCGTCCTCCGCCGTCGTCCTCCGTCGTCCTTCTCGTCTCCTCGTCGTCCTCCGTCGTCCTCCGTCCGTCCTCCGTCGTCCTCCGTCGTCCTCCGTCGTCCTCCGTCGTCCCTCCGTCCGTCCTCCGTCCGTCCCTCCGTCGTCCTCTCCGTCGTCCTCCGTCCGTCCTCCGTCCGTCCTCCGTCCGTCCCTCCGTTCGTCCCTCCGTCCTGTCCCTCCGTCTCGTCCTCTTCGCTCCGTCCTCTCCGTCCGTTCCTCCGTCCGTCCCTCCGTCCGTCCTCTCGTCTGTCCTTCCCTCCGTCTGTCCTTCCTCCGTCTGTCCATCCCTCCGTCTGTCCATCCCTCCGTCTGTCCATCCTCCGTCTGTCCATCCTCCGTCTGTCCATCCTCCGTCTGTCCATCCTCCGTCTGTCCATCCTCCGTCTGTCCATCCCTCCGTCTGTCCATCCCTCCGTCTGTCCATCTCCTCTCCTCGTCCATCCTCCGTTCGTCCATCCTCCGTCTGTCCATCCCTCCGTCTGTCCCTCCCTCCGTCTGTCCCTCCCTCCGTCTGTCCCTCCCTCCGTCTGTCCCTCCCTCCGTCTGTCCATCTGCGAACACCACTAGCGCCTAAATCATACGTAGGATTTAATTTATTTGGTCAAAAAACAGTAAAAACTGTATATGACGTATGGGAGAGAAGAATATTTGCGCACGTTTTCTTGAGTAACAGAATCCCATCCCAACATTTTAAAGATAAATAGTTAAAAATTAAACAACAACAACATTATTATTAATTATTATTATTATTATACTACATAAATAATAATAATAATAATAATAATAAAGTTAGAAACGTAGGAGATTATCAACATTTGAAAAACTAGACAATTTCGTTCCTGAGATAGAGAAAAACTATTTGCAACGATAAACGAACTGCAGATTTGATTTTTCTCCATTGCTAACAATATAGTAACTCACCCTCAGCTCTACTGCTACCACTACAAGAAAAAGAAGAGCTCGACAAAACGTTTTCTTCCAAAACGATTTCTTCCAAAAAGAATATTCCTGGTTGATCTGACTCGAGACGTTGCAATTTTGAATAACTTTCTTCAAAATTTGGGAGTACAGGTAATGCCCTCCGGACATTTTGAAAATTTTCTCAAAACCGCCACAAATTTTTTCTTTGAATTTTTTCTAAGAATAGAATAAAACTAGCGTATCCACCCACGCGAAAATTCTCGCACGTTAAACCCCATCCTCTTCTCTATATTTCCATATCCATATTAAACTTGTAATACATATTTTTCTTCAAGAACTTCTTATCCTCCGTCACTTGTTCTATATGTCTTCATGTAATTGATAACAATAAAATACACCCTTGTCATTACAAACTATTCCTATGTAATGTTATTGCGGAACAGAGCGGTACGCCAGTGTAATTCAATTGCGTAGAATCTCAGGTAATTAATTTAATTTTTACATACAGTTGCAGATTTCTGAACAAGTGGGGTAAAATCGAGAAGCGTCGAACTAGCAAAAGGTAATAGAATGTTCAAGAAGATCTTATCCTGTAGAATACGGTGTGAGGAACGTTTCTTCGAGGCCTTTAGCCTCAAAATTTTAGTTTTTAAGAAGTTTGCATTAATGAGTTATTTAACGCTTCGTTTAGGAATACAGATTAAAAATTAACGATGCAGATTAAAAATGCGGCAGAGTGTTTGCGGGTTGCATTTGACATGAATATTTAAATATTTTTTAAACAAATCATTTATATTTTCAAAGTCAAAGTACAATTCGTCACGTCTCCGTCAAATTATCTTTCTTTAGATACCTCATTTATAAAGATTGTTGGCGTGTGAGCGTGGCAAAAGGCATGTATACTTCTGAAATATTATAGGAGGATACGCTTATAAAGGTGGCATAGGTCCGATTTTCACGGTTCTAAATTTTAGATAGTTGCAAAAGTTTGAGTTTTTCGGCGTCTTCCTAAAACTACAAAACTGAAAATAGCTATTTTTCTTCAAATAAAAATTTTCCTGTATAATTAGTTATTTCGTTAAGGTCATGTCCTTTTTCGAAAATTTTAGTAGTTTTCCGCAATATTGCCAGCAATATGTGCAATTAAAATAATTACAAAAACAAATTTTTTCAAAAACTGTTCGAAATTTTGTCTTAAAATTTTGGTAGGAATAGTGCTAAATGTAATCGATTAGATAACATAAACGCCATTTTCCTCTACACTTTTCATTTTTCAAAAATTACAAAAATATTTGTTTCAGTAGCGTCTCACGTCTGTAATAATTCTCACGTCTGTAATTACAGTCTCACGTCTGTAATAATCTACATTAGTGGCGATTTGTTCCCATTATTGCATTTAAGAGTACATGTGCTTTAAATAATGTCCTACAAAATTTCTCGAAAACTCAAAAGTTTCCCGGGCAAAGAGCTGAAAATTCCGCATTTTCGGAAACGCTCAAACGCTATTTTCTCAAAAACGGCTCCAAAGTTTGTCTTCAATCGTTCCTAACGGATAGTGCTAATTAGACTCTTTATGATGACAAAATTAATTTTACTGTATACTTTCCTTTTTTTCAAAAATACTCAAATGTATATTTTAAATCTCTCGTGCTGTTAATATGCACCATTCCAGCGATTGGTAAACATTAATGCATTTGTGAGTTATGATGGTTGACTTCGAATGAAGGTTTTCGAAACAGAAAAGATTCCTGTGAAGAGGAGATTCAAATTTCGCATTTATAGTAAAGTTTGAACGATATTTTCTTAAAAACGGCTCCAAATTTTTCAATGCAACTTCCCATTTAGGACGAGGTTGTACTCTTCTTTGATATTCTTAAACTAATATTTCAATGCTACTATAAAATATTGAGAAAATTTAATATATATAATTTGGCCGGCAATAGATGGTAGCTGGCAAGAGACTGGGGCAAGACAGAAAAGCCAGCCCAGACCAAAGAAATTAGAAAACTAAGTAGAACGAGAAAGTGCATGCCATTCTGTAACACCACTAGTTTATTTTTTCTTATACATGTGCAGGCCAAACCTTCTTATAAAATAAAAACTATAACTAAAACTAATTACTTAGTTTTCATTCTCTCTCCTTATTGTGCGCACGCTATACATTCAAAACTATTTGTTTTCCCCTTTAATTACCTGTTCACAGTTTTATTTCAGGCAATTACTAAACAACTGTGAAAATTTTCAGTGGACATCCACTAGAAGATATGAAAACTGAATCTGTCACTTTGTGTGTTATGTACTATATACGCATTCACACATTTAGCTTCTTTTTCTGAGAAAATATTATTTGTGAAGTAGGATAAGGCAACGGAAGCTAGACTGCTGAAGCTTCAGAAGAAAAGATACATCTAAAGTTGTTTCTCCCACACAATATAGCTGAGCTTATATTGATCCTATCATGACACTGATTTCCCAGTAGAAAATAGTGTCCAGCAGTCATGTGTGTTTGTGAAACCATCGACTACTTTGAAGATACTCTTGGACAGCTAATGTTGTCAATATGTTATTTACATTATCTGACTTTACAATGATTTTAAGTAAATGAAGGGCCGATTCTGGGTACAATGTAAAATATCTGAAAATTTGTAGAATAGATATCACATGGCAATTATAATATGAATTTCCGATTTCTTTAATGATAGTCATTAACCACTGCGCAAGGTTGGAATTCTCTATCACAAAGCGTAATTATCTTATTGATGGTCTTGTCAAGAACAGATGGCTCATCGGAGCATTACACAACATTTTTTAAAATTTTAAGCGGTCAAAGGGATTAAAATGAATGTCCGATGTGACCCACATAGAGAGATAAATGTCTGTGATTATACTGCACTACTAGTTCCGGTGACCTCCGCGGGAACTGATGCGTCAGTTCAGGCACACAATACATCTTCGCAATTTATATTTTATACTCGAAAGTGAGTGTACTAAAAATAAACTGGCAGGATGGCGCGTTATGAGCTTCTGAAATATTAATAATTTTGACAGACCTAATTTCACGTTATTGCTTACAACGTTGTCGATCATTTAATGGTGATAACCTTTCTCGTGCAACCCTGAACCTAATATATATGAAGATCGTTTACGCAATTATTTTATGAGAAACAAGTTCATTATGCAGCATCAGCATCATTGTGATGTACACTTCAATTAAAAATAATAGTTAATCTTCCCTTTTGAAGAACTTTGATATCATATAATATATTTCCGACAATTTATTAATTTAGCTCGCTCAAATGTGACTGGCAAGTGACTTTTATAAACGTGTAGAAATAGTCATTTTTTGTTTACAAGTTTACATTACAAGTTTTGGACTAGTATTTGTTGCTGAAAGGAAAATAAACAAGGAATATACAAAAACGACATAGTATTAAGCTTACGAACAATTTCTGGGACAATATTATATTACTTTAATAATAATAACAATAACAACAATAACTAGAAAAAACAAATAGAACAATTGCATTGGCCACAAGTATTTATTGAAATTGTGTAAAATGTTATATATTGATAAATAATTTTGCTTTATCCACAAGCAATATAAACGCCAGGAAATTGAATAGTTTCTATTTACATTTCCATATACAAAAATCAATGCTTGAAGTACCTATATGCCCTTCGAATAAATCCAGAATGTGGTTAGTACATATTTCCAAATTTTTTAAAAAAAATTCGGAATCGTCAAATAATATCATTACAAATTAATAATGATTTTTGAGTAGTATGCATTGTTGGTTCAAATATTTATAGTTCGAGATAAGATGTGGACAAATATATCACGAAAATTCTGAAAAGGCTTCCAATAAAGCAGATTAACGCGTTCAGATGTTTACTAGGTCGTATAAAATAATTACACTTCCGACTGAATTTCCGACCGGCGAAATGCACAAAATGCAATAACAGAAAAAGAAACCAGAGTACAAGAACATTCGAAAAAATAGTTTGTGACACTATTTCTATTCTACCCCGTTTTTTATTAAAATCATGTTTTGTAAAGAAGAATTCATACATTTCGAAGTAGGGATTTCAAATTTGACTAACATAGCTCGCAAGCTATATTCATAATAAATTATCACTGGCGTTGTCACAATAAGGTGAAATACATCGGGAAATCAGTTTATCTGTTTTTTATTAATATCAGGCAAAAGATTTCTACTTCGCAATTAAATTTGTGAGAAAGAAACTCAATCAAAACAATAATTATTTCATTCCTTCAATTCTCCTCTTACTTGACTTTCTGCTTTCTGCGAATTCAGTTCCTACTAATTGCTGTACACAAAATCCGACTCGTCTTTCAGGTTAACTATGTTCAGATTCTATGTCTCATTGCCGGATGGCGCCAGTCACCATTTTACCTCTCTTTCTCTCCCTCGACGGTTCACTGGGTTCTTTGTTTCCCTTTGATGTCGAGAGTAAAGATGCTTTATCATGGAAATATTGTGAAGAAACCCTCCTACAGGCGGCATAAATGAAAGGCAAAATAGAACATGCGACTTTGTTGCTGTAACAGTTTGGTCATAAAGACGTAGCCCGATACGTTTAAGAACTTGCTTTGAAAGCTACGTAACGCTGAGTTTATTTTGCTAGATCTATGATGTTTACGCGGATACTGAGAAAAAGTGATCTGAAAAAATATAATGATGTTGATGTACTACTTATTATGTACACGGTATTATGAAATATGGCGATTAAGAACTTATCTCAAAACCACAAAAAAACGTGTTCATGAGCTTCTTCATTGTTTTCAAAAAATATATATTGTGTTCAAGGGAGACATAGGCCTACATAGGGCTGTGAATAAGTTCTAGGTTTGTTTGTTGTTTTTTATTTTTTCAGCATTCCAATTAACCTCATCGACTGTTGAACTACGTTGTGTAAAGCCTTTCAAACAGCGTTGCTGAGAAGAATCAATGTACAACTTGCTTCTGAAGTGTGCGAATGTCTGATATAACCATGCGTAAGTTGTGTGTGGCAGCCTCGGTACATGGACAAGAACGACGAGCAAGGAGTAGAAATTACATTTTTCTGCGAAACAGATTTTTCAGTGACAAAGACATTTGAACTGATTCACAATCGTTTCAGCTCTCGTGATTTTCTTCTGCTGCACAATAACGCCCTGAAACATGCTGCTGCGATAAATCACCCGTACCTCGCTGAAAAGTAAGACTCAAAGTTGCACCATTGGCTTTATTCATTAGATTTCTCACTCTCACAATATTTCCCCTTATTCAACATTAATATTCTCATAAAGAGTTTTTAATTCCACTCGATTGAAAAAACCTAGGGGTTTGTGACCGACAAACTCAAATTAATGATCATAAAAGACTTCTCTGAAGCCACTAACATATATCAATATGTTACTCAAGTAATGTAAGAAACTCAAGGTAAGAAAATTATCACATCAAGTAGAAACAGTCAATGCAGACACGACTTTCACTTTGAATCTCTTTTACTTTCAGGTCTTACTACGTACAAAAATAATTACAATTGCTGCGGCAAGAATCGACGATTTTTCGTCAGAATAACACATATGGGGGTAACAAAAAATGCATAAGTTTTGTTTCTAAAGTGAAGAAATTACTCTCTCTAACCTTGTGTAGTCAGAGCCCGTGTTTTGTGAGTCCTTGATACCAAAAAATTCATTGAAGGAATAACGTCTCATGAAAATGCAATTTATCAATTTTATTTGAGCGTCGGGAATGTTGAGTTTATCCGAGCGGCTGATGATGTGGGGATAATGTTGACCCGGAGGGCTTGTGTTCAAATCTCGGTGCGAGGGAAATTTCTTGCCGTTTTGAAAATGCTTTTTTTGTTTGTGTAGTATTATTATATTGCGTAACTGATATAATAGTGCAAGAAAGTGTGTGATATTTGCCTTAGTCTGGGTACTTTTGAATCGCACTGTGTATGACATTTCTATTTGTAACGGAATGCGCATTGCGTACAGAAGAGGATGTGCAAGCGCTCAGCTTACTACGCCGGATTCGCCGCAGTGCAGCGTAACGCTAGGCTCTCTTTGAGACGTAATTTAATGAATGCTAAAATCTCGTATGGATCCTCTCTTATTTCCATTGCTCTAGAAGGAATATTTATATTTACTACGTAGTTGAGTTGTTGATGGATTTGATGTTAATAATGTGTTTATTGGAATTAAATCGAAACACACATAATAACTCCGTTATAATTTTGAATATAAATGGGTTAACTAATACTGACATTTTTATGTAAGAAACTTGTAGTACTGAGCCTTTCTTAGAAATATTTGTTGTTCTTTCTGAATATCAAGAAGCCATAATACTATGTTTTCAAAAGTAAGTATTAGTGATGTAGAAAATATGTTTATTACTTGCTTTCACACGAGCACATGAATTATTCCCTACTTAGCTATATACATTTATAAGAAACTTAGTAGTTGAAATATTTTACACCGAGTCTTATTTTGACATTTATGTTGTAATGAATTCTCTCTTATGTTGTTTTGTAAGTAGTGATTTTTTGTAGATAAATTGCATGTTGCAGTACAAATTTCTTTTTAGAAGCTAAGACTCTCATTATGTAATAACGTTATTTTCTCTACGACCATTTAATACTGTATGTAGTATTTTATTAGTTTGTTATAAAAACGTATATTTTTTTAATATTTTTATGGTTATTTAGAATTATTTAAGATTGTTTGAAGTTCCGTTAGTACATTAATATAACAAACTAATAAACGTTTTATTTTAATGTCACAAGATATTTTCATTTTCCTTCTTAAAAGCGGGTTTCTGTTCTTTATGTTTGTAGTGTCTCATGTAATAAAATTTGGGGGATGTGAGGCACTGTTTACACCCTCAACATTCACCTCTTTCTTGAAATTTCATCCTTTCCCCAATCACAAATACTTCACAATTACTAATATTGATATTGTAAAAGTGTGAATAACAAGTAGACATTTTTCATTTGCCTTTAGAACCATATCCTCTTCTACCGTCCTTTGTTATTTACTCTTGAGCATGTTGCTCTAGGTTTTGGCTTCCAACACTTATCCCCCTCGTCTGCATTTTTTGTTTTGTTTCTTTTCAAACCATCCGCTGAACAGTACACACTCTAAACTTACCCTTTAGAAACTGACTTATTGGCTGACAATCTCAGTACACCTCGCCCTCCAGCTTCACTTAATACTCACAGTCTTGCTTGTTTTAAACTTCATCCCGCCATTTAGAACTCCTCTTCACCTTGCATATCTTCCCCCACTGCCTTCCCGAATTTCACCCTCTCAATTAAATACCAAGCCCCGGTCGCCCACCTGACAGCCCTCCCCACGACCGCCGCCCACCCGCACCCTCCGCGCAGCGCCATCCGCGGGCCTTTGCAGCCGCCCCCCGATAAGGCGGCGTGTTGCCACTAATCGCGGGGACGCGACGCAATTAAGGCCGCGTTCGATGTCCCCCGTCGGCAGCAGCCTCTGGCCCGTGTCAAAGCATTCCCGCGTTGAAGCACGAACGTGCGGTCGCGGTGCGACGGCACGAGGGCGGGGCACGGGCCGGCCTCTGGCCGCGGGCTCTGGCAGGCGCCCACCGCAGGCGCCCACCGCTGCGCTGGCGGAAAGGCATGCGGCGCTGGCCGCGGCGCCCTGGCGCTGGCCTCGTTACGCCACGCCTCGTCACTGCTGTTACGCAAGCGCAAATCAGCGCCCCGTTGTTGCTTCACATTGACAGATAATGATCACCGATTCTGCTCGTTTAGTTAGTATTTCTGCTGCCGCCGCGTTCACCAGAGCCAATTTTATCGTTCCTAGACGTTGGCATACATACGTTTCTAATTTGACATTTGAGTTTCTTCATTCTTTGTTATACTTAAGGCAGTACATATTGTTCTACATGTAGAAATTAACGTGTTTTTGCGTACATGATAGAATGCATTCGTATCTTTAATTACTCCAAACACCGCTTCTTTTATTCAGTTAAAGATATAGTTTCAATATGAAGATTTTAAAATTCATTTAAGTCTATTCTAACGAATCTGTTATAAAATTTAAATTTAAAGTTGAGGTAACGTCTTGGCAAGACAGTTAAAAGATATTACATGTTTTAGGATTGAGAACTTGGAGATCACAAGGAATTTTGCCGACACACTTCTTCCACAACAATACACCCTTTCTGATCTGTGATGTATCGCTTTGAGGTATTTTGTCTATAAAAAATTATAATTCCTAATGAATTTTCGCATTAAGTTTTTCATATTAACAGCTAATTTTATACAGTAAATGACGAAAGATATGTATAGAATTCTTGAGTGAGAATTCTTGAAAATAAATTAAGATCAAAATGCTAAACAAGAATATACATTTTCGATTTCGTATTAATTTATTGAACTGAAAGTATTAATAAACGATATTACCATCACTCAGCGATTTGTGTGGCAGGAAAGATTTAATTAAAATTAACCATGGTTTCTGATATTTTGTTAATTTTACTGAAAGCAAGAAGTCATTAAGAATTGGATTGGAAAGGTTTGTAATAGGAAACAAATTATTTTCCCAAATTGTTTCAAGAATTAGTTATTCCGACCTGGAATCGAATCAGGGTCTCCTATATTACACCCAGTTCAACACTCACACGTTATGATACGTTTATAGGATTAACAATGTCACCCTCAATCTGTCAGTGAATTACATATTACGAGTTTTGGGGTGCGGAATGACAGCCCAATATTGCTTTAAGCTGTTCCAAAAAAGAATTGAAGGTTATCCCCGAGTTCAACGGGACTCACAATTTAAGTAATTTAAGTAGTATATGACTACTAGTAGGGATCACAGAATTTTGAAAATGTGCACACAATTTATTTTTCCCCATAGCACGTCATACGCAGTTTTAACTGTTTTTTGACGTAAAATAAATAAATAAATAAGCCTTAAGCCTTGACATTAAGAGTTAATTAACAAGCAATAAATAAGGATCTAAATTTTCATGCGTTTCCCATGTTCAATAGCGTCCGTGAGGGATCACGATCCTGTTGGAATCTGTATGAACGAGGGATGGAAAAAACTCCCTCATCACATCCCCCGAAAGATCTCTTTCTGGGATAAAAGCAGCTTTGGAAACATAAAATTATTACATAATCCTTTCATAACTGGAAAATATTGAAGTAATTTTCTTTCATGAATCGCTTCAAGAAACATGATCTACATTTCCAAGGTGCAGTTTGTTCAACTGTTTACCTCCGCATTAAAGGAGGAAGTCGGCGGAAAACATTACGTTGGCACCGAACACGAAATCAGATATTTCGAGTTACATCTATATTTTCTAATCTTCCCCTCATTTTCGTGAAAACCGTTAAGCTTTCTTAATTGAATACAGCACAGTTCATAAATACCAGGTTTTTAAACAAAGTGCAGTATTGATTGAACTCGAAACCCGCATTAACAGACAACTTAATATATGCCGTCAGCCGCTGGTAGCGTAGCGTTTGGTGTTGGAATACGGCAGCGCGCCTTAAGAGAATTGGACTCCCTGCCCTAATTTCTTCTCTTCTCGTTCTCCTTGCTTTCCCTCCCCTTTCGCCGTGGTTCGCTGCCGACGCAGATGTTTGCGGTGCTGCGAGGAGAAATTCGGAGGAGCTCTCGCCGCCGAAGGCAGTGTCGCAGCGGGCGACCGGGAGCCGGGGAGCGGGAGCGGGAGCGGAAACGGGGCCGGGTGAGGGAGCGGGAGCGGAGGCGGGGCAGGCGTAGTGGGCCGGTGTGAGGCGATACTGGAGACAGCCCCCCCCCCCCCAACGAGCGTGCTCGCCGTGAATTGGGCTTCGGTCGTCGGGGGGGGGGGCGGGGGGGGTAGTGGCGGGGTCGTCGGTGGCAGCGGAACAGGAGATGGGGCGATGGGGGCGGAGCAAAAAACCCGGGGGGGCGGGGTGCGCGGGGGCTGCTGCGGGGACTCGGCGGGGGGGGGCGAGGGCGGTCGTGGAGCGGGGGGAAGGGGGAGGAGAGACGGTTTTCCACCCGGTCACGCGGTTAATGCGGCGGGCTGTGTGCGGCGTCGTTCGCGCCTTCGCCCGATTCGCCGCCGCCGGCGCCGCCGCCTCTGCTGCAATAGCCGCAGCGGCGGTCGGCTTACTCAGGCTCTTCAACCGCCGACAGTTTCAAACTTGAAAGCTTATCTAAGGCAGTTTCAGCCACTTGGCAGGTGTTTGCTTTACGTCCCTCAACAATTATAAGTTGATGCTTCGGTGATTGGCATATCGATCCCTTCATTATAGAGCTAGTGTCTTGTTTGATTGCGCTCCTGGAAATTGAAACCTTACAAAATATACTTCTTTGAAACAAACCAGTTCCTCACAAGAATTCAGTCGATAATATTAATAGGAGTACTAAGAATCACGTTAATTTTCTTTCGTAGGAAATAATATATAAAAATTACAAAAATCCCCAACTCGTGTTCATAATTTGAAGTAAAGTGTGTTTGTATATCTAATTATCAAATTTCCGCAAAACAAATAATATTAACTTTGCGTTTATTATACCCATGGGTGTGAATCTAGACAAGTAATTTTTGTTTTGATCTTACCTATTATGAATACATTTACAGAAATTTCTTTCGTTCATCTTGTCATTTGACATTTCACTTGTTCCCAATGAACGAGAATCGAAAGCAAAGCAATGTATGTTTCTGGAAATATTACGTACTTCAATCCTTTGTGTCGTAAAATACTTTCCATTTTCTAATAATACTTCATGGTAATAAACTGATCTCTGTTTCATTTTCTCTCAAAAGCTATATTTCACAATCACATAACCTATTGAAACAAATGTAACTTTGACGGCTTAATGCGCTTTGAGCAAAGCGAGTGACACGAATAATTCACATAACCGTTCTCGGTGTAGTTCGCCCGCACTGCGAAACCTGCTTTTGTGGAGGGGATTCGGGTGATGCAATGACACTAATTGGAGAAGGCCGGTTTGTTTTATTCTGGGATATCGTTTCTGGAAATACATTCAAAACGAGAGTCCTAAACATTTTTATTTTCTCTCCTTAGTTCGTAAGAAGAGAAAGTATTGTAATTGTTGGCCAGAAAAGCGCATTTTTTTCGAAAGAAATAATTATTGCCGGTTTCTGATAACGAGAAAAATGAAAAATCGTGTTTCTAGTAGTGCAATATTTACTTTAACGTGTTGAATAGTGAGAATCCATGTATAATGAATCCTTGATACCGAAAAATCGATTGACGGCAAACGTTTGTATATCTGTCCGTCCTTCCATCCGTCTTTCCGTCTGTCTCCGCCCGCAAGACCCGGCGAGTTTGAAAGAAATATCTTGATTTTGGGGCACATCACATGATGTCTTAACAACTTTTTCAAAGTTTTCTTCAAAATGGCTCCAATTTTTTGACAAACCTCCAATTTTGACCTCCGGTAGCGTAAATGACGCTTAAAAGAAGGAATGAGTCCCATTTTCGTTGAAAATTCTGATTTTTCGAAAATTGTATAAGTTGACTTTTATTCGGCATCGTCTTGCAAGTACAATATTGAAAATAGAGATTTTTTCCTTTATGAAGTCTGTACTGTAAAGACATATCCTAAAATAAGGTTATGTGCAATTCTTCGGAAATATGAGTAATTTGCGAGTAATTTTGCGTGAAATATAGGCAACTTTTAAACATTTTTCTTAAAAAAAACAGCTCAATTTTTTCTTTAAATTTTCTATTCGTATTGATCAAAGGCCTGTAAAAAATTGTTGCTGATCATATTCTCGATTAACGCAAAAAATAAACATTGAAAAAGTAAAATATTGATGATACAGAATTTTTCTGAAATAAAATCTGTTATGAAAAATTATATCTTTAAAAATGTCATGTAATTTAAAAACGCGTAAAATCAATGCAATTAAAAACATATTTTCAAAAATCTCATCAATTTTTACTTCATTTTTTTTCCCACAGGAAAATTGTAAAAAATGGTGCAGGTTAATTTTAGTTTCTAAACAGTTTCCCATAAATGGCCATTTTCTCTTAGAAATTCTCGAAATTTTGAAATAATTGTAAGTTCCTTAAAAACAGTAAAAGATTGTTTCAAATCTGCAGATCATCTAACTTAGTCAGATTGAGTAAGAAACACTCAATTTTGCAGAAAATCTTGTTTTCAATATTTATGTGCTTATGTACGGACGGACGCAAGGACGGATGGACGAACAGAATTCCGTTTTGAAAAAGCACATTTTTGCTGATTCTCTCCATTTCGTATGGCGCGAAAGTCTCGGCATCGACTTTTGTTGCATTACGTGTCATTATTTACTATGTTTATACTAATATTCCAGAAAATAAAGAAGTATTCCATACCTTCTTGCAACTAGACAAATGCATGCCGACGATAAATGTGACCTACGGGGGCTACAAAAGAACTTCAGTTTTCTATTAATTCTATTATGGCAAAATTTATCCTGATGGAAAACACAAATAATGTTTATTTTCTGGCCGTGATGAAATTTGAAGTTTCAAAGTTTGACATAATTTAATTCAAAATGTGTTAATGTAAGCTGAAAATACGTATACAGTAACAAATAATTGAATTTATTATTATTTAAACGTAAACACAATACGTAAGATATTATGAAATAAACTTACAAGGTCATTTCAGGGGGAACAAATTACCACTCGATGATCACATGTTTCTGAATTCATTTTTATGAGAACCACTTGGGAGTTGCTACGTGCCGACACAGCAGGTTTTTTTGGCGATTTTTCTTCTTTTATAAAGTCGAGAAGGTTGTGTTTACATTCAGTCAAAGCTTTAGAATATTTCTAAGTATTGGCGAAAAAAATATCTTCCTTTCTGGTGCATAAGAATAAAAATGAAAATTTGTGAATTAATGGAATTGGAGTGTAAATTACGAAAGTGCTGTATCGTGTACGGTCCTGCGATCGCGCCCGATTTTACGCCGTTAGAACCTAAACACACCAGCTGGCAGTCAGAATTGCAGTGAACTCGCTGTTCACAAATAATGCTAATGACCTCCAGAGCCTGCAACAATGCTGCGAGTCTCGGAAATACGCGTAAAGGTGCTGTGATATAGAGGCTGCGATGAAATAGAAAAATTACCAAATGCGCTTTGTACGGAAATGTATGCTCCTGAGGAGAAAACAATAAAGAAATTATTTATTAGCAATATTATGAGGAACACGCTGATGTGTTTTCCCACTGAAATATCTCACCACCATGCGTGTGTATCAATTATTTATTCGTTATTACTAAAGTGGAATATTGCAAGATAGAGAAGATGTAATGTGCGTATGATGAACTATAGGAATAATTTAAATTTTTTATTAAACATACTGAAGCATTTGATAAGTCATGCTTCAATAGTCAATGTGTAAATTATAAATACAAAGGTTTGCCAGTCCACAACTACGTAATTCTTAGAATTTATCAGAGATCAATGTGTAAGTGCTAAATGGAAGTTAGTAGGTATCATTGCGACAATAAGAAATAATGTGTATCTGATGGTGAACTTATTTGTCGTCCTTTCGCGTGCAGTGTTCCACCTTTATTGGTAAATTACTACTCTCAAATGGCATCGAGGTGTACGACTCTGTAAGAAATAAGTGAAATACAATTCCGCTGCAACTTCATAAAGCCTTTTTATTTGCACCCAAATGAATTACTTCCTCTGGAATATGCCAATAGAACTTTCAATGTTGATCGAAATTTCAACGGTTCGCATTTCAGTTTGGCGCTATTAGTAAATTTGCATAAGCGTGTATTTGCTTGCCTGTTGTATTTGCGCGTCGTATCATCAGCGTAGTCTAGTTAGCTTGTTGTCTAATGTGGTGCTGACAACGAAAAGGCCACTGATGTAAATGTGTACGTATTCTATAAGGTACATGGCACACCAATAAAAACACTTTGGAAAAGTTTAAATTTATTTATAAGTTCTTTTTATTAAAAAACAAATACAATTAACAAATATTATGTTCAAAATAATTTACGTTTATGAATGGTGAAAAGCACTGATTGAAGTTGAAAATTGTGAATGATCTTGGCTGTCCGGGTGACCCCGCGTCGAAGGCTGTGTTGCCTCATTATTTCGAAGTTGAAAATTGTTGGCATTTATTACAATAAATAGCAGAAAGATAACCTCTAGTTCACCTATTATTTTCTACTGCTCGGGTGCCGCACAGTTTCATAAAAATCGATTATTATTTTCAAAGTTGTCGATTCGCTACACGTAGTTAAATACCTCAAACATGTTTTTCAAATTTTTAACTATATCCCATTGAAAATAGTTTGGTTTTAGCTCTTTTCAGGAAGAGACTTCTTTTTTCTTCTCATTTGCTTATCAAAAATTATTTTTAACTTCAGGCCTTTACATTTCTTTTTGGATCTAATAAATTTACTTTTGAAAGACGAACTTTCTCTGTATTTTTACACCACTTACATTTACAGCATTCATTTCCATTTGAAGAATATGAAAAGTAACAACAAAATGAAGATCATGTAAGTGTGCATGTGCATTATTAAATGCATAATTGCATGCTTGAGCCCTCAGAGTCTCGTTGGATAGCGCGCTCGCTTTCCACGGCGCAACCCCAGGTTTGATTCCCGGTTGGGGCAAAAATTAACTGTGCGCTTTCCTTACAATGGCCCAGTATCCGTTGCCGTGTGACAATGAGAAAGCTCATATTTCAGGTTGAGAAGGCCAGAGATACGGCATAGGAACCCCTATATGCTAACCATAGATACCCCTTAACCCATGGCCGCAAGGCCAGGATGCCGCTGGTAGGCCTTAGCTTGCACAGAGCTATCGTGCCGAAGTACATACATACAATTGCGTGCATGATACCACATGTGCACGTTTAGAACAAACCACCGCAGGCTCTATTTGCCTAGCGTTTATGCAATATTGGCACAATAAAATAATGAGGATTTAGGTGAACATAACATGTACTGCACTTTACTGGTGCTTGTGTGTCATCACTTTCAATCTTCAAGTTTATGCTATTTTTTAGAAAACTCCCCATATTTATTTACACATATCAGTAGCATTTATTTCTACTGCGATGTAGTTTTTCCATTGCATATATCACATCTGGTAAGAAGTCAAACGTGACATATATCAAAGAAACAATCGTGTTTGGGTAAATGCCAAATGCCTATGTTCCATCGTCTCAGAGACTTCATTATCCTAAACTACTTTTGCAAAATTCGTTCTTTCAAATATTTTCTTTCTCTATGGTGTGATGTTGACAGTGACCAAATTACTTTGATGTATCTAGAAAATTAATTAGCATCTATAAGATGTATTTCTTCTTTAAAATTAAGATAGAATGACAAGGGATTTAATGAGGGAATTAAGATAGAATGACAATGGGGTTTAATGGTATTACAGTTTTATAAACTTATTCTGCGTTTTATGAGGCAAATGTAGTAAGTAGACTTAATTACAGAACAAAAGTGTTCGTTTTAATGTTGATGCTCAGTGTTTGATTTTTCTAATAAAAACCAAATATTGTTGAATAAATTTCTGATATATATTAGTTATACGAGGATCACCTTTTTGAAGAAACGCTGATTTAATCATATCACAAACACGTCTAGTCGAGGCTTGCACCATACGCAGCAAAGAATTGAAGTGTCTATTCTTTGCTGCATAAGATGTTTGTCGCGAAAATAATCATTTCAGAAATTAATAATGCATATTTAAGAAATAAAATTACATAATATCTTATCATCAATAAACTGTCCCACCATTTCATTCATTTAACGTCAAAAACAGTCAAATTTTGGTATGCAGTGTGGGCATTCAACTATGAGGGACAAGTGCAATATGTGCATATTTATGTTCACGATATAATTTATATTAACAGAATACTACAATTTACTATTTATTCTATAGTATAGTAATATTACTATTACTTTAGTAATATTAAACAAATATTACCACAGTATAGTAATGTTACTAATATTTACAATTTACTATGACCATTCGTTACATTAACAGAATTTAAGTTGCAAGTAATCATGAAATCTAAAAGATATAGTCTACCTCTAGATATATAGTGAACTCTTTTGAAATTTCTAATTTAATAAGATTTATATTGTGACGACTTCGTTTTCTTGAATCACGTACTACATTTAAAGTGTTAAGGAGGATATTTAAACGACGTTGATTCAAATTATGTTTCTTCCTTTTGGAATGATGACAATTCTGTGAAATGAGTGTAAAATAATGAACGTTTGGCAAACGTAGTCGCCTGACGATTTTTTGTAATACCAGTAACATCAGCTAATTCTGATTCCACCAAGATCCTTTTCTGACCTTGTCCACAATTTATCTAATTTGCGACAATTGCTAGGAATTCGAAGGAATCTTTGCCAACTCACGCATATTGATTACATGAGGAGAATTTGTGCCCCCGCCATACTTCATGGCTGAATAAGGTTGGTGGGCGGCCTCCAACCCTGGCCGGGGCCCCACAAGGAGCGGTTTCTCGCTTCCTTGGCCCCGTCCCCCCGCTCTGCGTTGGGCTTTCGAGGAAAGAGGATGAGAGCCTGGGGATGAGACCAGTCACGAAAATGCGATAAAACTCGCGGGAGACACCAAGGGGCTGGGGCGCCGCCGGCGAGCTGCAATCGCCATGCGCACGCGCGGAGGAATATTTAATATCGTCGGATGATAAATCTACGGAATTAAATAGAACACGGCATCTCGTTGGCTGGATTTTTTTGCCCTTTGTTTAAAATTGTGTGATCTTCGATTTTTGAGGTTATTTTTTTCTTTTATTACATTTAATATGCCTTACTCTTGTTCCATCCATTCCTACTTTGTCATACGGATAAAGGCAGTGGTCCTTTTAAAAAATTCTATTTATTTTTTCAAAAAGAGACAAACATATGTCTTGGAGTTCTGAGAGGTTCTTAATTTTTACAAGGTTTTGAACGCGTAATAAAATAATTATAATTATTATATTATAATTATTAAAATTGAATTAAATACCATAAAGGACAAGTCAATTACGACCGCAGAATATAAAGAATTTTTATTTCAATGGCTCGTAGGTACTTAACAACACACCTTTTCAGGTACTGGAACGAATACCAAAATTATAATGAAATTTGAAATAACGTGAAACAAAGGTAGCAATTAACCAAGGAAAAAAATTTTTGAAACAAATTAATAGTATTGATGTAATTTTCTGGTATCTCATTCTGTTTCGAAAGTCTTAGTTTATCAAACATCTTTAGAGCAAAATATTATTTATTTCAATTAATTCTAAAGACTCGGAGGATATAGAAAAGAATAATCTGTGTTATTTCACATATTAATTTCCCATTACATAATTTCTTTCTATTTTGGCATTTCCATGTACGTAAACTCTATGTAATGCCACAAAAATAATTTACTTCAGACTGATTAGTTAAAAATGTTTCCTATTCATCATTGGAATTTAGAAAACACTTATTTAAGAAATTTCAACAAATTTTCAATTCTTATATATTATCACCAACCGTGGTATCTGATGAAGCGAATTACTAGACCTACTGAATGTTGGCCTACAAAAGGACTTATTATTGGGAGTAAACTCCGAAAAGAATGGTATTAGCCAAATTAATGACCGTGTTTCTTGAAAAGCCGATCGCACAAGCGTCTGATTATTAAACCGAGGGCGGCGCCGAAGGGCTGGCGCAGTCGCCGGTCAGAAGGGCGAGAGAGGGGGCGCGGCCCGGGCGGAGCGGCGCGCGTGGGAGGGGCCGCCTTGGCGTGTGGCACGCACGGCTCGGATTGCCCCGCGAAAGGTGAGAGGGGAAAGCGAGCGGGCGCTGCGGCGGGCAGGAGCAGCTCGGCCGCGGCCGGCCCTGCTCCCTCCCCCCGCATCCGCTCCACCCAACGAAGCGGCCGGGCGAACAACGGGACCAGCGCCACTCGCCAAATTGTGAACGAAAGGGAATGAAACAAAACTCTTCAGATCGTGTTGCAGCCACTTCACCACCTAGGACACACTACGGTCATGCCCCGTTGATTCAACTTTGTAGTGCAAGGAAAGTTCTAATAATAACTGACATCTTTGTTTTTACAACTTACACAAAACGGTACTAAACATCGGATTGATTGTTAAGAAATCATCAAAATTCAATAGAGTTATAATCCAATTCATATCAACGTTTCGGAGCTGGAAGAAAAATGAGATAGTTGTTTGCACATATCTCGTTAACTAGAGCCAAAATCCGTTCAACTAAATCGAGCAACCCGCTCTATTTATCCACTTCCAGAAGAAATATACCCTTAGGACGTTAGGGGAAGCATGTTCAGTTCAGAACAGTTGTACCTCCATTTTCAACTGAATATTTAGTTTTCAGCAAGTCGGCGCCTGTCATGTAGTTCGGCCGCACTCTTCAATTTGTTTCTAGCTAATATTTAACTTCACGTGATTGACACTTGTGCCCTTATTTGTCTGCACCTTCGTTTAGGCCACACTTTTGCGACGTTGCTGTGCCGTAAAATTTCTCACTTCCTAACGTTCTTTCACTTGAGTGAATCTGTATTCCCAGCCCTTTCCGCACTTTTCTTTTCGTCTTTTACTTTCATTTCCGAACTGTTTTTATCCTTTAATACCACTCTCTCTCACCCCTTCTCTCTCACTCTCTTTCTCTGTCTCTCTGAGTCTATCTCTCTCCGACCTAAACGGCTGACTGCTTTTCTCACCAGGCATTTCTTTGCTGGCCCGGTAGGCCAAGCCTCCGGAGGTCGCAGGGGGGGAGGACGAGGGCGAGGGCGGAGGCTCCTGCCTATTTGGAAGCTCGGGCTGCCTTTCGACCACCCTTACCGTTTGCCCGCTGAAGCGGCACCGTTTCTATTTCCTCGCCTCTACATCCGCCTCCCTTTTACTCCTTTTTCCGAGGCTCTCAGACAGCCTTCTTTGAACCGCAGCCTTAAGACAGCGCATTTTGCGAAGATCAGTCGCTACGAAAACCTGTCTTTAACTTCCTTTCTTATCGAATCCATTCACCTACATTTCTCCAGTGTTCCATCTTTCTACCATCAATATACTCCATTCTATATCCTACGTCATCTGTTTAGTTTTATTAGCAACTTTTTGTCTTATTTCCACTACCTTGCGTCTCGTTTTCCAAATCAAGAGGGATTAGATATAAAGTGGCATGGAATCTCCACTCATCTATTTGCCCCATAGTTGATGTTTCCAGACCTGTTAACTGCTACGATCATTAGTCCCATTAGTGTAGGTGATGTCTTTATCCCGTGATGTGGTGAGGTTCCTCTCCTACTGGACTGTGCGATTCGGCGCTGCGTCGGTTTGGGAGGAATTTACCCATCCTACCCCTAATCGCCTCAGCCGAGACAGGTCCTACGCTCCGACTGGCTTCTCGACATGTGTGATAGTATAGTGCATGTAAGTGTAGGTGTACATGAGTAAGGGTAGAAGACAGACAAGAAAGAGGAAGGGAAGATCGCGTGCGTTCTCGATTGTTACCGTACTTCTTCGGCATTTGCCTATTATTAATCGGAGAAACCATTGAAAACTACCGATCAGAGCAGCCGACCGCTAGAATTTTCCAGGCAGCGGCTGAATTTCACCTAGCTCTATACCCGTAGCTATTGTAAAAAACCCGCGAAATATCTACTCGCAGCTCAGTCTGGGCTTGAACCGGTCAGAGTCTCTACAAAGTGACCACTCTATTAGTTAAATTCAGCTGGTTGTCCCATGCTTGTTTCCCACATCCATGCACTTGTTCTGTTGAGGCCCATAACACTACGACTCTTTCACCTTTTACACACCAGTAAATGTGAACAGTTGTTGACCAAACCACGATCGATACAAGTTTTTACGGTTCATCGTTGTCGCATGGCTTTGTACATAGATATATGAGATGAACATCAATTGATCATCACCGTATCAATATCCACCTCTTCTCCCCGAACTAAGTAAGCAAGTAAGTAAAAATTAAAACATCTTCGCTTTTTAAGTGTTCCTATCCTATAATATTCTCTAGTCCTTCCACATTTGTCATGACTGAGTTCTTCCCATCGAAGTGGCTTTTACTTTTCGCCCAGTGTTTTTCTTCGTCTTCGGCCTGTCGACCTTCCGTTCGTCAGCCGAGTCCCTGTCCTTCTCTCCATTTGTGCCTTCTCGCGCGCCCGCGCCTGCCCCCTCCCCCCGCGGGGGGAGTGATCTCGGCGCTGCGGGCGACCGCCCCAAGGCAACGCATCTCGCGAAGGCCCGTCGCCGCTCGTTAGTGGCCGACCGGAGTTCGGGTTCACTTCCCCGAGAAGCATTCAAAAAAGAAGCTCAGCCCAACTTTCCACTGTTCCTTAGAAACGCGCACCGATTTTTTTTACGCCGTCTGACTTTTCCGAGTTGTTTAATTAGGACTGAACTGCTACAAGAGTTAACAAGCAGACTTTGTTCCACGCTGTCTATTGGAAATGTAAAAGGCGGCCGCGGAGAAATGTTCTCCGCACCTTCGAGTCACAGAGTTATTATTTTTTCAATTCGACCTCTCATAAAAATCGTTCTGTATTAACATTCGTCATAGGTAACCGCTCGTTTTGTTCTAATATTACGTGTCATGAGAACGATCCTGTGCGTGATTTAACTATAGTCACTATTATTAAATAGGTTATTAAAATTGAAAAACTACATTTTATAACTTCATAAATAAGCGATGACTAGTAATTATTGGGGACTGACGTTTGCGAATAATTACGGTACAGTATCATGTTTGACAATGTCGATGGTGTTCGAAGGAAGTCATATTGAAGTTACTTTTAATTAGCATTGTGTTTACCTAATATGTGATTTAAGGATGCATAAAAAACATGAAAGTTTCTGTTGACATCATGTAATCAACTTTGTTTAAAAATTGTTCCCTGAAACAATATTCGGAAACCAATGATGAAATAAATTTCAAAGTATTACGTGACAACTGTAACATAAAATTACCGCTAGCAATCAATACGAGTTCAATAATTATTCTCGTATAGGTTCATATTTCGAATATTTTGGTATTATATTAAGAAATATTTATGTAGTGAAGAAACTAATACAGATATCTAAACATCCTAAATTGAGCAGTGTAAATATGCTACAGGTTGTTAAAATACATGGACAATGTTTATCAATGGTTATCAGCATTACCATATTATGTTCGATTATTTACGCTTTTCAAAATAATGTAATATTTATAATGTAGTATTTATTTATAATTTATCTAATTTTAATAATATGTTATACGTTGTATTTAATCGCTTCACTGTATTACATGCCTTTTATATCAGACAAGCTTTTTCCTTATATAAGAGCTTTTGAAATCAGTATTCCGAACAAATAAGTGAGAGAAGAAATAAAACAAAATTTTATGCTTATATTCGTATTTCCAAACACCTATTACACGTACGAAAAGTTGAGCATAAATACTTTACAATGCTGATTTCTAACTCTGAATCTGCTAATTACATTTCTCGTCTTTTTTTGTTTTCTGTTCAATTATTTTTAACTTGTATTTTATACAACTCATTATTTTGTAGAATTTTTACATTTGGGGATGTTAAGAGGATAACTCGCTTTGTGAGTAATAGTTGATAATAGAAAGGAAATTAATTCTGAAAATGTCATAGGTCTGTTAAATATTTTATTCCATTTCAAATTTTCTTTTTCTTTCGCTTAGTACACTTGACGCACTTATAATTGCCATAAACGTACGTAAAATTAATGTTTCTTATCAATATCAAAATTACTACCCATCATGGTGTTTGGGGGAATGTTTTATTTACAATAAATGTGGACGTATATTGAATCAATGAAGTTTGACGAGGTCAGGAATGTGAATGCACCTAGAATAGCACTTCGCTAGGTCAACAATAACAAAGTGATAACTCAAACGCCTCTTCTGTCCTGAGACGGAAAACGAGCTCCATTTCTCGAACGCCCGCGAACTTTCATCGAGAATAACAAGAAAATACTTCACTGGAGACGCCGAGGCCTCCACCTTGCACCATTCGTCGTCTTCCTCGAAGTTGCGTTCACGGCATCACAGGCATGACGTCAGTGGAGTTCTTATCCATCTGGGAGCCCGGTTAGGGACCTCGTACCTATCTTTGTTCTTTGCAAGTTGGCGCAAGTTTGAAGAAGCATCATATCAGAGTTCCCGACACTCCCCAAGTGTGGGTCGTTCTTGAAACTTAAACACAAATACAGTGTGTGATCACCCGAAAGAGGGGAAGAGAACAGTAATAAAGTTTTGACAATGTTTCATACATGTAACAATCCAACACACATATAACAGCGAAGAAAAATGTTTTACTGAAATATTAGTAAATAAAAGTAGTAGCACTCTCTCTCTCTCTCTCTCTCTCTCTCGTAATAGTTTTAACGGTTGCGTAATATAACACTAAAGCTGAACCCGTGTGAAAGCTTTCCACATTGTAGGTCTCCGCATCTGAAAAGTGATTTTTTCGTCAAAAAAATTTAAGAAATGTTTAGCAACGTTGGTAGTTTTTAATAGTTAAATTTATGTCACAAGGCCGACTCGGAGCAAATAACGGCCGCAGTTGATGTTTGTACGCCAAGGTGATAGGCGAGGTTTAGTTTGTTACTATATATCAACGGCGATTGTAATATATGCCGTGTGGCGCTCAATTCTTTTCGTAATAGTACCACTTTCTATAAGAAAACATTCATATAAATAAGAAATACCTTTCCTTTCAATAGGAGTATTCATTTGCAATCATTATGTATAACTCACTTGTTTGGATTGTGCTGAATAGACGGCAGACTGTACAAATTCTTAAGAGGCACCGACCGTAGAGAGTAGCTTTTCGTTCCTTTGTTTAATTCCGTTGTATTGATATTACAGTACAGTATTAAGAAAACTGATTAACATCCTTGCTAAGAACATCAAGAGAGCTAAAAATTTGGCACTCTCCGTTTCAAAAATTTACTTTAAAAATGTAGAAATATAGCAGTACTTATATGCAGTACATAGCACTTAAATGGAGACTGGAAAAATATATTCCGGTTTAGCAGTTATAGACGTCAGCACTCTTGTGTCTGGGCTACGGGGATATACATAGAATACGTCAACGGGCGTCCAGAGTAGTTGGCGAGTCATAATGCTTTTTCACAGGCAAGGGGAAGAATGTTCGGTTTATCTCAGAAAGACAAAAAGATGAAGAGAAAGAAAGGAAGAGGAGGGAAGGAAAGACGAAAGAATGAAAGTAATAAGTAAGAGAGAGAGAAATTCAGTGAGTGAAGAAAGTAGTGAGGGATCATTAACTCGCTCGAGGACAGAAGCAGGGAGAGAGGGATCGAGTGAGTAAAAGGTTTGTACTGTGCATCAGCATATTCAGAGTGCGAGGATCTATGATCCATAGAATTCTTGGGATTATTGAGAAAGTTACGTTATTTGTTTTTAAACATCGATAACAAATTTGAATTTAAAGAAATGTAATCAAAATGAGAGTAATTTGAGATTATTGGAATACACAAAAATGTACATAATAATAACTTAGTTTATTCATTTGACAAATGTGCTCAACGGAAAGAGACGTTCGACCCACCGCCACTTCTCTTGGATACGCCGATGTTGGAGGTTACGAAAAAGAAATAGAGGTAGGACAGACCGGAGTTGAGCTCTGGGTTTGTTTTCTCTAAAGATTCTCCAGTTGAACAGAGAGCTAGGTCGGCAGCGCTATGTGGCCGCCCCTGGCAATACTCCAGAGGGCATTTTTTTATTTCAGACCGCTATGAATAACGCTTAACAGAGTGCTTTTCCAATCACTTCTGCCAATGTCATTGAATTCGAGCAATATGGAGAAAGTGAATTGGAACATATACTAAATTAATCCACTGAAGTGTAATTTTCTAAAAAATGTTTGGAATATTGAATTATTTTCGTAATGAAAGTAAGAAATTCTTACGCAGTAAGCACGATATTCATGTTGAATGTATTCTAACATTCACCGATGTTCTAGAAACGCTAGAAATGTATTTATTATCTATTTATAGATAACATTTCATATCAAATCCGGAAAACATACGGGGATAATGGTAAAATTCTAATATATTCTTATACCCTACGCAAAAAAATCCATCGCCATAAAATCGAACTACAGTTACATTCAAAGGTCAAAAAATGACCTTAACGGAGTGCATAAATCCACGGTAGAGATAAATTTATAAACTCGCGAACGTTCCAACTGCAAATGGACGTTTTAATCTGTTCGGGATTTCATATCCGACGCCTCGTCTGCCGCCGTTTCTGTCACCGGGGCGAACTGTCTCGTTGACGGCAATGCGATTAACACAGCGGAGGCGGGGACGCGCGGCGCCAGCATTCTAGCACCTGAGGCGGCGGCGGCGGCGGTGAGGAGGAAGCAGGGAGGCGGCGTGCGAGAAAGTGTTGGGAGGAAGAGCGGCATAAATTAGCAGGAGAGAACTGCGGGGACAGGCATGAGGACGGGCGCCGGAAATGAGGACGCCGACCGGAGACATTGCCGCCGCGGGGGTGCGACATTAAGGCTGCGCTTGGAAGTTTGAACGCAGCTTGCGCGGACACGTCGCGCCGATGGAGCGGCCAGCAAATATTAATACCAAACTCTCAGCCCTATTTTTGGCCCTCGCCTGCCCCGATGCTTCTTCAATAAAACATGGCGGCGATTGATCCGGCTGGGGCGGAGTGCGGGCGGCGGGGCGACTCGGAGCCTGTGGGGCTGGCGGAGGCCGCATTCAAGCGCAGGCATACTTCCGGCAAACCCCATTGCTTCAAGCCCTCAGATAAGATTATTTCAAGTTCTTCACAGTTAGTCGTAGTCGATTTCAAAGCCGATTAAAAGCTTGGGACTCCAAGGTAAATCGTTGCTTGGTCAAGTACATTATTACATTTAACTAAAGCTCTGCTCTTCCCTTCACGAAAATATAATGTATTCTAATTTAAATGTTGGAACAGGCATTGAAATGTATACCTCCTCGCCGCACGTAAAGAGTTTTTTTTAGCCAGAACTGAATATTTATAGCCTTTAATTAAATTTTAGTAGCGCAATATTCGTGTCGCGCGGTTGAACGGACAAGGTTTATGGAATGGGAATGATGTCTCTTCTGTATGATTCGATTCGTTGAGTGTTAATGTGCTCAGAAATAACGGAAAGTTATATAGTGTCAAAAATTGTATTCATATAGTGAGATATTGTATATTGAAACTTAAAAATCTGCAACTATCTCTGAGGAAGAATTATCAGAGCGCATAAGAAATAAAATAAAGTGTGATTCCGGTCAAGTCAGAAAAAATATTCATATATTTTCATTCTGTAGTAGAATCTGTTTCTATCTTGTAGATATCTTCTTCTCAAAAAATGTTCTGAGTGAATATAAAACATTCTACAAATTTTTGCCAATAAGATTCAGGAGTCAAATCCAGATCATATTAAACGTTCGGATTCTGGAGGCAAATTTCATTTTCGATAGAAAACATATTTCAGAATTATTTCGATATTGTCGGACACAAAGGAACTCAAACACAAAGGAAACTTCAGAACCGTATTAAGTTTTAATAACTCGAAAAACCGAGAGCCTATGTAATCATAGGCTTCACACAGCGTTAGAAAATAATTTTGGTTCTCTTAGAAAATTGGAACGAAGGCTTTAGACTGCCTTGTGTGCATTGCATAGATTAATTTTGTACACCTGTGTCTGAGAATAAATGTATCAAACGTGTAGGGCATGTAGAGAGGTCGAAGATGATCATATTTTGCCATAGAATATGCTGTGATATCCCAAGTAGTGAAGTTGCACACGCCACATTTGTTCCTGGTAGACAACTCTTCTTGCACTGGTGTTTCGATAGTAGGACATGAAATCGATTAGTCTGACGCAAACAGCAGTGGACGATGTGTACATGCATTTAAACCTTTTTCACAATGAAATAATAATCATCGTTGAAGTGATAGCTCATTGAAATGTCTCCTAGGTCGTTTCAAATATGGGTGATGTGGGAGGATTAAGAAACGTTCAGAAACACTCTCATTTCACTGGCGGAGTGCAAAACGTTCCTCGCAATATTAAATACTCAGTCATTTCTCTCTAATTAGATCGCATATTGTCATTCGATCTGTGAAAAATACCTTGGACTAACTAATGCGCTGCTGTCAATATGTGAGTAAGTTATGTGAAAAAAGTTGAAGCAGCGCACTTGCAATCTCTATACTAATTCACGTTGAGAAAATAAGTGCACATCGGCGAAAGAATAATAAAAATATTGTATTTTTTACATTTAAAAACAATTATATGTCTCAACCGATAATGGCTTTGAATTATGTCTTTTAAAAGCCGAAAATAAAATCTATATTTGTTCTTTTTGTAAGGCAATACTCTAATAGTTTGATTCATTTAAAGGAAGCACGAGCTGAAGCTCATTAAAACTAGTTAATACGCAATATGTTTCTGTTTGCCACCTTACTTTTTCTATTTATCTAGACATTCCTCAATGAAAAATAAGTTACTGATATCTGAAGAAAAGCATTTCATGCACTGCAACATTGACTGTCCACCAAACAAAGACAAACCATCTGTGCTAACTTTACTATGCTTCTAACAGAAATGAATGCGAAGTCTTAAAGCTTTTCTTAAGTTATACAATCTAACTAGGAAGGCAGGAGATGAAAAGGAAACGATGCAGTACGAAACGAGCCTCAAAGAAGTGAGAAATCAGAGATAGGCGATGAAAGCGGTCAGGGCGTACAAACACAACGCGATCATAAGAACAACAGCCGCCTCCAGCGTCGACCTCGGCTCGTGCGTTATTCACTTTCCGCTCAGCATTGTGTACTTCCCGGGGCGAGAGCCGCGCCTGAGATCCGCAGCCCATAACTCTTCAGCTGCTCCGGTGAGGTTTATGATCGATGAAGCAGATAATCTTAACGAGCTGGGAAATGAGCACTCGGGCACGTATACACAAAGTAGGCGGGGTGCTGGCGGCGAGGCGCACGCAGGCCGAGAGAGGAAAAGGAAGCGGAGGAAACGGGGAGGGCCAACGCGAAAATTAGGCAGACGGCGAGGTGACACAGGGTGGTCAGGGGTTGGACACTGCAAGGCAGTAGGGCACGCTGACAGTACGGAGTGAGCGTGAGACAGTAGGCGCAGGGAAGGACTTGACAACGGAAGGTGTCGGGAATGACGAGGAGAGAGTCATCGCCAATGCCTCGTGCAAAGGGGGCAGGATGTGGGGCGATGGCGGGGAAGTCGGAAAGAGGTAGGGGGAGGGATGAGAAGGGGAGGCTGAAAGCAGCTGCTGGCGAGGGGCGGGACGCGGGCGGGTGGAACGGGGCCCCGCGGGTGTTTGGGTCGTGGGCGGAGCCTCCAAGGGCCTGCAGGTGGGGCGGAAGCAGTCACCCGCGATGCTTCCCTGGCGCTCTGCCGCCTCACAGCCCACGCCTTGCTTGCTTCGGCGCTCCTCAGCAGGGCTCGGGAGACAGAGCAGAAAGCAAGGTATCAGGCGAGCCTTCTCCTTTCATACCGGAACGGAGACAGGCTTTTCATTGAATTTATTTTGTTTGGAATTTTTTCTTCTATTGTATTCAGGAAAACAAAAAGCCTCTTTTACAGTTGTTTTGTAGTGCCAGAAGAGTTAAAAGTAGCAGTTATTGTAAATATAAAACAACTGTATTGATAGAAAATAACAGAATTGAGAGAAATATAACATAGTGGTGAAAACAACATTTTGTGCAATAAATTACTTTAGTGCTAAACATTGATGAAATGATTTTTGTGCACCAAAGTACTTTACTTCTAAAAACACTTTAATAATATTTTACTTCAGTGCCTATAATGTATTTAAATATTTATTTAAATACATTATAGGATGGTTGGGACTTGATTGTTTATTATCCGAAAAAAACACTTTTATTACAAAATCACACGCATGAAAATGAATAACGAAAAGTGGGCGTACGTTAAAAAACTGACATAAAAGTTAAAAGTTTGAGCAAACGTTAATATAGAACTTTTATCGTAACTTTTTCTTAACCTAACCTTTTTATTCCAGATTCTTTTTAATGTTTCCCTAACTTTGTATTCGTTTTAATGTGTGATTTTGGGATTAAAATGATTTTGTCGCTGAACATGTATTTTCTTAAGTACTGAATGCATGCTGATGTAAGAACAGAAACCCCGGGTTTTATTTGAACATAACAGATTCAAGACATTGTAAATAGCACGTAAATTAATGCATAGAATACGAATAGTCAAAGAATACACGTTGTCTGGGCGGCCGGTAAACAATAAACTATGTTCCATGGTGACGAGCATGACGTTTTTGTCGTAAAAGGGAAACAGGAGCCCCGTGTAGTATATAAAAATGTATTGAGGAAGCGGTGTAAGCTGTAGTCTTGTACAAATTTTGTAATATTCAGTCTCTCTGACGCCAGCTGGCATAGCGAACGCATTGAACAGACGATTGGAGCACCTTCGGTTAAGATTTGAATTAGCAGTTTCATTTATAGGGAAGTAGGTACACGGAATTACTTCCGAAATTTTTTAAAAGTTGTACTGCTAATCATTTAGAGAGGTCATTTTAACTTTTGTGAATGTTAAGTTAAATCTAAATAGATTTCGTATTCGAAACAGAACTTATAATAGGTTAAACTCGCAGACGGGGATTGTTTTCAACAATTAGTGTTGAACATAGACGCGAATAGGTACCCATCTGCGATACAGCATAGGGAAAATCGCGATCGCATAATAATTTATTTGCAGTTTTTTATGAAACTACCAACTAACTGATAAAACTCCGGTGCAAACCGATTTTAACATTTGGAGAAAATACGATAGGAGAGACATTAACACAAACAGCAAATAGACTTTAATTCTTGACCCTTACGGGATTGTAATTATTGTATGCGAGGGGGATAAGATTAGATCACTCCTTGAGCTCATTTGTAAGGTGTAACCAAAATCGTAAATAAACATTATGTTATTTATTTGGACAAAAGGCTAATATTTTGTAGTTAGTTGCCCTCAATTCAAAATAATTCGTTTTAATTAACATAACTTCCAGATATCGCAATTCTGTATAGATTGCACGCCTACATAACGACAGGTAAGATGATATGTAAGATATATGCATGTTGTATGTGGAAACCCAGAAGCAAATCGAAATAGAATTAAGATGACAAGTATTTCAGTGTAGGGAAAATTTATGCGAATAGCAGGGCAAATAAACGATAAACATATTTATAGCTCAATATTATGAATTTGCATTGCGTGTCCAAGCAGGAAAGTAATAATATAAATAAAGTTGAGTTCGGTGTTTCACAAATTAGAATATATATATATATATATATATATATATATATATATATATATATATATATATATACACACACACACAGTGGGTATTTAGCAGTAGAGACGTTAATTGCTTTATTTATTAAAGAAAATTTATTTTTGAGTTATTTTCTATTTCAAATCATTTTGTAAGTTCTATTTAAACTAATGAAATATATTTTTGCCGTTCTTCTAGTATTGACGTGACCTGCAAATTGTATATTTTTCGTAATTCAGGAGAAGACAAGGAAGAGGAAGGAATAATCACGCGCGGTCGCTGGTCTACTTGCTTGGGGAACTGATCCGGCATTCGTCTAGTACCCGGTATTTATTACCTAGTGCCCGTATCTTTTATACGGTTTTCTCCATGTACATGGTAGAGTAACGCCATTATATATCATCGAACATCATGTTATACGTTTTGAATTAGGAATAATAATGTGGAAAATATGGAAATTATATATTTTGAACATTAAGTATTTAGCTATCTACTTTTTAAATGTATATTTTTAAATAAATATTCCAAACGAGGTGCGGCCTAATTCAATATCTTTTCGTTAGACGAAACTTTCTAGTGTTAAATTACAGAATACAAATCATTTGTTGTTTTATATGTAATGCTAATATTATATCTTATCATATTTCTCGTAAAAGCGACATTTTCCGTCCACTTATTACGATGGTTTGTAATAAACTGAAAATTATTCACGTTTTTAAGGAACAATTCCAATTTTCTGGATGTTGTGATCAACCTCTTCACACAATTCTTTATAAACTTGTACACATTTTCACACCGGTGACTGAAACCACATTATCTAAGATTCTGAGCGCTAGCGGATTTTCCGCCGGGGACATATGATACATCTCCCATCGGTGTGGTAGGAAGGGGGAGATTGCCTGCGCCGCGCAAACTCTTCAGAAGCCTCAAAAGGGCTGTAATATCATCCGTCGTATCGAGATACCCTCCTTCAAAACAGATGATAAATTGGATTTATAACTGGATTTATAAGATGTGGTGGTTGACGTAATTTGAGAACCCTGGATTTTGTATGTGATGCATTTATATTTTGCAAATAGTTTTGATTTTTGTTCGATGCTTCAATTTTTCTTATTTTGCTCACTAACGTTTATTTCTTTTGAAGAACATTAGTGAGGCCACAAGAAACAGTGGTATGTGTTAAAATTAACGCTTAAATAAGGCATTATTATACTGGGATTCACATGCAATATTTCTACCATTTATGTCAGGAATCTGCGACTTTTAGGATATAACGTAAGTTAAGTTTCGTTTTTACAAATATTTTCTAATAAGGCAAATAAATAATCGAAGAAGATTGCATTATTGGAAAAGAAAATTGTATTACTGACAAAATAGCTTAAAAGAAAAGGTAACTTTTCCGAGCTGCGCCTACATGGATATTTACGTTTTCAAGTTCCATACCCAGAGACATAACAAGTAAATTCAATTTAGCATGTTGTTGAACCCACTTCAATGGTATCACCGCACCAGAAGGGGGATTGCTAATGAGACCGCTCCCGGCGGAAAGGGGCATCAGGAGGGACACACCCCTTCCTCAGCCAAGCCGTCCTCCTGAAATGTATTAAGTCAAAGCGGGAGAGGTGGCTCAGAGCATCAACAGAAGTCCTCGCAGTGCCTCTGACCGGGAGTTCCTAGGTTTGAGTCCCGACAGTGACAAGATTTTCGACACTAGTTTGTCAGCTAGGTCAAATTCAGTCGCTGCGTGGAGGAGAATTCTAGAGGTCGGCTGCTCTGATTGATTTCTCCGATCACCACCTGGCGAATGCGGAAGTAGTAACGTAACAAACGGGCCACGGACCGCGCGCGATCTTTCCTTCCTTTTCGTTGATCTAACCTCTCCCCTTATACGCACATTAACATGCACTACACTAACACACATGCCGGGAGACCGGTCGGGAGCTTACAGCTGGACCCGACTGGGGCGGTGCCCCGATGGTGGGAGATACCGGGTTGAGGAAAACCCCGCTAGCCGACGGTAGGTCGGACTAGTCATTCAGCGTGGGGAGAAAAACGCCACCTCCCGATGAAAAAGCATGCCTACACTTATGGGACTAATGATCTCAGTAGTGGACGAACCCGGAATCGCTAACAACCAACCAAGTATAAAGCCCAGCTGCAAAGCGGCAGAGGAAGTTCCCACCTCGAGGCACACCGTTTGTGCGTGCTGTCGCATGCTTCCGACACTGCCACGGGCCCCACTCGACATTCACCTCGCCTGCGACTGCCACCCACCGCCCGCCCGTCAAACATGCCTGTCACCGCGGGCCCCGCCCGACGCTCGAGCCAGCACCGGCCGTCAACCATCGTCTCTTGCCAGGCCGGGAGCGGTGGCTCAGAGCATGAATTGGTCACGGCGGAGCCTCTGACCTGTAGGTCCATGGTTCGAGTCCCGACAGTGGCAAGATTTTCAACACTACCTTGTCAGCTGGGTCGAATTCAGTCGCTGTCTCGACGAGAATTCTAGAATCCGGTTACAATGATCGGTAGTTTTCCGTGGTTTCTCCGATCAACACCAGACGAATGACGGAGCAGTACCCTAACAAACGGATCACGGACCGCGTGCGGTCTTTCCTTTCTCTTCCTTGTCCTATCCTCACCCCTTACACACACATTTACACTAACATGCACTACCCTACCACACATGCCGGGAGACCGGACGGCGACTTATAATTTGTCTCGGCTGAAGCGATGCTCCGCTGGTGGGAGATACCTGGTTAGAGAAAACCTCGCTGGTGGACGGTAGGTCGCGGCCGGATCCTGTCATCCAGTGGGGAAGTTCACCGCCACCTCCAGATGAAAAGCATGTACTAAAATTACGAGATTAAAGACCTCAGTAGTTGGAATCACTAGCAATCAATCAATCTATGTCTCTTTCCAGCGAAGGTTGCAGGCCGTCGACACTGCTCCACTGCGCGGCTCTCCGAGCAAGACCGAGAACGGCCGCAACCGCCTCCTCGATACGATTTTGCTTTAAACAGTGATGTGCGAGAAGTCTAAAACAATTGCTTACGATCCGTAATCGTGCCTCCTGCCGATACAACTTTCCCTCTTTACTTTCCAGCAAGCTTATCAGCCTTGAAAAAATACATGTATTGATTTCATTCACATCTTAGAAATCCCGAAATATTTTTGCAATATACAATCTCATCCAATCTTACATACATTTTTTCACTTAATTTCCCCTGATTTCATAGATTCTACAAGATTCTTCTGATCGCATAAAAGGCTGTTACTGTAGCACATTCCCTGCATTTGTACACGCACTGCCAGGAGCGCAACAGCAACACTTACGACACGATGGAACGAGTTGGTATTATTGTTTACTACTAGTGCGGTCATTTGTGCCCTGAACGTACTACATGTTGTTGACTGGAGGTAACGGTGTTCCTACCCCCACTAAAAATGAAATACGGCGCCAACGTACACGTTGTCTGGTGGGTTTTAATCTCCTGGTATCTCCCTCAGCGGGTCATCGCTCCAGTTGTGACACGATCTAAGCTTTTGACTGGTCTGTCGACAATCTTTCGGTCGAAAATCGCCAATTTCCCCAGCAGCATTAGAGTATTTTCTTCACTACGTAATCTCAGTAAGGCGACAAAATAAAAAGGTTGAATTATGAAAGTTCGAAAAGTTAGGATCAGATATTTAAGTGTGTTTCTATAGCTACTCCGTAACGAATTTTTTTCTTTTCCAGGGTTGTCCAGGTGGAAATTTCATGTTAGAATTTTGTCTAATAAGATGCTCCTGGGTTACCGGACTAGTTTAAGATTTTAGTGCCTGTATAGAAGAAATAACGAAATAAAAGCAGAAATTAGAAAGAATCGTGGACAAATCTAGATGTTTATCGCTTGTTTGTTCCAGTGTACGACGAAGTCGGCAACGGCGAACAACAAAGGCCTTCGCAAACACAGTCTTTGGCACGACAACTGCGGTCCGGGCTGCGAAAGTCCAAGTAGGCATTGTTACGGGACGGCTGCAACTCGACTCGTGGAAAGTTTGGGCTCTGCTCCGACCGTGTCCAGGGGGTTAATCCGATTACTGTGCGCCCACAGCGGTCGAAGCGGCAGTGGCAACTCACACAGCGAGGGAGTCGGAGGTAGCGGAATTGGGCGGCGGCGACGACGACGATGACCGCAGAGGATGATGGAGACGCCAACGACGGAGAGGGGATGGAAGAGACGCGGTCAACGATGCAGGCGTCCATGGCGATGGGAGAGGGTGGAAGCCGCATTTGTGGGACGGGCATTGAATGTGGGGGGAAAAGGGAATTGACAAGAATGAGTTGCGTGGAATGATAATCATGATAGTTATGTATTATATAAAGTTTATTATCATTTACATACAAGTATTATTAATTATAATAAAATATAAATATACTATATTATAAGTGCAAACCTACATAAAAGTTTGGTAGTTAGGGTAGGTAGTAGTTGGAAGGTGTATGTTAAAGTGGGAGTGGAGCCGGTGACGATGTAGGAGGGGAGCAAACGTGAGCGGAAGTACAGATGAAAGTGGAAGTGAAGACAAGGGCAAAGGGAAGCATTGTGAGTGGAGAAAGAGGCAGTGATGAAAATGGAAACGTTGACGTTAGTACACGCGGAAGTGCGTGTTCAGATGCGAACATCTGGATGAGGGAATGGAGTTTATGCTTGCGGCACTGACAATAATTGTAGTGATGATTCTGATGCTGGCGGTTTTGGTTTTGGGGATCCTGTTTGACGTCGCGATACATTGATGAGGTAGAAGGGTGGTGGTGATGGTGGAAGGAGTGGTTGTGGTGGAAGGACGGTTTCGTTTGCAACAAAGACACGGCTGAGTTACTACATGGTGATGATGGAGACATTTGACCGAAGAGACAAGATGAAAGGACACAACTAGCCTTCACAACTTACTCGTTCTCTTAACTTTCCTCTCTCGGAATTAAACCGTTTGTTTTTGCAGTCGGTGCTTTATTAGTTCACTTAGGCTTTTTAGTGACAATATCAGAGGATTTCCTCTGTCGTAACATCCAGGCGCTGCTTAAGCGTATTCGATAAATTCTCCCGCTTGCTGCAATACCGCAGCTGCCGTCGAGTATTTCTTGTGGTTTAATTAAATTCTACGCAACAGTTGGTGTCGTATACTCTGGACAGTTTCGAATCGGGTCAGTTCTAGAATTGTTTGTGGTTCATGGATTTTATGTATTGATAGGTTGAAATTGCTATTCAGTAATTTATACACTCTTGAGACAATACAAAAACGAAAATGCTTTCACAATATGAAGCATCTATTGAACAAGATAAATGGTACTCCTCAGTCATCTGCAAAATATAATAAGAAAGTTTTCTTAAATTTTTGTAAAAAAGATGACATTGAAAAATTTATAGACAAATGCAGGAAGACAACTCCATTGGAGATGATGTAAGATGGTAGAAAAACTGGAAATCTTACACTAATCACAACAGAGAAACTATAAGGAAAATTAATGAACACTTATGAGGATCATCAAAAGCATGACTGGAAACCGTATTATTGTCAATAACGAATATAAAGGGCGTATTTCTAAATCAACTTTTCTAAATTCCATAGAAAAATTATATTTACTCATTAAAATTATTATTGAAATATTTGGCTGCTCTTTACTTACTGAGACTACATGCGACATTCCTACTTCATTTAAAGAATTCTGTTGCCAACGTAACAATTGTAAGTTGTCATAAGTCGTTTTGTCAACTGAACGGCGATTGAGGTGCAGAACAATACTGTGTATAATGGCAATAAATTTGGTGAGCTTAGGAAATATTGTGGGAGACAACAAAGGATGTTTCGAGTGGAGTCGTCAACAAAGACTTGCGCTTAAAGATGTTCAATGTCAGTTGCGCGTTGGACAGGCTCAGTATTGCGTTACATCAACCGCATAAGTCCAAGGTCGAAATCTCGTTATGAACTTTAACATGCGTAGCAAGCGTGTGCCGTAGACGTGCTCGGGGAAAATGCTCTTTGGACTAAAATGCGTTGGAAATTATTTGTTGGACAGACTCCATGATGTTTTTTTGTTGATCGCATAGGCCGAAGGTCGGAGCCTCCTAATGAAATTGGACACGCGTAGCGAAGCGTCTTATCGCTTTTCAAAGGTGAGGTGATAAATACGACGCAATTCCGTTCGCGGATATTTGTCGCAGTGCTTACAAAAATACAGTAGTTCTATGTCAACTAAACCAATCCATGTTTCACTTTTAAAATCCATAAGGCTGGTACTATAACGCAGAATGAGCAAAAATGTCTCAGTTAGTAAATAATAACCAAATATTTCATTATAATACCTTTTTTCTATGAAGGAAATAAATACACTATCTTAGTCTCTCTACTCATTATAGGCACATTGAGGAGATGTTCAAAAATATTTCTAATTTGGAATTCTCAGCACCCACTATCTCTAATAAAAAGTCAAGAAAGAAAATGATGCGATGAAACATAAACGTGTTTTTGTGAATTTTCCACTTTCAATGTTACTAAAGAACACCTCTTTCATCTGAGGTGGTGTTAGTAATCTTTTCTTGTTTCTAAGCTTCTTACTAAAGTTTGGCTCTCTTTTCTTGTTTGCGATTAATTAAGCCGAGGAGTTGAATGTAGCACGATGTATAGCGAAAGTTCCTATAATATCTTACCTAGATTTCTTTGGTTTGCCTCACAGTTCGAAAACTTTTTTCATTACCATGTACAGGTATAAAAGCTCTTCCTTTTCGTGTATCCCACGAAAATACAAGATCAGAGAAATCGGGAATATTGCAGTCAACCGAGGTAAGGTGATAAATTTCCGTAGCGACAAGAAATCTGCTTTATAAAAAGTTCGTTAATATTAAAGTTTGGTAAAATCTGTTAAAAAATTAAACTTGCATTACAAGACACCACAATTTTAATGATACTGTGTTCCTCTACAAAGAAATACTAATGCAACAGAGTTATTCCTCAGGTTCGATGACCAATAAAAGTTATCTTTTCGTTGTCTAGAACCAATTACAAATACACTCTGGATGAACTGTTTCTAACATGTCGCGCAATTATATTGTAACACATAAAACTCCGGAAATGAAATAAGATTGCGAGAGTACAACAGGGCCTGCCAGTCTTGGAAATATTTCATTTTATTCGTCATCAACTCAAAATATGGCTGAAAAAAAAACAAACAATATAACTAGTGGTCCTAAAACAGCACGCACTTCATCGCCCTATTTTCACGCTAAATTTTGAAAAAAGTACTCATATAGTTGAAAAATTATGCATGATCTTATTTCAAAATCTGTCTTTAAGGAACAGATTTATAAAGGAAAGAAATTTCTATCTTTTTTATTGTAAAAGGCTCCAAAAAATGTGAACTTTTGCAATTAAAAAGAAACAGGGTTTTCAACGAACATGAGATCTGCACGATTCTCTTAAACGTTCTTTATACTATCCAACAAGAAAATTTAATCAAAATAATGCAATTATTGCACTCTTACATAATTAAGATACTTTCGAACCAATGTTGACAATTTGAAAAGGCTTCAAATTTCCTGAGAAAAGTTTCCATTTGTACTTGGAAATGTGTGTAATATTTTTTGAGAATTTGAAAAAGAAAAGAGCTGGTAATTTTGAATGTCATTTGTGGCATCTTTGTAAAAAACAATTTAATCTTAGCTATTTTGACAATAATCATAAATATTTCGGTGTTTAAGGAATAATTGAATATGTGGGTTAACGGGTGCATCAAGCACAAGTCTTAAAAATCAATCCGGAAATTTATCCACAGCGGCGAAATATTTATTTTTAGTTCACCAACTATTCTGAAAACAATCACCGGAAGAAGTTTTCGAAAAAAATCATCCCATTGATTTGTTGGAAAATACATTATTATGTTGAATTTAGTGACTTTAGACTCTTCGTGAGATCAGTCAAAATTTTTGAAAAATATTGTTTAAAAGGGATATAATTTTGCCCGGTCTTGCCAGGTCGTTAACCTCCTTACCTTTATCCATCAGAACAACGTTTTCTACATATTCTCTTTATAGTTGGTATTTTCCTAGTAGACGTTTGACATAGACATCTGATTAAAATATTAATATCCATTTTGTTTCATGCGATCAGCTCCAAGTTGGTCTCCATCTACCCATTTCTCAGAAGTCAATAAAATAGGTTACCCGTCTATGAAGATTTGCTGATTGAACATCAATGCTTGTATTTTAATGACCAAAATTAAACAGAATTATTACTGTACATTGATAGCTGACAATCGAAGTGATAACACAACTAAGTTGGACCATGAACTATTTGAAAAGTCAATAAAATCGGGTAAGCCGCCTAGGAGATGGTCGTTAAGTATCGTTACTTTCTTTTTCATACAATATATTTTCAAAATTGTATTTTCAATGGTTAATCTACTAGCAAGAACACAGAAGGGAAGATTTAAGTATCAACTCACCCACATGGGGAGAAATAGATTCTGTCAGGGGCAACGCAATCTTTCGTGATCAATGCACGGATGACTGCCGGGTTGCATTCTTTGGAGACAAGGCTGACTTGGACTACATACTTTATTTAACTACCTCCCTATTTATCAATCTATGGATCGTTGATTGCTGACTACAAACATAATATAAGGTCCTAAATTAAGACCTATGTCTTAAAAATAATTAAACTTGGTTGGCCCTTCTAAGAAGAGCTATATAGGGTATAATCTTTCGATATATTGTAGTACAAATGCCCTATTTATTTTTTGTGGCATACTAGTATGACTTCTTAATTCGTTCTACCTCATTATTTGGCGGAACCAGCGTGCTATACAACACCGCTTATGGAAGATCCCTAGTCCACGAAATATTATCTATAGTGACATTCCTTTTCCTTTATTAAGGGGAACAAACAATTTATCGAGAATTAAGAAAATTTCTGATTAATGAAGATATTCGTGAGATAAGAAATTCCAGTATTAATCAATTAAGTTCCTTTTCGCGACATCAACTGTTTTAAACACAATAAAATACTTTAAAATGTAAGAGTTTTAAAGCGTTCGAATCCTTATACCTGACTTCACCTATATAAATACGAAATTTCATGAATCCACATAAGCAAATTTTACGTTTGTTTCCCATAAGCGCATAAATAATAAAATATATTGATGTTAAGTGTACTTGTTTGATAAATGCTGGTATGAAATCGTTGAAATTCCGAATAAGAAGAGGTAGAACCTTCGAAGTTCACCAATGGAACGGGTAATATATCTAGGACAGGGCTGTCAAACGGAGCACGTGCGTGCTCGGAGCCCGCTTGCGCTCAAGGGCAAGGAAAGGGCTCAAGGGCACCCGGGGTGAAGCGAAGTCCGAGCTCCGATTTCTCAGCGCTGCAGAGATGTGCTCATGGCGGGACGCAAGAAATTGTATACCAAGTTTCAGTTCGAATGGGCTCCTGATTTTTTTTCAATAAGCGCGGAGGTTATGCACTTTGTTTAATATGCAGAAAATATTTTATAACAAAAGAGTAGTGTTAAAAGGCATTACGAAATCTTCCAAGGAGACTACAAAAATATTTGTTAAGACGCATTCGGTGTCCTTACACTCCGGCTCGCCTGCTTCAGTTATCTCAGTGGCGGGAAGTGAGCGTCGGCGACTGATAAATAAATGAAGTTTTTCAATAAACGAAGTTTTATTACTGTCGGGAAAGTTATATGGTGCAAAATGTATATCAGCTTGTGCTCACCAAAAGATTTTTGAAACGTTTGAATTTTTTTTTAAGTTTTAGGAAATGTTTGATAAATGTAGTTTTGAATTAGGTAAATGTGTTTTCTAATTCGTGTATTATAATATTACATAATAAATCCGATTTTACATATTTATTACATTTTTTTGTACATATTTTAACGTTTTTACTAACATTTTTCCAGTCTCTATTCTTTATTTGGTATTTTCACATGAAAGATATGCACATGGTATTTATTTCAATGTTTATTTTCAATAATAGTGTCAGTGTTTTTCTGAAATTCTATGTAATACTTATCTTGATTTAGTATAAAATTTGCGTTATATTTATTTTCTTAAGTTGTCATTTCAGTTATTTGAAATTAGTGTTAATAGTTCTCATATACTGCATTCTCTAAGTAGAAATGTGCGTTGTTTCCTTGGTGTAATGATCAATATTTGTATAACTGCAGTTTCTGTTTACAAGCAATTTCCATTAAAAGTTGGGAGAATTTAATAAATATATCTTTATGATATAACTTTGACCCAACTCGCCGCATTCCCACGAAGTTTTCTCACCCTTGCTTCCACCCTCTGACACGAGTGACTTCGGGAAGCTGATATCGCCGCGTGCCCCAAACCTTTGCGAAAGCCATTCGTGTGCTCGTTCGTCTGACGGCCCTGATCTAGGAAGATGATTAACCTTTAATCTGAGGGCAGGAACACAGAATAATACATTGAAGCCCTATTGAGCAGAAGAGTTGACGTTTTGGATTCATAATGCAAAAAAGAAACAAAATAAGTGTCGGAATGGGGAGAATTAAGGGATATCAAACATGAACAAATTGTGTTATAATATCACGTACTTTTTCGTATTAATTCTAATTGTTTTTGTTACATTTAAAAACAGATAGGTCAACGAAAATTATACCTTAGGAATTTTTAAGCGTTCTTTTATTTATCTACGACAAAATGTAAATGAAAAAATGGGGATTTTTTGAGAAAAGTTTATAAATTGTCTTTATTTCAACCCAAAAGTTACGCAAATCCACTTACATTTTAAAAAAGCTGTCATTAAAAACAGATTTTGTTCAGAAAACTCTCTATCACCAATTTTGTAGTTGTATGAATACGCCCCAAAATTTTGAACTTTTGCAGTTTTCGAGAATTCAAAGGATTTTACGAAAAATTTACCTATGGCATTTTGCACAGCATTTTTGTCTATCTGTGAAAAACATTTAATTTAATAACTGGAGACCATTTTAAAGAAAATGTTGAAGATGTTAAGTCGTCAGGTACAATCAGAATATTCGTTTCAAATTCGCAGGGCCACGAGTTTGGACAGATCGATCGGGGAAGATCATTTTTGGAGAAAATGATCTGAACTTAGGTACTAGCGTTGACCACGTATAGACTGACGAGCAAACAGACTTTTTGCCGTCATGCAATTTTTCAGTTATTAAGGACACAAAACGTGTATTGTAACTATACATGTTAGAAGTAATTTATTACGTATAGAAACAAGATTTACTCACATTTTTAATATCAATAATCCACTCACCGATCTGTTCTTACTAAAAAGTAGCATATTTTCGCTGCAGCATTACAACACTGTCTTTATATCATAAGTAGGTAGTATGACGTAAGAGTAAAGATTGGTCAATATTTCCTTATTGAGTGACATAATCTAGCGGCTGACCTAAAGAGAGAGACTAAATTCAGTTTCATTCATCGCGAACGATGCAGTTGTGAAAAAGAAAGATCGACCAACTGGGCGGAAGTATCGGGAGGCACGTGGTTGGCACTGCAGGGTCAAGCGCGCAGAAGAGGTGGGAGGGATCGCGGGGCGCGGAAAAGGCCGCTTATCGAGTGCGGGATCGACGCGCGAATGCCGAGCACCTGATGCAGATTGAATCGCACGCTCGGAAATAAAGCGTGGCTGTCGCCGCCAACTGTCCGGCCCCACGCCCCGCCCGCGCCGGCTGCCCGCTTCGTTCGTTCAGAGGCACTGCTCGCCGCGCCGCACCAGCCCCCTCCCCCTGCGGGGAGGCTACATTCCAATACCGCTGCGCACGCGCAAAGGAAATCATCAGCTCCTGCCGGGACACGTGCACACAAACACCCACCCGCTCAGGAGCACACACAAACACATGTATTCAGTCACATCGACCGAACATAGAGTAATAGACACACACCTACTCATTTACTTTCTTTATTATGATCGTGAGTTCCTAATCTTTTTTTTTTATTTCCACCATACTACACACGTATGTAGTAATGAGAGAGTATTGTAATGCCGTAGAGGAAATAGGTAACTTTTCGTCAGAAGAACTTGTATTGTACGGCACTGGTATCGAAAAGGTGGATAAATCTTGTTCCTATGCAGGGAAAATAATTTTCTCTAAAACGTTGTGAAGTCAGTTTCCACATTTTGTGAGTTCTTGATACTGAAAAACTGGTTAACCGTAAACGTCTGTGGCCAAAACTGTTTAGATGATTTTCTCCCAAATTAATTTTATGATTATCTTTCCCTCGGATAGACTTACAAAAACGGCTCAGGTCTCATATTTATTGAACTCTGAATTTTTTGAAAATCCAAAATGTTACAGACAATGCCAGAAAATATGTGATTGTAGCACCACTAGTTAAATTACTAGAGATGACGAAATTTGATGAATAGGTGATGATGATGAATGATGATGATGACGATGGAGAAATTGTGGAATGAGATGCAGAGGAAACAGGAAAACTGAAAAACAGGAAAACATTCGCTATGGACCAACTAGGGATTTGAACCCGTTACCCCAAACGTGGAATGTGAGCGATCTGATCCCTACACCGGAGGTCGCCTCTAACACACAGACCGAGAGTGACGCGCACAGCGACTCACAAGCGTACGCACGGCAGTCGCCGCCGGGGGAATCGCGTCGGCAGAGGGGCGCGCGGCTGGGCGTCGGCGTGTGGGAGGGGCGACGAGTCCCCCGTCCGGCAAACAGCCCGCCCTCGGGCGCCGATGCTCATCGCCCGCTCACTTCCGCCCTCGCCGCGCCGCCCGCCCGCTTCAATAAACCAGCGAGAGGGCGAGTACCGTGGAGCGCAGAGCGCGCGCGGACGTAGGCGGACGCGAGCGGAGGCGGACGTAGGGGACGCGAGCGGAGGCGGACGTAGGCGGACGCGAGCGGAGGCGGACGTAGGCGGACGCGAGCGGAGGCGGACGTAGGCGACGCGAGCGGAGGCGGACGTAGGCGGACGCGAGCGGAGGCGGACGTAGGCGGACGCGAGCGTAAGCGGACGTAGGGACGCGAGCGAGGCGACGTAAGCGGACGCGAAGCGGAGGTGGACGTAAGCGACGCGAGCGTAAGCGGACGTAAGCGGACGCGAGCGGAGGCGGACGTAGGCGGACGCGAGCGGAGGCGGACGTAGGCGGACGCGGGCGGACGCGAGCCTAGGCGGACGTAGGGGGACGCGAGCGAGGCGGACGTAGGGGACGCGAGCGGAGGGGACGTAGGCGGACGCGAGCGTAGGGGACGTAGGGCGCGGGCGGACGCGAGCGTAAGGCGGACGTAGGCGGACGCGAGCGTAGGCGGACGCGAGCGTAGGCGGACGCGAGCGTAGGCGGACGTGGACACTCGCTTTCTCCCACCAACTCCAACGCCGACGCGGGCGCGGGCGACCGCTGCACACCTGCCAGTTAAATAAATCAAGGCGCTCTCGACTTGGCTGTTCTCTGCTCGGCGCGGCCCCGCGTGATAACGGGATCGTAATTCAGGTTAAATGAAGCAAGCGAGCCAGCAGACAGGCGTACGCTGGAAACCGGAAGGAACGCCGCTCGTGTTTCGTCGTCCTGAAAGCAGAGGTGTTGGATCTGGGAAAGCCGGCGTTTCGTGCGATACGCGTTGCTTTGCTCGGCACTGTGATTTATTACATATTATTTATATTAATAGAGATTAAATAATTTATAACATTATATTTATAATGTATATTGTATATTCCATATAGAGTGTCTCGAAATAAATGTTTTAAACTTTTAGGGCATGCAAAGGTGTCGAAAATTACCCCTTTTGCCCGATGAAAATGTAGTGGTAAATTTCATATAAGAAAGTTAGACACGTGACATTCCCCTGATTTCTGGGCAACTCCTTACTCATGTTCAGTGAGTCACTTTCTGATAGAGTCGAGATTACATGAACCTAACGTAGTACACCTTTACATACGGAGTAACGTAACAATCAGTTGCAAATGTCACATGTATAAATGAATATAAGTCCATTACCCGCAATTTCACGTCGTATATTCTTTGGAAAAGGGGATGATTTTTTAATTCTCTGTACACCCTACAAATTCGTAACTTTTATTCTGAGACTCCTGTATTTATCTATTCCAGTACAATGAGCACGCCGTATGCGTACATCTTATGGGCCTGAAAGATGTCTGAGGGGGTTTTGTGTTGTAGAATAAAGTTTCATATAATCAAGAATCCACATCATCATGTTTACACTCTTCATGAGGAAGAAAAATGTACACTTTTTGTCCGATAGAAAGAAAATGAAATTGATATCAATTTTAGTACTTCTGGATAAAGTAAACTTTATGTAGCCGTACGCGTTTAAGTCTCCACGGTTTGACAAACTTGAGAAATAAATCTCCTTTTAACTCTGATGCTAGTGCATTTCTAGATCTTTTTTTCCGAAACCACTCTGATCCATATGACGCGAAGCTTACGCAACCTTCTTATGCTCGAAATATCATAAGAGAGATCTTTGTGTTTGGAGGGTCCGTCTACCGAATCTGTCGGTTCGTGGAAAATACTCGGACGTTATCTCATATCTCCGCTCCAATGTCACAATTCTAGAAAATCTGCTGACTATCGTTGAGAGTAATTCATTTCACGTTAATAAACATTCGCGCCTGGCTCGAATTTATCAAGTGTAATAAAGGGGAGAGTATTTTTCCACATGGACTGTAAAAACAAATCCTGATTTCCGAGAGGCGGAGTGCACAAACGTGTTTTATTTCCAGCGTGAAACTAGTTGTCATTTCAAATAACAAGAGCTAATCTATTTTTTCGCGGAGCTGGCATCAATCGATTGAATTAATGTTCCCCGGGAAATTTTGCGAGCTGATCAGGAATCATGACGAACATTTTTTCGCATGCCTAGAAACTTTTACAATCATATTTGCGACTGTTCAAACATAGTTTATATGACCAATTACATGCAAGAAGTGCAAACAAAATTTATTACTGTGAAATTTATTTGTGAAACTCTTTATTTCGTAAAAAATTTTTTAAAAACATTCTAATTACAATATTAAATTTTTTTTTTAATTTTAAAAAAATTCCTAACAATTTACCAACAAATTTGACATTTAATTAAATACGATGAAAATCAATTTATTCAACTGTTATTGAAATTAACCTATTCAACTAAATTCAATAGAACAATCTTCACAAATAAAGATTAAATTTGTATAATATACATTTATGAATGACTAACGTCAGAACTACTAATTATAAATTCAACATTTGATGTAAAAAATATTGAGAATCAAAAAATGTTCACCGAAACTGATATTTACTCGTAAAATGCAGAGTCCAAATTTTGGTCACATTTCCAATTGAAATAAATCATTTGTGAGGAATGAAGCTGTATATAAAAAGCAGTCTAGTGACTTATTACACTGCGGGGACTTTCCATTCCTTTTTCAATGTACCAACGGAAGTCCATTATGAGGAATGAGGCTATAAGGAAGCAGGCCACAATCTACATACAAACGTTGGAAGACCTTGCCCCACTCTTTTTAAGTGAGAAGGAGTTTTGTGTTTTAAATGCACTACCTTTGTCGGAAATTATGTGATGTTCAAAAGGCGTCCGATATAATTTTTTAGCACATTTCAATTGCGAAGGACCTTGACAAGAAATTTCTAATTGTGTATTGTACTACTGTTGATTTAAGTTTCCGATATATTTTGGCACTGGAGATACGTGCAATGAAGTTTTGTTACAAAATTTCCATTAAAAACCATGTTCATTTCTCTACTAAATATCATACGGTGGCAGAGAATTAATTGCAGAGCTAATAACACTCGGGAACAAGATTTTTACCTCCAAGCAGGTAGACTGTAAAATATACTCAATTTTATACGTAGATTACGAATATCACAATATAAACGTCATATCGCGTCACCGTTTTTAAATATACCGTATATTTACACTGTGTCATACCGTATTTTGCTATTAATGCAAATACACTTAAATTGCACCTATAAGACGTAGAATCAGCAAACATAAAATCTACTTAAAAATAAAGTATTTGTTCAGTTCATCTATGCCACTTTCATGAGATATCAACAAAATTTGACTTTCGTGAGTTTTTCTTTTTACATTCTGTGATCGAAGATTGCCGTCTTTATTCCCGCGTCTGGTAGTCGCGCTCAAGTTAGAGTACGTCTTAGTGGTTTACTAAAACCACTAAGTACCTACTAAGATCTTAGTGCTTTCAGTGGATGTTTTGAAAACAAGTTACGAGTCCCCTCACATTTCCTTCTGCGCATCAGTCACCAAAACGAATTATTTTGCCCTTTACCTTATCGCAGGTATACAAGTATCCAACAGAATCAGTCTGCGTCATGCGGAATTATACCCGCAGTGCGCGTGAAGATCGTGTCTAGTTTGCGTGTGTTTGAAATACATTAATACATTACAGTTCTGTGTTTTTTATTCAGTGAAATTCGCCACATCATCTGTAGCATTGAATCGGTTTAATAAAGTGCAAATCGTCATTTCACATCGAAAGTATGCGAATCAACCCGATAACGTCTGTTACGTTTGTGGATCCCGTTTGTACTCCCCGATTTCAAATGAAATTACAAAACTAGCGTATTCTTTATACTTTGGCTGTAGTGTTTGGGATCAGAACAAACCATGAGCTGCTCACCGGTGTTGTGTCACCTGTACATCGCATCTAAGGATGTGGTTGTATGGAAAACCCAAATCATTGTAAATTCGCTCTACCAGTGTTGTGAAAAATACCAACAAACCATTTCAATGTCTGCACATTATTGCACGAATATCCGTATTCCATTTATAACTTGTTCTTACCTGATATGAAGCGTGCTCATAAACTTTTGTAGTAATATATGAGAGTGACAATGCGAAAATTAGTATAGGATTTTGTTTATTTCAAATACGAAATATGTTCTTATCCTTTGAATCTTGCGTGATAGAAACATTTTATAATTATTTTCGAAATTAGCGTGATCGTTTCGTTTGAAATCTTCTACTTTAATCCAGGAGGTACAAAACACATTGTTCTTGTTCCCTAATGTAATGAATCAAATCCATTTCTCATGTAATGAAGTTGAGAAATTATTTTATTTACATTGATAATATTGTATTATTAATTGTTTTCTTGAGTTTGTTTTTAAACTTTTTCTAAGAATAAACGATGGTTCTTAGTCCCTTCTATTACATCACAACCCAACCACATCTAGAAACTTATTAGTATATTTTGTGCAAAATCAAAGGAAAAGCAATCATATAATACATAGTAGTAACTTCTGCATTCCTATGCATACAACATAAAGCGAATCAAAAATATAACGTATTGCTGCCAACAAACCTATCGGCGAAGCGTCAGCTCACTTAACACGAGAATCTTACGTAGCACCGTCGGCGACGGTCGCCACTTTACCTAAATGCGCATTTTGGATTTGCCGCAGACGTCAGCGGTTTCAGGGCTATTACTTTGTAGTAACCTCCAATACAATCTTCCCAGTATGGAAGAGCGAGTTTCATACGAAGAAAAATTAAAGACCTGTTATGTCAAATGTAGAAAATTTGAATTATTGAATGCATGAATGTAAGAAATATAAATTGTCAAATCATTGCTTACATCGAGATAGTATAAACTGTTAACGTTTTAATATGACACATGAAACATGTTTTCATAACTTTTATATGCCTACTTTCGATAGGTTATCTGTTTTTAAATACTTTTAATATGCTAAAATATTACATAATTTTACGAAATACACCTGTGAAATTTAAATTGAAATGAATATTTCTTACATAACAATATTATTTACTTGCTTGGATGTTTTTAAGCAAATAATATAAATATGTTTTGTGATATATTAGGGCAATCTCTTGACGAAAACGAAATGAGAAATGCAGGAAGAATGTCACAGACGTGTCGGGACTAACAAGCTTTTCTTAAATTGGCGTTCATTTGATTCAATTGGGCTTCCTTAGAGATAAGCTGAAGTCGGCCAAGAGCTCTTCGCCAACATCCGCCTCTAACAAAGGATGCCATTTTTTTTAAAACATGCCAATTTTTCTTGAAATTCACTGAAGCTACTGAATGTAGCGTGAAGTGTATGCATTGCCGTTTATAAATATAAATATCATATTTTTAAATGATTGGAAAGAATGCTTTTTTTAGAAAAGTAAACTTTGTTATCTTTGTTATTAAAAGTCATTTGAAAAATACTGATTCAAAACTTCAAAATAAACATAAAGCAATTACAGTCACAAATTTCTAAATATCTGTTTACAATCATTCAATGATTTTTCAGGGAGTGATTATACGGAGCATTTTAAATTACAAACTTAAAATTTGAAAATGCTTTATGTGATGGATTGAATTAAAAATATTAATCGGCTTTTAAAGTAGATGCTTTCAAAGATATTTTGCAAATTGCAAAAATATTTCAACTTTGTATTTAAGAACCTACATTTAATAGTCCAATCAGATTATCTCATACCATATCAAATCATCTACACTGAAACTATTGTATTTATTAAAAGAGAGTTCAGATTCCTACCTAACGATTTTCATTAACTACTCTGACATTTCGAAAATTGCAAACGCTCAAAATTATTTGAACTTGTACCTATATTACATTATTAGAAATACATTTTTATAATGGCCTATTATTCAAAATTAGGCCATTAAATACTGTCAAACAATTTTTTTCAAAAGGTGAGACTTTTTGCGTAAAACAGATTTCCTCTAAACAGAAAAACCTAAGTAAAACATATTCTCTCAAAACGGCTCCCAATTTTGTTTTTATAGGTATGTTTTCTCGAAAAAGTTTTCGTAATACTACGGTAAAGTTCCGGTTTTTTTAAAACTTAAATGTTCATAATTGCAAAATGTCCTTTTCAACGCCTTCAATATTGAGATTAGATATTATACTAAAAAATAAATATACTTCCCCCATTAGAGATTTATATCATATCATGTACAATTTTCCATCATTTGAGTGATTTCGACCTATGAGTTTTATATAATTTATTCAAAATGCATGGAAAATAATCCTACGATATTTAAAATATAAATGGCAATATTTATTATTTACGAGTTTTTCTACGTAACGGACTTAGCCTGACTGTGCAAGTGTGAATTGATATTAAATTCATCACACTTAATTTTAAGATATTTGAAATTCAAACAACTAAAATATTATTTACATCTTTTCTATGTAACGCTCTACACCAGGAATTGATGTGAGTGTGCAAGAGGGGGTTGATACGTAGCCGCATGGAAGAGCTCCGGTAAACAGCGCCTCTGAATGGCCTGGCCGCAGGGCGAGCGCGCGGGCGCCGGGTGAACGGGAGGCGATCGTTAGCCGCGGCGATGCGCAGGGCCCGTGCTCCTGGAGCGCCGATCGACGGAGCGACTTTGAAGGTCAAGTGGGGCACGCTATCGCGAAATCTGGCGGCGGACCAATCGCAGCGCTCGTTAAAGTGCCTTCAGACTTCTCCCGCGTTTCTCAAGTATCGAGATTACTAAATTATTTGTGCGGACTTGCCGATTGTCGTGAACGCATCAGTCTCCGGGAAAGAAAGCAAAAGGACTACTTTAGTGGATGGATGGATGGATTAGTGAATAAGCGAACGAGTTGACAGAAGCGTGCGGCGGAATGCAGTGAATATCAAATGGGCGAACGAACATTTGAAGAATCGGAGGAAGGGATAATGGAAAGCGAAAGCGGACTGGTTAAGTGATTACGATAAGAGACCACTCGAGTGAAAACGACCACTTACAATAATCAATAATATTCACAAAGAGAAGCAAAAGCGTTGCTGGATGAAAGAATAAACGAACTGTGCATGCAAAAAATAGGAAATAGAATCACGTTGATACTCGAGGAACTACGAAACGCATAAATAAATTAAAGTGAAAGGACATTTAAAAAAATTAGAATGAAAAATCTTATTTTGGCTATTGACATAATGGATTGAGTATTTGGTTATCAATTTCCTGACAAATCAATTCAATTGCCCATATGGGTTTTAGAGGAAGTAAAATAAATATGAAAGGCTTCGATGAAGCAATTTGTTTCTTTCGAATGTAGTATTGTACTATGTGTATTTTTCTACCTATTTTTCCTGTTTATTGTAATGAATTTTATATTTCTTGTCTCCGAGCTTTCCCGACGCGGGTCACAGCTGAAAGGGTTGTGTTTGAGCAGTTTTGTGTAACTTTTTGGAGCGCGACAGCTTCTTTCGCGTGATCCCTTCACTTTCGCCGAGAACAGCGCATTCAGAAGGCGGGAAACGGGTATTGTCTTCATTGACCCGAGCACAGTGGTGGTCACGGTGAACGTGTCGTGCCGTGGGATTCGCTCGGCGGTGGTTATTTTGAACCTCCCCACCTCCCCGCTTTGCCTTCTCTCCGCGTGCCCCCGACCCCGCCATTTCGCGTCGCTCCCCTGCCCTCACCGCCCGTTTCCTCGCCCTCGCCGGCGAGCGCGTTCGGCGGGCGGGGCGGTGCGGGTGGAGCGGGGTGGACGGATCGGGGCGGTCATAGCGGGATGGGCGGGGCGGGGTGGTTGGAGCGGGGCGGCGGGGGGCGAGCAGGGCGGAGCGAGGCGAGCGGGGCGGTGCGGGCGGGGAAGACGGAATGGGTTCGGTGGCGGGGAGGAGAGTGGGTGAGAGATGCGGGGCAGAGGGCGGAGCGGAGAAGCGCTAGGCAAGGAGTCGGCGCCGATCGGCGCTCCCGCTGCATTGCGAGGTGAGGTGGGAGAACCGGCGTTTCCGCATTCGACTGCCCCTCGGGCGACTTCAATGCCCTTCTGCCTCCCCGCGCCCCGTGCCGCGGCTTCCTCTCGCTCGCGCACACAGCGAGCGCTTGTTGGCGTAGGTTGTCGCCTTTGCTTTGTTCCCTTCAACAACCACCTCCCGTTATCAGAGTGAACAAACTGAAACAGTTCCTGCCACGTAGTTATTCTTTCACTTGTGCTGTCATTTTGTGTAGTCGCATATTTCCCTCTTTTGTATTAATTCACTTGCTTTCAGCTCTGCAGTTACTCAACCTCTGAGATTGCGCCTTACCATCTCCTCCCTCACCTAAACTATTTGCATTCCCCTTCGGTTAACTCTTTATTTTCATTCCTCGAGCTGGCTCTATTGCCTAACTAGAGTTGTAGTTATTAGTGGCCATCCTCTCCATTTCGTTGTTCTTTTCGTTCTAAGATTCCTCTCTTTTTAAGTCAACTTTTTCAGAGATTCACCTTACCAAACTTCTTCGGCCCCCTCAACCTTCTCCTTTCCTACCTTCCATTAAAAATCCGTCCTCTCGAGGTTATCCTCTTGTCATTCCCATTGACGGGTGCGTTTCTCTCGCAATGCAGTCGCCGCGCTTCGGCTCCCGCGCCTCGGCCTCGGCCAGAGCACCTCCGCGCCGCTGCCGCGCTCGCCACCCGCGCCCATTGATTGCGCCCTGGCAGGCAGCAGCGCGGGCGGCGCGGCGCGGCAGGGCACGGTCGATGCGCGCGCTTCCGCGTGTTCCAGCGCGCGTCCGCCGCCCCTCCCCGCGCCCCAGCTACCCCTACGCGCACCCGCCACCCGACACCTCCGCCGCCCCATTCTTGCCACCTGACCACGCTGCCCGCCGCCCCGACACGCGCAGCCCTCCCCCCCCCGACTTCGTTGCCGCCGGCCCCGTCGCCCCCGACCCCACCGTCCTCGCCACCATCGACGCCCCCGCCATCCCCAATCACACTGACCGCGTTGTCATCGGCATCTCTTCCGCCCCCGTCCTGGCAACACCTGACAAACGCCTACCCCGCCCCCCGACCGCACCCTTCCCATCACCATTGGAGTCCCAGCCGCCCCCCTTGCCTCCGACGACGACCACGTCGTCCCCGCACCCTAGCATTAGCGTCCATATCTTCATTTCCCCCCAGCATCGGCCTCCCGCCGTGGCAGACAATGCCGTTTCCGACCCATCCCCCAACCGACCCCTATCGAACCTGTCCCCGCCCGGCGCCCCGCTGTCTCCTGAAAATGTCGTTCCCGTCACCTGAACCGCCTCTACCGTTCGTCTTTGCTGTTCCCATCCCCCGACCGTCCTTACAGACCTCGCAACCCTCGCAGTCCTTGCCATCCCCCGCCCCTGCTGACCGACTGCCGGTCGGCTGCCTTGACCCCGAGTCGGCTGGCCAGCATTGGCCACAGCCCCGAAGTACGGCCGTGAGGTGGATGTGAGGGCCGTAGGTGGAGAGGACTAGGGCTCCGAAGAAGCCCAGAGAAGATTCTCTGTACGCGGTCGTTGGAATGCTCGCTCAGTTCATTGATTAATTCGTCGTTTCCACGGAAAAACGTTTGAGCGTTTCATAGTGAAGGTTGAATTGCGTATTATTGAGGTAAAGTAATTCTAGAGAGCCATGTTAACCCACTTTTACAGTCATTTCAGTCTGAGCGTACAATTATTTCGAGATTCCATCTGTTAGAATAGAAAAATGTGCTATCAACTATTGACTTATAAAATACTTTTTGTGTATACATAAACTGAGTTAATGGAATAAAATGTTTTCTATTATTTATTTAATATAATGAAACTAATGATATTAGGATCAGAACTTACTTTGTACCTCAAGGTGTACTCCGAAACCACTATAAGAATAAAGTGAATTACACAAGTTTTGCCTGAAAAAATGTTCATCACTGAAGTATTATTAAAACGTCATGAAAAGAGTAGGAACGACGGCGCACTTCCAGCTACCTAAACCTGCACTGAAAAACAAAACTTCTATGCAGCTCAGTGGTCGGGTTGTCTTTGAGGTTAGGTACCAATTATTACGAGAATGGAATTTATGAATATTTAAAGGGATGTAATGCGTGCTGCAATTATAAAGACTGAGGCTCATTCATCAGGTACGGACACATTCAATGATGGATGTGTACCAAATATTACAAGAAACCTTATAATAAAATTCATTTGTGTTGAGTTCTGACACCGAGTTAGTATTTTACCAGTCTCTCTTCGTTAAATATTAATTAACTGCCAATATTTATATTACAATTCATGTTCCTTTTTCTGTTTTTGTGTTTCGCCAACATTTTCACCTAACGAGGCTCAGGTTTTTCAAAGTAAATTATTTATTCGTTTGGCCGCAAGGCTCATGCTATTTTTTTGTACATATAGATATTTAAACGAGTGAGCAGAAGAGTAGCTCAGCAGTTCAATATCTGTACGATATGCCTTTAATCTCACTACACACACCAGTACAAGCACTGACACAATTCTCGAATCTGATTCATTCACTGCTGCCCTTCACCCATATGGAGCGGCACGGATGCGGAGCGATGACATCTCCCCCTCCACAGGACTGGGTTTCAGTTGAAGTGGAAAATTGTCAGACATCGAAGAGTAACAGGGGCTTGATACCTCTCTTCGGGAGAAATGCACTCATGTTCATCGGGTTGCCTATGTGGTCACAACAAGGAAGAATATGACAGAAATACTCAATTGTACAGGAATAAAAATGCAATTCTAAAACAAAGTTCAAAATAAAAAATAAAACCCTTAAAAGTAAGTTCATCATCAATGATAATGAACTTAGTTTAAAAGTAATAAAATTTGAACAAACATTAATTTTTTGGGAATAAAATGGGAAAGAATTCACGTAGCAATCTCTTACTTTCTAGTCTTACTTCGTAAGAAGAGACAGTATTATAATTGTGCGTCAGAAATCGGAGATTTTTCGACAAAAAACTTGTTACCGGACCCTGGTAAACAAAAAGTGGATAAATGTTGTTCCTATATGTAGTAAATCACTTTCTCTAACACTCTTGTTTAATCAGAATTGTGCGTCCTTGACACCGAAAAATCGATTGACAGCAAAACATCTGCCTGTCAATCCGTCCATCTGTGTGTGGTAAACGCTAGGGACCGAGGTCCTGTGTGTTTGAACTGGATATTTTGATTTTCGGAGCTACTCTGTATATGAAGCCTCAACATCATTTTCTAAAAAAGACTCAATTTTTTAAAATTAAACTTTGACCTCGGTTAAAAGAAAACGCGTAAAAGAGTAGTCAAGATCTTAACATGGAAAGTATTTTAATACCGCATGCTGTAATGCCAAGTGCTCATTTGACTAATTTTACGATCTAGACATTGCTCTTCTCTACAACTCTGTTTTACATTTTAAAATTCCTTCTGTAAAATACAATATAAATATTATTAATTTCACATATTTTTTGCATCTACAAATGAAAAAAATGCAACAGAATGGAAGTACTTTGATGAACGATGGTGTGCATAGTAGTATTGATGGATCCTCGAAATACCGCTATATTTTTGCTCCGATATATATGTTGCCGCAAAACATTCTCTGTAGCTCACGCCAATAGTTATTTATTAGCGGATTAATGGAAAATAGTGTGCAACGCTGCGTCACCACTCTTCCAGAGAGTATCAATGTTACACGTATGAATGGACGGGCAAAGAAGCATTTAGTTTGTTTCTATCAGTTTGTTCCATTAAATGAGCTCTTTATTATTCTTTCATGAAAATGCGTTAATAACCTATAATTTTGTTTTTATAGTCAACTAATTGACACAACCGTTAAATTCATTAATGAAACATTAAACATTCTATGACAAATGACACAAACCGTAACAAGGTCATTAATTAATGCACATGTACCGTACGGGCTTCCAAGATCTATTTCATATTGGAATCTTAGAGTTCATCTCAACGAAAAGCAATTATTATCTAGAATGGTGCAGTTATGAATACATTCGAGTAAACTTGTATCAAATGTGTTTCTTTCGTGTAATGTTTTTCACTCATGCACAGGATTAAGGTGGCTCTAAGAGGAAACTTGGGACCACAACTCTCTGATTAAAATGAACAGAATTAAAAGAATATCTTTCCAAACTTTATACGTTTTGTGACTTACTGTAACATTGTATATTTAAAACCACTTTCAAATGTACTATTTTAAAAGATGGCATTGACTTCTAGCGAACCATTTCTCTAGAAACATAAAAGGGTTTACTGGTCAATTCTTGAAGCTTTTGTAACAAGTAAACGCTGCACAGTTGTTAAGTTTCGATGAATGTTTACAAATAATTATTTTTTATAAATTAATTTTTTTAAAAGGCAAAATTTCTATCATTTTAATTTGTTTGTAGTTTTTAATATTTAATAAATGTGTTTCCATTCTAAATTTTCCAGTAGTCATCCTAAGCACAAGGAAAGTTCATCCGTGAGATTAAACTCATTACATTATATGTTTTATTTACATAAAATATTTAATATGTGGAACAGTAGAGTTCCTAAATTTCCAAGTGATCTCGCAGAGTTAACGAATTCTTTGCTATTTTATAGGCTTGTTTAATTTTACGTGGGTGCAAATATACATTTCATCAACCTTCGTTCCTCTTCATTACATTCATAAATTCGAATTCTAGCCCTCTTTCCTACATTCCCCATTGCTATTGTAAAATTACTTCTTACGTTTTTTATGGTATGCATGTTCGGTAATTAACTCAAACAATTCGATACACACAACACAGGCCTTCGCGGGACGTTTCGCGTGAGCACGCAAGCATACATTCACGCACAATCAACAGAATCTACGTCCAGCATTCCGTTTTTTAAAACACGGAACGAACCATGATTCGTGATGGAGGTGGTCTCGTTTCGTATCTTCCGCTTTTTGCTCTGCGGAACACAAGCCGAGTTAAAAACGCTCGGCGTAATCGCTCTACTTTTACAACGCGGACGCAGCGACGCACATGCGAGATTGAATACCCGAAAACGAAAACCGTGATGCGGGTGGGGACTCGGGGGGCGGGGGGGGACGCGGGGGGACGCGGGCGGGGGAGGGGACGCGGGCGGGGGAGGGGCGCGGGCGGGGGAGGGGACGCGGGCGGGGAGAGGACGCGGGCGGGGAGGGGACGCGGGCGGGGAGGGACGCTGGCGGGGAGGGACGCGAGCGGGGAGGGACGCGGGCGGGGAGGGACGCGGGCGGGGAAGGGTGCGCGAGGACGAGAGTGTGGCCATAAAAGAGTGACAACGACGCCCGCCGCTCGGGCGAAGCGCCCCAACTGCCGCACCCTGCGCTGCGTCAGCGCTCGCCGGGTGGCCGCCGCCCGCGCTGCGCTGCGGATCCGGCTGAGGCTGCTGCCCTGCGGCCGCGCCGCGTGTGGCCGGAGAGCGCTCTTCAGCTGGGGAGGCGCACATAGTCTCCGGCGCTTAATGCCGCAGCAGTCCCACACATCACTGCCCTCCAGCGCTCCGTCATGGAGCAGCTATCGCGTTTCAACACGCACGGGTTCGCATCCCACGTACTGATTGTGGAATGTGTGGTAGGCAAACGGTTTCTTGGTTTTCACGAAATTCCCCATCTCCCTTTTTGGATTTTCGATCTCCAAACATATGCTTCTGTCTACAAGGTGCGCTTTCATGGAGCAGATAACGAGAGGAGGTTGGATCTGATCCTGCCAATATTTTATTTGTTATAAAAGATTTTTTGTCTCCCTTTCTATTTTATTACGTTGTCCCTTTTTGTAAATTATAAAAGTATATCTTTTGTTAGCTTTATTGAAAAAATATAAAATTATTAATTCCGAATTAAGAAATACAAAAAATAATGACCCTTTCGTTGCAAGGAATTGAATGCGCTTACAATGCGACAAATAACTTTCTAAATCAACTTTTATATTACACTTTTAAGAACTATGTATTCTCAAGAATGAAACAGGATTCACAAACAACTCTTTTGTGTTCTGCACACACAATTCTTTGGAGCATGATGCAGTATTCATTACTGCTTCTACTCGCTTGTCATAATTGATCAAAGACGTCCATACTTGCTGTATCATATAGTAAAATTCTATGATTTGTGGTTCCACAGAATCTTTATTTGCGTTCCCAAAATGGTGCATTGAGAATAATAAAAGAAATCCTATTTTTGATTGATTGATTTTTTCGTGTTTCCGGGCACGTCATTAGTCCGGGCTTTGGTCATTAGTCCCGTTAGTGTAGTGACTGTTTTTTTCTCGGGAGATGGCAGTGATCTTTCTCCGCTGAATGGCGAGATCCGGCGCCGACCTACCGTCGGCTAGTGGGGTTTCCCCCTAACCAGGACTCCCTCACCAGCGGGGCACCGCCCCAGCCGGGACAAGCTCGAAGATCCCGACCGGTCTCCCGGAATAAGTGGTAGTGTAGTGGATGTTAGTGTAAGTGTGTGTGTAAGGGGAGATGAGAGGACAAGGAAGAGGAAGGACAGATCGCGCGCGGTCCGTGGCCCGTTTGGTGGGGTACTGCTCCGGCATTCGCCTGGTGTTGATTGGAGAAACCACGGAAAACTACCGATCAGAGCAGTCGGCCGCTAGAATTCTCCCCCAGACAGCGACTGAACTCGACCTATCTGAAAAGCTTGTGTCGAACATCCTGCCGCCGTCAGGACTCGAACCTACGACCTCCCGGTGAGAGGCGCTGCATTGACATCAATTGATGCACTGAGTTACGGCTCCCGGCAAATCCTATTTTTCTTTATACATCTCTTTATAATATAAATCGAAAATATAGAACTATAGTTTTTGAATGTTTACTATGAAAGGAGGTATTTCTGTTTTAGTTTCTTTAGAAAAGTGGGAAGACTAAAATCAGTTATCTGCAGTGATGTTCCTGTCGGTCTTGTAAAATGGCTTCTTGGGCTTCAACACTATTCAGGTGGCATTGATGCAATTGAGTCTGTGATGTTTCTTTCTCTGTCGGTCAATTTAAGGTTCACTCAGGTTGTGGAGACCAGAATACGAAGTAAGGAATGTATGTCGTTTTTGCTGCATAACTGCTTCTATAAAATTAGACTATACTGAGCATCATAAGGAAATATACATTAATTTTAACAGTGGTATTTAATGTATTATTTACCATTTGAACTGTATAATTCTAAAAAATATGTAATAAGTATTGTATCGCAGCTTCTGGGTCAATGACCACCATCTCGATCAGGTTTTTCGTCCAGTTTCCTTGATCCATTGAGCAAATGCTGAGATGGCTTTTTGTTTTGCTTATGGACATAAATGTAACTTCATTATCTGCGCACAACTTTTAGAATTCAGTGGGAAATATAGTTATTCAAATTATCGTTTCCATGTTGTCGCGGCAGGAAGTATTATTCCTTGACGAAGGACATCATTGATAAGAGCCTCAAATTTATTGCTTATTTATCCTTGAAAGTAGATTTTATTACATGGGAGCAATGTATATTACAATTAATTCAAAATTCAGGTATTCTATGGCTTAGTGTAGGGTTCACAGAATATAGAAAACGTGCAGAGAATTCACTTCTCCCCATAGCATGTCATATACAGTTTTAACCGTTTTTTGATGAGAAAAAAAATAAATATGTGCTAACCCCATGTACCCGAACTCATGTCCGCAAGATCGAGATGCCGCTGGTCAGAAGCTGTTGAGCAAGAACAGATAGACAGGCTGACCCCTTTTATTAGATGTACCCGTGCGTCATCTCCAATTACCAAATCTACTACCAAAAGTGCTACCAAATCTTACATCTTCGAGTTACATTGTCAATTATTTCCTAGTTGCATTTCGAGTAGTGGTGTTTCTGAAGCTACAGCATTGTAGATATTTTTCATTAATATTACTGACAATTTTGACCTATTTGCTAAGAATTTCATTGGACTAGAAGTTTTGTCAATATATTTACCTCTTTGCACATATTCTACGCTAACATTTCATTTCCAATCGGCTACATGGTTTTATGGATCTCGTTGGAATGTGTTTCATTCAATTCACATTTGTTTTCGAATGAATTTACATTACAAAAGACTTACCGGATATGATAAAACAATTACATCATTTAAAATTCAAAGAAAATCATAATATATAAATAGAATGTAACATTAAATATTTACAATTATTAACTTTCAAAATTATTAACTTTCATTTTTTTGCAAATTAATAAATTGTTCCACATTACATGGAAATCACATTTGTGAAAGAATTTTGTACTCTTATTTCATTCGAGTTATAATCAGATTCATACACTTTTGTTCTCTCTTTAGCTATATTTGTTTTGTAATTATCTCCACTCGACCAAGTGCTCTGAATGAAATTGGCTTGTGAAATAAATGCTTTCAAAAGAGTGCATTCAGGTGGTGGGAGCATGGTTTATTCAGCAGCCCGGCTGTTGGCACACAGGGAATCCGGGTGCTGTGAATGACACCCCGAACGATGGAGATGTGGGGGTGAGTGTGTGGAGCAAACTGGGTTTGGTGTGGGCAGGGAGAGGGGGTATGGAGAGGTGGTTGTGAAAAGGAGGGGAGACATGGTATGGGGATGGACGAGCTGCAGGAGAGAGCGCCAGATATCTGGGAAAAGGCGCATTGCAGCGCCGACAACGAAAGAGAGAACGGAGGGGCGCTCTGTTTACAAGGAGCCACGGGAAGGGCAATTGTACACATTAATGCCCTGGTTTGCTGAGAGAGGTTATTAAACCAAGCCACGATTCATAATGTTCTCTCGCAAGCAAACACAGTGAAAGTCGTTCAAACTCGGAATTTGCGTGCTTTTGCCGTATCACCATAATCGTCATTAGAAGTATTCCCCTAAGCGAAAATCTAGCAACCATTTTGCCATGAAGGCTTGTACTCTTCATTAAAATGTTATTGCTGGCGAGTTATGTTCGTGGATGAAATATGTCAAGATAATGAGAACAGAATTATCTCGAACCTTCAGATTATTTTTGTACACTGAACAGAGATACTCAATAGAAATGCAAGACGCACAATGCACTAAGCGCTTAACTTTGAACTACCATTAATAGAGATTACAAATATTGACAGCAGTAAAGTGTCGCGTAAATAAATTCTAAATCAGTGGGTCATACGTTTAAATATTGCCGTTATTTTCTTCCAAGTTATTTGCCTTCAGAATTCTCATTTTTTCTGAGAGTTATAACGTGCGTGAGTCCTATGAATTTAATGAACGCATTTCAAACAAGGGGAAATATAAAGTTTTCAAATCTTGAAAGTGTATGATTTTCTACTTCGTCATATTTATTTTTATGCGATTTGAGTTGAGAGCGTGTTTGATTGAACTATTACTTGTCCTATGCGAGGTTTGTTTACAAATTTTTTGCGGGACAAACGGACAAATTTTTTGCGGGCTATGAGATGGGCAGGATACCATGGAGTATAATGAGAATAAAAGGCAAGGATAGATGGGAATGAAAGGCATGCCAAACTTTAGAATCCCGAGAAAACCTGCTTCGAACTTGGATGGGGCCAGTTGTCTACGCTTTTACAGCTTCTGAACGTGTGCTGTTATTAGGCTTGCATCAAACAATATGGCCTTCACACAGAGACAGATTTTTGATCAATGCTGAACAATACAGGCAAAACGCGTCATCTCATAAGAATTCGTACACCTGCCAACCGACAATATAAGATGAGTTGCCTACAAACCACGGGCGTGATGACCAAAACGAGTCATGATTAACTTCGTTACATGGGATCTTTCACCATACATTCATTTGCAAAACGTTGTCTTCGATCGCCGCAAATATCCTAGAAGTTTGTAATAGTACATTATGAAATGATGTAATCATGAAAAAAATTGCTAATAATAAAAGAAATTAACTGACAAGTATGATACAATATCAAATGTAGTTTTAACATGCATAATCGAACAAATCATATACTAGAACGATTCTCAATGATAAATTAAGTGCCAATACTTGGTTTGTAAATTTCTCTGTGATTGATCAAGAACCTGTATCATAATGAAATCTGTATTGTAATAAGTAGGGGGCAAATTTTAATGAAATGTCATTTTTTCTTTTCACTTTAGAACAATGTCGTTCGAATACGCGGGTAGAAATCCATTTTATGTTGTGACAAAAGTAAATTACCCATTTTTATACGTAATTTTGTTGCATTTTTATTCTATGTTGGCCAATAAGTCATTTTTTAACTTTTTCGGTCATTTTTAAAGCATTTTTCACGGATTTGATCGATTCTAATGTCATTTTAATAGTATTTGCTTCAAACAATATTTACAAGATGTAATAAATGTTCTCCACATAATTCCTGAGTACCTATACCTGAAAGCCTATTCGATTCTTTGCTCAGAAGTTGTAATGTCAGCCATTGTGAGTATGTAATCTAAGTTCCTGTGACGCCTGTCAGCGTCATTGGCGGTTCAGCCGATTTCGGGATAACTAAAACCGGAGCTTTTCTGGTAAAGAACAGTGCAAACCAAACGTTTGAAAGCTTCAGTTGTTCATGTGAAATGGTTTTCATTACATTTTTTACGTCCTTTGTCTTTGCTTTTAGGGCATTTTTAAGACATTTTAAAAGCATTTTATTGATCATTTTTGGCGATGTTTTAGGTCATCAAAATCTGCCTTTAGTAAAGAGTATCATGATGCAACTGGTTGCAGCCAACAAATGACGCGATTATACAATTGGAGTAGAAAAAGTTTATTATGAACCACGCTGAGTGCAAAATATGCAATATATGCTAAAGTTTTCCTACCTCACATTTAATAATTAGTAAAGAAGTATACAACATTTATATTTCAGAAATATATGCTCATTAACGAAAAACATGCAGTTGCATGAACTTCCCAGCTTTAGTTTATCATAATCGCCCCTAAATGTAGGACAAAGTAGCCCACAGTAATACGGTTTTCCAGTAATGACTGCTATAATAAATATTGAATACATGCAGTAAGATGAGAGAGATGCGAGGAAGCGGTTGAACGAAAGCCATGGAAAACTTCAGTATCCGTAGAAACCCTTCTGCAAAATCCATTTTCTCGAATAAAACGAATGGCTAAACCGAGATCCGAACCGTGATCCTGAGGCGAAGAGCGCGCGATTTGCTGCGCCACAGAATATACTACAAAAACCTCCGTAGCGTATGTTCATCATCGTAGTTAAAGAAAAATGCGGTAAAAAGTTTAAAGGAGTGCATTTGATATGAATGTGCCGTCAACAATCTAACTCATTTGTAATAATGAATACGTGCATAATTGAGCGGACGCCAGTTGGTTTATAGCGAGGTGGCTCCAGATTGAAAGCGAGCACGCGCGAGGCAGTGCACACACACACACACACACACACATGCTACGTACGCTCACCTGTCTGACGCGCGCTGCAGGGGCGGTGTGTGGGCGCGTGCGAGGGCGGGGGCGGCGGGCGCGGACGCCGGTATAAATGCGCGGCCGAGCGCCTGCGGTCAGCGCGCGTGGGCTCTCGGCTAACGAGCGGTCACTCCCATGTAACTTTCACACGCAATTGGAACGCTGCAGAATAGGCTCTCGTTAATCTTGGACGAGAGGTGCGGGCGCGAGTTTCCGCCCAGGCTGCCGACCAGCTGGTTGTGGAGCCATTGGGCTGGGGAGCCCTTTGGCAGAACAGCCCGTTGGCCGAGGAGCCGGTTGGTGAAGCGGGTCGATGGGTCGGGGAGTCCGAGGAGCTAGGTCGATGGGTCGGGGAGTCCGAGGAGCTAGGTGCTTCTTGGGCTCAGAAGACGTTTGACTGCGGAGCCTGGATTCTGGAGAGCCGTTGGACTGGTCGATAAATAATGGTTGTAGGCAATAAATAACGCATCAATAAAATTAAATACGTACCGTTGCAATTAAACTCGCTTTAATCATTATGCACCGTAAATTTATTTGTCAGGAAAGGTTCTATTCCACCGACTATATATATCGACACAGAAAAAAAGATACAAACATATAGAAAAAGAGAAAAAGATATATATATCGTCTCAGAATAGATGTTACAAACTTTTAGTATATGTGGACAGGTCGAAAACGAGCACTTTTTCCCATGAACATGTAGTGGGAATTGTAATATTACGGAGTTTCACGTGAGACATTTGCCCCTGATTGATAGGCAAATCATTATGCACAGGACTTCGGCAGGTCACGTTCCGACGCAGTGAAAGAGCTGCCGAACGCCTCTACATATTAGGTTGCCTAGTAAAAACAGGCGAAAATATCAATTGTGTATCCACGTTACATAAAATGTTTAACTATATGTTGATGAGCAAACGTTGATGAGCACTTGATGCATGCAACTAGCTCCTGATTATGTTTATTCAGAAGGCTCATAGGCAGGCACAAACCTAGTAAATTTCTAGACAAAACCTAGAAATGCAATTTGTATACTCACGTTTTTATTTATTTCTCGTATAAACTTTTATCACCCGATTTCGGATCTCTTTCTGCATAATAGATCACATGTATTGAGAGGAAACGTAAGTAGTAATCGAATTAATTTAAAACGTTGTGGAGTCTATCATTGCACGCAATATGTTTTGAATTAGTAATCATGTGTTGTGCATTTGCTTGCTATTCTAGAAATTGACGTGGTACCAAAGTTACATGGGTAGGCCCCATATAGCTAGTGGATACGCTTATTTCTCTTCTCGCATGATAGTTTAACGTTTTGAGAAATTGAAATAATGACTTTGAGAATATATGACTTACTTGATTGAACCATTTTGTATTTCACATTTGATTTTTCAAAAGCTTTTTTCGTTTTTCGTAGGAACTGTAGGGACAATGGATTGATGGAATGAAACATGGTACGTAGTACGTATTCCAGGGACAGAAATTATTCATAATCAAGTGTCTTCAAGTCCTCACTAATAAGTTTCCGCTCTACCCGATCTCCGTTACTAAGTACTTTTACGTGACGTGGTCATGCAGTCTGTTATTTACACTTGATCAGTGACGTTCTCATCGAGAGCCGAGAAGATACCGAGAATTTCAGGTAGTTCATAATAAGGAATAATATCCTAAATCTATAGCTCATTTGTCTTCGCAAATAGTTTTTATTACATGGGAGCTAATATTTTCTCATCAGTCATTGCCAAAACTCTCGTTCCTACCTGCATACATAATTAAATGTAATATGTTATAAGAGCTAGGATAGGAATTTCACAGCTTAAGAAAACGTGTTTCTCACAGTTTTTAACTGTTTTTGATGTCAAATAAATAAATTGCAAGTCAAGCAAGATCTTTGTATTACTTATATTAATTTAATTTTCGTCTTTATGTAAATATTGTTGTTGTTGTTTTGTTTTGTTTTTTTTGCAAATTGCTATAAATTCCCTAGGAAGTGAGTGGTGAAGCACGTGCTGGAGTAATCAAATCAGAAGAAATGTACCTCATTCGAACTAGAAACTGAAGGACGTTACATACTGAACATATGTATAAGTGAAATAAAATGGCTTATTTTTTAATAATGATTCTAATAAAGTAATTTTCAAAGATTAACTTAGAATAGAAAAAGTGATCTCATTATTTTATTATCAATAAATATCATTTTGTGTGCAGTCTATTTGCATAAATAACCATATTCAAAATTTATTTCATGATCTATTTCATAAAAAAATTTATTTCATGATTTATTCGTAACGATGAAATTGCCAACGATTGTCTAATCAATCATGTATATCAGTGAAAAGACACCTTCCCTTAAGCTTGTAGGAACATGAACAAACTGATGACATATACCTAAAAATGTGAACATAAACAAACCTAAACAATAAAAATTGAATATGAAAGTAATAGGTTACAAAAAAGATGCGTTCCATGCACAATTTTATTATCTGTTTTGTTCATTAGTTCGCTATCAAAAAAGAATATAAAAACACCTTCCTGGGTGAATCAAATTGGTGCAGTGCTAACGTTTTAAAATTCCATTCACACATTCTTTTTGTATTCGTAGCGCGGATATTTTTGCGCTATTTCCATTTGTGAATCAGATTCAGTAGCTCGGATTGGATGTTTTCATCCATTGATTCGGACATTGTTTCGTTGGTCGCCTCAATTCTCTTATTTGATTTGTCCCCGTAGTCGTTATTTCGTTTGCCACTCCGACGTTCTGGTTGTATTTGCGAATTCTTCAATGTCCCCATTCTGACCTGGCTCTGTGCAGGCCGGCGCGAGGACTGTCGCGGGGTCTTTCGCGGGTTCTGTCGCGGGGTCTGTCGCGGAGTCTGTCGCGGGGTCTGTCGCGGGTCTGTCGCGGGGTCTGGCGCGGGGTCTGGCGCAGGGTCAGTCGCGGAGTCTGTCGCGGAGTCTGTGGCGGAATCTGTCGCGGGGTCTGGCGCGGGGTCTGGCGCGGGGTCTGGCGCGGGGTCTGTCGCGGGTTCTGTCGCGGGTCTGTCGCGGGTCTGTCGCGGGTCTGTCGCGGGTCTGTCGCGGGGTCTGTCGCGGGGTCTGTCGCGGTGTCTGTCGCGGGTCTGTCGCGGTGTCTGTCGCGGAGTCTGTCGCGTGGTCTGTTGTGCGGTCTGTCGCGCGGGGGGGGGGGGGGGGGGGGGGGGCCTGTGTCGCGCGGTCGATTGCGCAGTCGGTCGCCGCAGGCGTCTTCCGAACGCCCATCTCCCACCCGGCCAATATGCTGTGTTTAATTAAAGCTGCAAATGCTCCCTGCGCCGCTGATCGCTCACCTCAACCGGGGCATCTCGCGCGTCACCCCGCTTGGCTGAAAGATTGGTAATTTTGGAATAGGGTGATTAAAAACCCGTAAACAATACCGCACGTCGGACGCGCCGTCATGCTCGTCGTAAACCTGGAGACCCCACTCTAGTCAATTTCCTGCAGTAAAATAGGGACTGGAATTGACTTATGGCGGACGATTTTAATTACACAACGGAATGCGTATCGCTCGTTCTCGAAAGCGACCGGCTTATTCGATTGGGATACTTGATTTCTCTTCTGGAGCGTCGATCATTTTACATGCTGTAGAGTTGCACATCGTCTGTAGCTGCAGAGTTGAACGTTTGCAAACTGAAATATTTTCAATATGAATGTAATAGCTTCTCGAAAAAATATCTCAAGTAATATGTGCTTTTATAGTATTGTCCTAGTGGTGGTATTTTGAGGTGGTTTTGCGTATTACTTAGTGAAAAACCCAATCAATTTTCTGGCGCTAACTTTCAAGGTTTGTACTGGAGTTTACATTTTCCTCACGACACTGAAATTTGTTCAAACTACGTGGATAAAAAGATAAGTCTAGTACTGACAAACTATACCTTGAATCCTTCATTCTTTCAGAAACTTCGTTTTCGCTGTTCTCTTATTTTCTGTATAGAATGACTGACACGAAAAGCTTCATTTCATCCTTTCCTTACATTACACTCCTTCCAATTAATTGTGTTATACAGGAGAGTGTTTATCAAAAAAAAGTTTCCGATTCAGTGAAAAATCAAAAGTGTGTATTACATGAAAGGTGATGGATTTGCAAAAATCATTTTTTCTCAGTTTTAAAATACGTCGGAGTGACTCATAAAACATTATAACACAATGGATTATGAATGAAATCAAGAAGTGTCATAAAGGTAAACTCTACTGCTAACGCCTTAGTTTCAATCAGAAACTTTCAATGAAGCCAAGGAATACCTCGAATGTCATAATTTCGTACTTCAGACCTGACAGATTGAGAAAATCAAAGAGGTGGCCTTTAGAATAGGATCTTTGTGTGTTACTACCCTTTATTCAGATATATTATTTGTAAAATTATGGACACAGCGCGACGAACTTAATGGCAGTAGAAATCCAATACCAGAATGTAGAAATGGCTGCAAAATCTAGATACTACAAACGATGTTTCTTTAATGGAGGTTGAACATTTTATTAGCGAAGGGAAGAGAGGTAAACGGTTGCAGAAGAAGAGATTACTAAATAGCCGTACGTCTGTCAGTTGACGTGATGGGCGCGCAATCTGGGCGTGATTGGGTTACGCGGACCCTGTTGGAACGGAGCGAAATCGGGTCTGCGGGCGGGAAATCGACTGTCAAAGCAGACCGCATTTCCCGGCGTCCGCGCGCCAATCAGTTGATCAAGCGGCAGCGGCGGCCGGGGCGGAGGCAGGCAGAGGACGCACCGCGACGGATCGCGCCGCGGCCAAGGGTGGGACGTGGCCGGGGGGGGGGGGGGGGGAGTTAACCGCCGTGGTGTCGGACGGAGGAGGGCGGGGCAGAGTGCCGTTGAGTGGAGTGGAGCGGAGTTGGGTGGGGTGAAGCGGGGCGAGGTGGGGTGGCGAGGCGGGTTTGGCGGGGAGGGGGGAGGGGGGGGGGGGGGGCGGTGAGCGGGGCCGGGCGCGGTGGGTTAGAGCGCGGTGGAGCGGGGCGGAGCGCGGTGGAGTGAAGTGGGTGGGGCGGAGTGGCTGAAGGGTTTCGTGGCAATGCGTGGGTAGTGACTGATGCGAGGAAAGAGACAGGAACCAGCGCGGTGGCGCCTGGGTCGGGCGCGCAGGGAGAGGATTTCATTTTGATTTATTACATTTATTTATCGTCAAAAATCGGTAAAAAAAACTGTATGGGAAGTATGGGGAAGACGTATAATTTGCGCACGTTTCCCTGAGCTCCAGAATTCCTACCCCCACTCTTTTTACTCAACTAGTTATAGGATGAACAAAGATACAAAGAATGATTAGAAATATTTGAAAATTAGAATTTTTTGCTCCAGAGTTATAGTGAATTGACTGTGATCGGCCATTGAACCTCAGATTTGATTTAGTAGTATTGCTATTGCCGACGAAATGACAACCCACACCTCCCACATCCATCCACACTACATCTACCACAACTAGCAAAAAATAGTGCTAAATGCGTGCATTTAGTGAAGCTATATTTGTGTCCATTAGCAAGACAATGGGTCATCTTAGAAACTCAGTGAAACTGATAAGCCTCGTCCGGCTTTTAGTTTACAGAACAGGAACTTGTGCGCTTTTACAGCAGAGGAACATACCTCCATTTTAAGGTTTCGAATTCTGTTGTAAAAGATCATTAACATAACTTGTAGTGAAAACAAACTTATTTTGACTATTATTTAACGAACGCGTCATATTTAATGCAAATTACTATTTATATCCGAAAGATTAATATGTAATTGTGTAGGGAGGGTCAGATTCGATTGTTGGAACACTACAGTTATGTAGCCACATGTTCAAATAAAGCAGCGCATTGAGATCAGCAGTTACGCGTTTCGGTTGTGTTGTGTCACGTTCTTGTAATTTTTGGTATTAACTTAGTAGATTTGTCAAAGGTTGAGAAAGATAAGAGTGGCTTTACTGCCGCTATAAGGCGTCGTATTGCAAACGCATCGCCGGACGCGCCGAAGAACAGACCACTAACCTCAAGCAAAGGGGGTGCTGAGTGTCACAAGTGCAGTTACGCCGAAACTTCGTATGCCCTTGCGTCATGCTGAATGTACCAATGCAACGCGTTAATTGATTGATTCACTGATTGATTTTTCCGGGCACGTCAACTGCTATGGCCATTAGCTTCTGTAGTATAGTGAATGTTTTATCCTGGAAGGCGGATGGTGAGATCTGATGCCAACCTACATATCGGCTTTCATTGAATTTCCCTTTCCAGGAATCTCCCCTAACAGAAGAGTGCCCCATCCGGGACAAGCTCAAACTGCCGACTGGTCACCCAACATGTGTGACAGTGAAAGTGTGGGTAAGAGAAGATAGGTCAGGAAAGAGAAGGAAACATCACGTGCGGTTCGTAGCAAGTGTGTTAGGGTGCTTATTCGGAATTCGAATGGTACTGATGGAAGAAACCAAGGACAACTAGAGAACAGAGCAGTCGGCAGCTGGAATTGTCCTCCAGACGGCGGATGAATTCGACCGAGCACCGTGTGTCGCAGAGACAGCGACGATGCTGGCTCTGGCCCAAACTCAGCCTGTGCACCGCCTTGAATGCAGCGCCAGAGCAGTTGGAGGCAGCGGGTTGCCTAGAAGGCGCGCGTGCGAATTGTTTGAAGACGATTAACGCGCTTGACGTTGGAGCTAGTGGGAAAGGAAAGGCTGACTGGGACGTGGCCAGACGTCCTCGTGCAGCGTCGGCCGGATTGAAGTCGCGGCGGGGGGGGCGGCGGAGACAGGCGGCGGCGGGGGCGCGGGGGGGGGGGGGGGGGGGGGGCGCCCGGCCGCGCGCGAGGCCGAGATGGAACCGGCGGGGATTAGGAGGGCGTGGGGCACCGGGGGGGGGGTGGGGGGGGAGCGACGGCCGCCGGCCGGTGAGAGGCGTGAGGGGCGGCGGCGGCGGCTGAGCCGGAGAGCGTGCCGCGGCAGGCGCGCGCCCGGGAAGCTCTCTGCGGGGGCGGCGGCTGGCGGGGCGCTTCCCCTCTCACGCCCCCACTCTGCCGCCGAGCTCGCTGCGTCCCAGACGTCGCGCCGCCGCGCCGTGCGAAAGGTGACGCATGGCCTCGAGGAGCCTGCGCTGGTTAGCGCAACGAACGTGACACGTTTATGAGCCTCCACACACCTCGCGCTGTTTTAAACATTGCGCTCGCTTGATTTTTGTCTGCTCCTTTTTGCCCCTGTGCAGTTATTGTTTTTGTCAACTTCTCTTTGTTATTCTTCTTTGTTATTTTTATTTTCGCTGTTAGCTACCTTTCGTATTTCTCAATTTTCTTGAAGTATTTCGCTTCAACGCATTTACCAACTTTGTGTTTCTGCTTAATAAATATTGGACAATTCTATTGATGTTTGCTTGACTGCCCTCTCCCATGTTAAATATCTGTGCTTGCCAACATGATTTATTTCATTCACTTTCCTTCTACGCGTCCATTCTTTTCTTATTAATCAATGATCATGTCATGGTTTAATGTTCCCTTTTCTTGCTGGCATCTCTCTAACGCTACTTCCTCAATCTAATTTTTAACGTTCGTTCGTGACATTTCGTTTTACTCTTGCGTGCTCTTTGACTTGCAATCGCTCCCTCAATTTTGCTTAAAATTATCATTTCTCGACGTCAATTTTCGTTTGTACAATTATATGCTTTTTCGCTATTTTCAATATCCACGATGAAGCATTTTGAACTTCATTTTCTCATTATACAAGTTGCATTATTTTCGGTATTCTTTCCCAAGTCTCCCAGTTTCTTCTTCCTGCAAGCAGATTCTTTTCCTCGTTGCCTCGCGACATGTCTCCCCTCCCCAGCTCGTGTCTGCACTGGCGCTGTCCCGGCGCCGCGGCGTGTCTCGAGGCGAGGCGGTCTATTTCAGGCGCCAAGCGCGCCTGGCCACAGGTCGACCGCCGCGTATAATCTATGTATGGGCAGCGCTCCCGGCCCGGATCGGTTTATGGAATGCGGGCCAGGCTTTATTGAATGAGCGGAGCGCTCGCCACCCGCGCGGACCAGGCGTCGAGCCCGGCGGCGCAGCTCACCGCCTGACCCTGCGACCCCGCCCCCCCCCCCCGCTCTCCCCTGCACTCGCGGCTCCAGCCCCCTCACACCTCCCTCGCTCCCCCTCTTAATCGCTCTTACCCGATCTACTATGCCTCCAACCCTTCACATCCCTCCACCTCCTCATCCCCTCCCTTCTCCGAATCTGCCGTTTCCTCGTAGCTGTTATCCGTTCCACCGTGCCTCCAATCTTCCATTTCTTTCCACACCTTCATGATCTTCCTTCGTCGGATCTGCCTTTTCTTCGTCGTTCTTATCCGCCTCGCAGCGCCTCCAACCCTCCACATCCCTTTATCCTCTCATCCCCTCTCTTCGCCGGATCTTCCTTTCCTCGTCGCTCTTATCAGTCCCGCTATCCAACACTCCTCATCCCTTCTTTTCACCGGATTTGCTTTTTGGTAATAGCTGTTATCCGTTCCGCCATGGCTCCAATCCTCCATGCCCATCCATCCCCTCACCCACTTCCTTCGCCGAATGTGCCATTTCCTCATCGCACTTGTCGTTCCGCTATGCCTCCACCCCTCCTGCGCTCAACCCGTCTCTCCGCCGGTTCCCCGCCGCCCTCGCCCGTGCCTCGCCTCCTCCGTGCGCCCTCCCCGCCTCGCGCGGGCCCGCCCAGGACGGCAGCCGTCGTTTTTATAGGCCCCGAGGAAGCGAGATGAGGCCCTCAGCCGGCCGCGCGAATGACTCCCATCACTTCATTATGCATGCCGCGGCGCGGGCGGGCGGCAGGCTGCGCGGCGGGCGACGGCGGGGGCGCGCCGCATGCGGCCGGACGCCCGGACGTGAGGCCGCGGCCGAGGAGATGGCGGCGCTGGGGCGTCAGGCAGGCGCTGCGGGGACCGCTTGCGTCGTCATGCTGGCTGGGGTGAGCGGCGGCCATTGCGAATTCACTGCCGTCGACAATAACGACAACGGCTTCAGCGGGTAATGACTTGTTGAGGGAGTGGCGATTACGGCGGCGGCTGTGGTTGTGGCTGTGGATGCGGGTGCATAGTGGTTTTATAAATGGTGAGGGAATTACAAAGGTTCCGTCGACTCGCGGAGGAGAGAAGAGGAATCGAAATGACGCAGAGACGGCAGCTGAGAGTCAGGTCTCTGAGAAGGAATGATTGAACCGGGCGATCATAGAGAGACGGTAGCGATGAAGAATTCTTCCGGACTGGGGCGGTAATATTGGCAGTAAAGGCATCAGCGAGGGCACAGCAGCTGGGACACAGGGCACGGAGAGGCTGCCTCAGCAGCGTGGAGCTGTTGCTGGTGCGGATGTCCGGCCGCGTCCTGGGCATGGAAATGACGGCGGCGCCGGCGCCGGCCCGTCCGCCACCGCCGCTGCCAGCCGGCCAGCCGATCATCCCGGAATGAATAATTGAGCGGGTGAAGGGATATTTGGGTAGGTGGCCGCGGGCGGAGTCACCAATCGATGCTGGTGCTGGCTGGCGCGGCTGGAGGCGGCAGGGCACGCGAGCCAGGCCGCCTGCACAGCTGTCGCCACCGCCACCGCCAACCGCCGCCACCGCTCCGGACGCCCGGAAGGGATGACCCACATTTGAACGTACCATATTAGAAAGTAATATCGCAGGAATGTTCAATACAGCAAAATGCAATTAATCAGAATCCTTTTTGAAGTTATGAAGCGTTATTTACTTCCACATGAGAAGAAAAATGAATTTCATTTACAGTATATCCAATATAACAACAGTATATCCAAATACGATAATTAAAAGTTTAGAATAACTGAGTTCATACATTCTTGGATTTTAACTTATTTTTACGATTCGTTTGTATTTTATGACGTTCCATAACGACAGTGTAACATGGAACAATGAGAAGTATTCATTTTCAGTTATGGATAAGTGGACAAACGCTATTAGAAAAACAATAATATGCAATAGAGTAAATAATGATAAAATATTACGTTTCTATTTGATATTTTTATTATTAATTATGCACATTTATAAACACTAATAACTTCCTTAAATGAACACCAATTGCTTTTAATAGTGCATATGGTATGCGCGAGTAAGGATCATGTATCTAAAAAAGTATACTTTTTAGTTGCTTTTTCTCACTTTTTTCCACTGACTAATTATAACTGCAATACATCGGTAATAAAAGGTGGTGTGCACTGAATGCTCAAGTTCCATTTATATGCCTATTATAAATGTTTGGCGCATTCTGAAACTCTTTTAGAGGTAATTTCATATTTGGAAAAGTCTTATTAAATATCATTTGTAGTATTACCTATGATAAATTACGAGTACACACGTCCTTAATGCAAGGGAAACACATAATTTTGAGAAATATAAACACCTTGAAAAACAAAGTGCAGCCATATTGGAATTGAATTACCTTGCAGAATTTACAGATCATAATGTTGAGTAGAGGATTATAATGTTATAAATTAACAATTAATATCACAAACGTTGGGGCTCATTGGATTGTTTGAAATATTCATCAAATCAATTCTGTATGTGTTCATTATTACATGAAGCGCAACTGGCGCTTATATAGCGCAACCCAATATTATTGGCAGAATGAACAGGAATCAGTCATGGAAACGATTCGTAGAACAAAAATACTGATCTGTTCGACATCTTATATCATTGAAATCAGCAAGTATGAGGAAGAAATTAATAACGCCTATTTTTCTTGGTGTGCATTAAGATATTTCTACCACGGAAGAAAGAAGCAGGAAAAGGAGGTCATCCTACTGATCGACGTTTAACAGGTTACCAATGATGAATAAAATACTTTCATTTTTGCGTTATAGTAATACACGCATTTTGTTAGTATGCCAAACATTTTACCGAATTAACTTCGTAAAGAGAATCAGAGACAAAGAAATTCCCATTGAACATTTTGACATGAACATGATGTCTTAGAGAATCTCATCTCAGGGGGATTATCGAATAATAGAGGTCAGATTGATAAGCAATACACATAATTCAGGAGCATGGCAAATTGATTTCCCGGTTGCCACTTCAATATTTTATTTCGTATTTTGAGAAATATTGACAAGTAATGCGTCGGATCAATAAAATTTCAGAATTTGAATTTTGGTGGAGATGTCCAACTTGCAACTCTCCTCCCTTAGCATTATCATTTAGCTATCCTTTCACAAAATGGGATGCCTTCTGCTTTCTAAACCGTTTCGTACCCTTTCCTTCCACTAACCAGAATTACTGATAATTTATTTCTTGTTAACTCAATTCTTAACAAGTGCCAAATAAAATATTTTCTGCTGCATTACTATTCCTACACAATTAGGGACTATACCGACCATAAAAGGATAATAAGATTGTTGTAACAACGATATTTAATGGAGCAGTTACCATTTGGGCTGATTAATTCTAAAGACTAAAAATGCCTACAACAAGTATTGTACCTCAGCTTCTGGGTCAAAGACTTCATCTCATGAGGTTTTTCGTTCAGTTTCCCTGATCCTTCGAGCAATTGCTGAGATGGCCCTCCTTTCGCTTCTGGACATGAATGTAGCTTTGCTATCTGTGCGCATTTTCTTGAGCTCAGTGGGGACATCCCCATTTAGTCAAATAATTGTTCACTATCTTCTCGCGGCAGCTGGTCTTTTCTGTCACGAAGGACATGATAAGGGATAAAAGTCAAAGTTTGTAGCTGATATGCCAATAGAAATCGTTTTTATTGCACAGAGAAAAATATTTTCTTATCAATTGGTGCCAAAAACGTTCGATATCACATGTACTAATAATTCAACTTAATACGAATACGTGTATGTATATGAATCAAGGCAGAGATTCCAGAGCTCAAGAAACCGTGCACAGATTGCACTTCGCCCCACAGTACGTCATATAGTTATTAGTTGTAATTTTTACGTTAACTTAATAAAATAACAGTTGAATTCCATGTGGTGTTGACGCTAACAATTCAAAAAATTAATTATTATAAATTTGGTAAAACATTTTTCTAAATTTATGGGGATGTTCACTATCGTACAAACAAGTAATTTTTATTTTTAATTGCGTATTAAAATTTAAAATTTAATTTTATATTTTTTTTTGCAAAAGTAATGTTTAAAGGTTATTATGGAATCTGTTTTGGTTTTCTCGTTTTTTACAGGATAAACCTCCCCGTCAATATTAATAAAGCTTTGAGAAAGTATAATGTTCATTTTGGTAACAGGGTTGAGTTACGTATGCCCCATTTGATTATTGTATTCTGTAGGAACTTCCTCGATATTTGTATATTTCATATTTGTGAATTTTATGAGTGGCTTTTGTAGGGCAATTGACTAAATATTAAGATAACTTTCCTGGCTGTTTTAACGCTCATCATTCCATTCTATTATTTTCTATTATTATAATTGTTCTTTTGATCGTGGTTTGATGGCAAGAATTGTCTCTTTTCTTTACTTCAGGAGGTTATCATTCATTGCAAATTGGAAATTCTAATCTTAATAGACAGTTTTCTAGATTCTCGAGTATTTTACATATAAGACTTTATTTATTAAGTATCACTTCATTCATAAAGAAGCAATTTGTCTCTCTAGCTCCATGCCGGGGTGGTCATTTGAATGATTTATTTTTGAAAATATAACTAATGTTTTGCGCTATTTCGACTTTAGAGTACAGTCACGTTCTCTGTACGTTGTAGCGCATCGGTTAAAGCCGATCTGGACTAGGTCAAGCGATTTTGGAGAGTGTTTTTAAAAGAACTGAATAAAAAATTACCCAATGTTTGTGACGTATCGCTCTATTAGGTTTCTTGTCCCATCTGAAAAGTAGCTGCCTTCCATTGTTTCTGAAAAGAGCCATTCATTTGTCATTTGTTCGGGGCGAGGGCGCGCGGAATCGGCCCTTCCCGCGGTGCGTGCAGGCCGGAAGGGCCGGGGGGGGGCGAGAGGCGGCGCGGAACGACAGAAGGCGGCGCCGCGCGATCGACAAAGAGCTCCCCGAGGACTCATTAAAAGGAGCCGTGGCCGGCGACGGCGCGCGGAAAGGGGAAGGATCCGCCGGTTATCGCTGGCCGGCCCTGCTCTGCCCGCCGCGCCGCCCGACGAACAGCCGGGGCAGGCGGGACGCGCCCGCGGCGCCCCACCGCACTCGGCCGCGGGAGAGACGTCACCCGATTGCGGACGAGGGGGCGGATTGGCTTTACCCCACCACGCCCCCCCGGGACATTAGCTATTATTCGCTGCTCACATCTCTTAGTGTTTTTTTTCTTCCGGGGGCTTTTTCCAGCTTTCGGGGGATGCCGATTGCGGCTATCCGCGCCCGGTATCCACCATGCTCCTCATGGGGGACACGTATTAACATTTACACTAGACAAACTTGCAGACTCCTCGGTCTGTGGTAAGCATGTTTGCAAGGCCTTCAGCGACAACACACATTGGGGACAGGGGACAAACGACCATGCCCACGGCGGGACTCGAACCCGCGACCCTTCCGACCGAGCGCCGAGTCGGCAAACCTCTAGCCACCTCTGCCATCCAGGCAGGATCATATCTTTTAGTGTTGTTTGGCTTTTTTCACAGGAGACCCGAATGGTTGTTGAATGCTTTTTCCTAAAGCCAAAGTTTGGAAACTTTTGCATTCACTTTTCGTTAATTATTTTCACAGAAGCAGTTTCTGTCAGTGATTTTCTAGCGAGAAAATATGTATTTCACTCTATTATATGATGGAAGTGTATGCATTTGGTATTCGGGAACGATTGTCCGACTTGTTACCGGCGACTTAACGGTGTCCCCATGCCTGGGCATAGTTTAATTCCCACGCTAGCGGGGTAAGAGAGACATGTGGCGAATATGACGTATTCCCTTCATCGCAAACGAGCTAACTCCGCTAGTTTGAGCTTTTATTCGTCACAGAGCTACAGAAAATGAGACGATTATACGAAAAGCTAAAACTCTATATATGCCTCTACCGGGAAACGAACCCAGCACCACACCACAGGAAGGTAGTACGCTGTCCATTAGCCACCCTAGAGGCTCGGGGGAAATGTGACAATATTTAAATAACAAACTAGTTCTGTTATTTTTTCACAAAATTCAGATGTTTAAAAAAATGTAATTTATCGGTTTAATGATTAGAAGAAACCCGATGGGTACCCGAACCCTATTTGAGCCTCAAATTGAAATTGAAGACATGAGGAAGACGAGGTTTTGCGCTGGGAATCGTTAACAAACGAAAAAAGGCGAAGGCGTCGAGGCGGAGCGCTCGTGCGCTCGTGACGCGTCACAAGGGAACAAAGCGAAGCGACAACAGCGAAAGCGCGCGCCGGCGCCAACGCGCTCACCAAAGCGCCCTCCCCTCCCCCTCCTTCTCACCCCCATCCCGTCCCCGCTCCCTGCTGCCGCGCACGAAGCTCCAGCGAACGCGCTCTCAAACGCGCCTCCCCCGATATTTAATGAAAACCTAAGAATGCAGGGCGAGGGAGGCCGCGCTCCCGACCGCCGCGCGCGCCGACGGGCAGGCAGCGCCAGCGGCAGCTGGATGACCTCCAGTAATTATCAGAGGGCTGTGAGAGGCCTGCAAATGCTGCATTTCCGTCCGTTCTCTCTCTCTCTCTCTCTCTCTCTCTCTGAATATGACTGCGCCCGAGGCGCCCCTCTTCTCATTTCGGGAACAGAAGCGAGCTATGTACTCCGGATACTCGGAAATAGGTTTTGGAAAATCCATGTTGACGCTAATAAAGCCTGATTTCCAAAACATTATTCTAACAGAATATAAGTGGGAATCCCGAACATGTGTAAGCTATTTAAAATGACATCGTGACTCGAATAATCTTCAAAGTATAAGAGATACCAAGAAAAGTACATCAGTATTCATCATGAAGGAAAACAAGTGATAATTCTCCTTTTGAAATCAGTAAAATGACAACATTTCCTTGCATTATTTTATTCGTAAGTCCCAAATTTCCATTAATGTTTTTTTCATTTCTTACTAGCAGATTATAAAAGTCACAAAAGCATTACATCCGACAAGTCTCTATACAGAAAAATTAAAAGGTTTAATTTAGGTTGATAATTACTTTCAACGTTCATTTAAGGCATTGTAGAAATTCCTGTGATTCATTTAGCCCCATTGTACCTTGAATTTGGCCCATCCAGTTGAAGGTGTACTTCCCTAGACATAGGTAGAAGACTGAAACTTGACGCGGGTTTAGCGCTGGACTTGTGCCTCCCCGTCGCTTCACCGCATTCCAGTCCCCGCCCGATCCCCACGTCTTCCCTAGGGCCGACCCTTTCGGCCTAGGCTGAGCGCCGGAGGGAAGAGTGTTGCAGAGTGGGTGGAGGGAGGGGGGCAAACGCCTGCCTCAGCCCCGACCACAGACCCCGAGCTGTCTGGGGCAACCGACGGAAGATTTATTTCCCGCACGTTCTTGGGCCCGCCTCTGCGGAAGCGTACCTCCACCACCACACCCACCGCCCTCGCCTCCGCCTTCCCCGCCGCCCTCGCCGCCGCCCTCGTCCCTTGCCCAGTGGCGCGCTCCGCCAGCGAGAGAGCCGCCGAGCCCGATGGCGGTGGCGGCGTTGGCGGCGGCAGAGGCGACGCTGGGAGCGGCGGCGTGGGCGGCGGCCGCGTGGCCCCCGTCGGGCTCGAACACGCGCCACCCGCACGCGAAAGTTGCACAGACGCCGCGCGGCTGCCGCCGGACACTGCATATGACAGATATGGAGTAGTACTACGACGGCTGCGAGTATCGATTCATTCACATGCGTACACACGCGCGCGCCCTTCACACATCCACACGCGCGCGCGCTCACAGCCAAACACATCCACACACAAACATCGACGTAGTGGTCCATGCAGAGGCATTGATTGGAGGGCGCGCACCGTGCGGGCGGCGACGGCGGGGGCGGGGCGGGGGCGGGGCTGCGGGCGGGCGCGGAGGCCGGCCTAGTGGTCACCGCGAGGGTCGGACTCGAGAAGGAGGCCTTCGCTATCGACGGAGGGAGGCGCGATCGCCCACAAGCGACCCGGCAAGCGACCGGCCCGAGCCGCTCAGACCCAGCGCATCTCAGTGCCCTGCCAATTGTGTACTGAGATGCTTGCCTTGCTCTCTGCGTCGCGGCCGGCGCGCGGCGGGGCCGGTGCCGTTGCCGTGCCGGGGGATGAGGCTGGTGGCCGGGGAGGGTGGCGCGGCGAAGGGAAAAGGCATTGCGTGTGCGCTGGCCGGCTGCCCAGGTCACGGGGGAGGCCGGCGGCGCGCGGAACTTCGCGGGCGGCGGTGGCTGCGCCGCGGCGCGCCGCGCCGTCTGCACGCGGCGCGCCCGCAGAGGCGACGGCCGCGGGAGGCCGGCGTGGCGCGGCGCGGGTGCGGAGCCTGGGCACGGGTGGAGCGTGGGCGCGGGGGCGGGGCGCGGCGCGCCGCTCGTGGCCTACCTGGCGCTGCTTCAGGCTCTCTTCCGGGCGGGCCAGCGGGGCCCCGTGCGAGGCCCCCTGCGGGGGCCGAACGGCCGCTTGCTGCGGCTGCCTGCCCATGCCGGCCGGCCCCGATGGGCCCCGCATGGGCACCCCCCCCGGGCCCCCCGCGCGGCGAGCCCGGTGGGCCGGGGAACCCCCCTCGCGGCGGGCTGCGGGCCGCCCAGCATGGGCTTCGGGTGCATGCCGGATGGCCCGCCCATTTGCTGCTGTGGTTGGTGCGGCGGTTGTTGTTGCCTCTGTTGTTGCTGTTGTTGCTGCTGTTGTTGTTGGTTCTTCTGCTCCTCCTCAGTCCCGATGAGGGTGTTCAACATCTTACTCGCGAAGCTCAGCATGGTGGCGGTCCGTGTGGCGGGTCGGTTTGGCGGTTGTCAGGCAGCGCGGCGTGCTCTACACTCTACTCTCACTTGGCGTGTGTGGGGAGCGCACTGGCCGGGACCGACCTGCTCCGACTGGGCTACGGCGACCAGGCGCACGCACTACCCCCTCCCCCGCCCGTCCCCGATCGATACTCGGTGCTCCAGCAGTCGCGCCTGGTCGCAGCCCCGGCGCGCCGAGCGCCGGCGCCGGGGCGCGAACGGCCAGTGCGGCTGCGGCGCGCCTGCGGGAAGGTTGGGGGTGAGCGGCGGGCAGCGAGCATAACCTTATCGAACGCCGACCACGCGCTCTCCCGCTCGCCCTCACCCACATTCTCACATCTTCAGCTCCGACTTTTATGTCTTTCAGCTTTTGTCCTCACTAAATACGTGTCCATGCCCCACTTTCCCTTTCTTTCCATGTCTACATTACTCCGCATCCGTTCACCTAATTTCTTCACATGTCAACGTCCTCTCTTCTCCAGCGTCTTTCGGATTTCCCATTCCGTTCTCCCCGAGCCCCTTTGCGCTATTCATGGCCCGCGTGTTTGGCCGCTCAACTCCCCGCCCCGCCGTCGCCCTTTCTCGCCCGGCGCCCCCACTCCCGCCCTCGGCAACCTGCGGCAGCGTGCGTCCTGCGCCGCCGAATCGATGCGTGCGCACACGAAATCTCCGATTTCTACCCACTTCCGTAATAAAATATTTCTTGGGCCCTTGTTCGTAGGCGGATTCCTAACGACTACTCCAAGAAACGACTCGTTAAAGAAAAAGTAGTTGTGAGATGGTCACGGATGTTTCAGCGAGCTCCCTTCGCAGGAAATTGTATCTCGTTTACATAAATCGATTGTGTTGGGTTTGATATATATGACAAGACCGAGATTTCCTTGTCAACACTTCGCAAAGTTGGAGACACTCTCATAAACATAACGCAGCGCTATAGACGAATCTTGAATTCTCTTTACATCGTCTAGCGCCATTTTCATCAAAGGATCAGTTGTAAATGCCGTCACTATTCTCAAACTTCAGAACTGGGTATGACATTAAGAAAGAGAATAAAAGCATACATTTTTCAAAATTAATTTTGACTTCATCTACCTCTTCAAAACTGTTGCAAGGATAAAAGCTACCATTTATAAACTCCAATCAAAACCGGCTCTCAAAGTGCAAGGTTCTACCCTAAGTGAAGACCAATCATCAGAGAAAATTTTATTACTACTCATAGAAATATCTCTGAAACAACTTTAAATATTAAATTTATTATTCCTCTTGTGAAATGCGAGTCAGATATACATTTTAAGAATTTATCTTGTGACAATCGATTCCAAAAGGATTCTCTACGTGGTTTTTTGGGTACGTGTTTACCGATTACGTATAATTACTTAGACGTGCACCAGGATGTTCTTGACACTGATATATTCCATAATATTGGCATTCAGCAAGAAAAATAATATTAATGTCCAGTCTACTTTTCTAATGATTTATTATTTACGCTTGTGGATTAGCCTTAATTAACACCGCTAACTAAAGCTATTACATTTATCGGTCATTTTCAAAGCACTTGCGTGTCGCCTTTTTATTGAATTATTAACTTTCCATGTTTTCGTTCAAGAACTTCCGTTATACCAATTTGAACTCTTTTTTTAGATCTCGTTGTGGAAAATGTTGTAATTAATATTTGTATCATACATACTTTTAAATCTCAGAATAGCAAAAACACCTGGTAAAGAATACAGCAGTGGTTTTGTACTAGTAGAATGGGAATATGTTTCCTTTTGAATATTGTTACGTTCACGTTTTATTTCAATTTCTGATTTATAGATCATCTGTATAAATCTTAATACAAAATTGATAAGAAGAAAGTTCCAACTAACAAGGGAATGCCGTAAAATTCACCTTGCTGTACGAGTAGATAAAAGTTATAGTTTTTAAAAAGATCTTTTATTTTTTATTTGAGTTTTTATTATTTCAGCTGTTCACCTGTTCTTTTTAAGTCTTTATAAACTATATAAGATTACTACCGTCCAGATTAATTTTAAAAGGCTAACTAACTCGCCTTTTGTATTCCTTTTGTATTCTGACGAAGCGCCAATCTTACTTATTAATAGCCGACATCCGCGGCCTGCCCAAAGCCGAGAAACCTGTAAGCTTCCTTCGTTGTTAGGCCTTTTCGCCCTATGTCGAACTCCATCGCCAAGTCGTCGCTGAACACACATGTATTTATTCAGCAACCACTCCAGCGCGATTTTGGATTTTAAGCACAGAGTTCATTCGTTTTAAGTGGGAGATGCTAGGACTAGTCTTACATGTTTGATATCTGAGTCCCCCACAGGACTGTTGTAAAGGGTCTCATTGCAAAGTACGGGAGAGAACTAATCTGAATATTCTTCGACGTATAGGGGCTTTTCCGAGCAATTATCTAATCTAAAACACGTTGTATAGTTTCATACATGCATTGAGAATTTTCATGATCTTCGGTCTTGCAAGTAGGACTTCTAGAAACTTCGAATTGGTGCCAAATTGTGCGGCAAACGGTCAAGAGTACGCCTTCTTGTAGTTGAACAGGGCACGTGCGAACACGTCAGCCATCTCCTTGTTCTCTGTACAATCATCCTGGCAAAAATCATAACTTATTCCCCTTTCTTCCCCTTTTGACAGCAGCCCGGCATCCTGAAGGTAGTCTTGTATTTCATCTGGGATCATCATGTGAAGAGCTTGATGATGTTATGGACCAAACGCTACCGCCATCGGTTCTCTTCTGTCTTAGAACAGGAGCACCGTGAGTTCAGTGTTTATTTAGCGCTCTTACTTGATGGGAGTATAGTTGTATCTGTTTCGGAGTTTAGGGTGAATGCTTGTCATCTAAGTGGGCCAGTATCTGGACCTGGTGTAAATCAATTTTGCATCATCTCGACTCGTTTCCTTACGATATCCGTTGCTATTCAGGATTCGTCTAAAGCTATTTAGTAATATGGTGCCATCTTGGAGTTTCAATCCATGGTATTTGTCTTGGACTTTTCAATTAATTGCCTTTTATTGAGTTATCCCGAACTTACGACCATATTCTTTGAATCTTCTTTATTTGAAAGTACTTTTTGTCGGGGACATTCTCTATTGATGTGGTAGAATTGACATTGATTGTTTCGTAACTGATGGTTCCACCGATACTCTCCCCTCGGGGAACTTAAACGCAGTGGCGGTCAATCGTAGTTTCATTGTCTCTATTACTTTATTTATAGCCTTGTCATAATGATATTTCTTGACAATTAGGACAATTTTTTCTTCCGCTTTCGTCTTAGGCTCCTTACATTCTCTCGGTAGTGATGATCGTCCTCAAAAGACGGTCAGAGCAAATTGATCGTCGCGTCTTTACCTGGGTAAATCTGAGTGCATCAGTGACAGCGTAGGCTGTACTGAACAAGTCTATTTGTTTTTTTCATGAGGCGTTTATCGCTCTATTCGTATGTCTCTATCAGATGATTTAGGTGACTCCGTGACGCTATTTTATGTAGAGATAAACGGCTTTTTTTCTTCTTGAAGTATATCCTGGCTTATTTTTTCTTTCATCTTTCCAATCATCTTTAATTTAATTCAAACACTTTTAGTATTTCAGGTTCTATAGTTCCTTCTCTTCTGGTTCTTCATTTTCTTCCCACATACGGGAAGATATTTAGAAGGACGGTGTAGTTCTTATATCATCGCAGTGATGAGGAGGTGGTCACTATTACTTACTTTTCGCTGGTAAGCTAGTCTCTGTTCTTTGATTTTTGAATTAAGATATGTTTATTGCCAAAGTTAGCACATTTTAAAAAATTCTCCACCTAATGACCTCATGTTCTCGTTTCTACTTTACATTCTTCCACTCGCTCGGTAGTCATCAACCCTTGTTGGCAGGCAGAAGATTTTGGCTGCTGTGACCCATGTTCTGCCAAGAGCCCAGGGCCCCCAACTTTGATGCTGTTGACTGGGTGACAACCAAGCGAGTATGATTCTACGTTTAATACATTTTATTAACAATCATCTTTATAGGCAGTTTAGTAGCTGTTAATACATGTTTAAACTTAAAATTTGTATGCTTCAATTATTATTTGTAATTTGTTTCAGGTTTGGCCCAATTTATTTTGAAACATTTAATTATACACTTTATTATAGCACCTGGAAAAATTATTTTGACATTGAGTTCATACCAAAAGAAAACAAAAACTCATTTTTCAGAAAATTTCGAAAATTTCTTCATATGAAGGGCGTTTCATACAAAGTGCTCTCAAAAATTAAACTAGCTATTTGAAATTCGAGTGGTCGCGACATCAGATAAATCGGGAAAATAGCAATTTTGGTGAAAATCCTGAGTTGTTCAAGCGTTAGTGTTGCTCATAGACAGACGGACAGACTTTTGGACAAATAACACTTTTCTTGAGTCAAGGGGCTATTAACCGTGAATTAGAACGTGGATTAGAATTGAAGAAAGTAACTACGAAGGAGAAAGGAAAATCATCTTTGTCGATATCAGGGAACCATAAAACTTCTGTTCTGTCGAAAAATAGGCACATTTTCCTGCAGCAAAAAGCTTTACATTAGCTTTCCAAAAGCTTTACAAGCTTAATTGGTTCTACAATTTTACTACGTAGTAAATTCTCATGACTATTTTTGTATTTTAGAAGAATGCTTATTTTTTTATTTAATGCTAAAAACGTTTTATGAAAGAATAACTTACGTTTACGTCATACGTTTATTCAATCTGACATTCTATGTACGAAAATGAAACGTTATTTTCTAATAATAATCGAAGAAGAGAAGTGGTTTGAATACAAACAGTTTATTTGCCAAACACCTAACATCGGTTAGAAAACTAGGATGTAGTTTACTTGCCTGAAATGGACGCCATTTTTCCTCGTCCTGTCGAGGTACCTATATCATGGTTCTTAATTGTGAAATGTGTATTGATTAAAAAAACTTAACAGAACGAGTATATTTTTGCGAGCATCTTTAACGAATACCCTCTAGCAGAAAGGCTTCGTATTTGTTAATCATGCTTTCATACATTAACAGCTCGTAAGGCACTGTGACGCTTCGCTACGTGTGTTCAGTTTAACGACCAGGCTCGTGTCTTCGGTCTAGGCGTTTAACATTCGGAAACAGTCTTGAGTCTATCCAATGCGTAATTTACATCGCATTTCCAATGCAACTCGAAGATTGTGGCCTTCAGTATTTACATAAAATATCGTCTACAACCCAAACATTTTATTAGTAACTAAATAATTACAAAAAATTGGTTCTACAATTTTGGGTAGACTGTAGTACAGTGGTCTAAGCATCTCTTTTAGGCTTTCACAATTTCTTCTAATATCACCCAATTCATTGGCATTGTTGTACTACACCTCAATCGCCGTATGAATGGCAAAAGACATTATTGTTACGTACAATTGTTAGGTGAAATCTGTTGGCAACAGATTTCAACAACTGATGTACGCATGCCGCGTACATTCTCCGTAAGTAAACTTCGGCCAAAAACTAGAATATACCATAACATTATCAACCAATCACTAGGAACATACATCATTCTGCGGAAATTTCTATCTGCAGAAATGTTCTCATTCTTTCTCGTAAACCAGCTTGGATTTTTCACAACAATAATTCCGACACTGCACATTTGCTTCCGTTAAGAGGTCATCAGGAAAATGCGTCTCGCAATCAGTCTAAATAATTCATTTCTAATGCCCTACTAGAATACGTCTCCGTTTTTCAATGCATAATACAAACCAAATATAACCATGGCCACCTTGGGTACTGAAAATGGTCGCCAAATTGTCGCCACCTACAGTACTCCAGGTGACCGTGCCATGCCACGACCAAATTTAGTACTAAAGTAGGTTTCCTAGAGTCGGCCGTTGGCAAAGACGTGTACGCAAATTTGACACTAAACAAAAAATTAAAGTAATATGGTTTAAAAATAAAGTTAAATATATGACACGGGGTTAAATGAGCTTCATTCACTCGGAACAGTATTTACATCAGCTATCCTGCTCGGGACATAACAATTCTCCCTCGTGAACAAAACTTCACTTATATCTTTCATTACCTAAGTAATTATTACAAAACTTTTCACAAAACAAGTGTGTTTTTTATACGGTCGAATTTTTCATAAAATTGTTCGAGCAACTCTCTGTAAGGAATTCCGTACTCACATGACTCTTTCGTTCTCTCGTCTTTCATTATGATTATAATTCAAAGGGTCGTTGACAATATAAGAATAGTTGTACTTCTGATACTCCTCTGGATGCGCACTGCCCTCAAACTCCTTTACTTGGACTTTCCTCGAATAGCCAACACCTTCCATTTTGATGCTCATTTAGTCTCTCTTTCAAGAAAACTAACTGTAGTGTAAGAGCGTCAGTTGTACGTATTTTTTCACTTGAGTTCCGTTGCTAGATGTAACTGTACATTTTTGAATAAATGTGCTTGCCTAAGCTCCATATTTAAAACGACTTACAGTGAATACGCTCTCTCCAAATACTCTACATTTTGACGCAGTCTAAAACGAAATCTGAGACAAAATCTTCCAAATCAGAAATATCTCGCATTGTTGACGTTATAGGAAATGTGGCCCCATTTGATCCTGCTGTCTGCCGATTTTCTGCATACAAAATACGATTCAAGAACTTCCTGATCGTTGAAAAAATACCTGAAGAACTGCATGCGAGGTCTTCATCACTGTAATCGGCAACGCACAATTCCAGTTATTAACCGATTTGCTGCCACCTGATGACACCATGATGAAAAAATTAGATGTAAGATTTCAAGCATTGTCTGCGCAGTTACACCGTCCTACACTGGAAGTGACAGAGCGATACAAATTCTACAGTCGACATTCGTTCGAAGGAGAGTCGTTAGCAGAGTTCGCCGCAAATTTGAAACAATTGTCATCAACTTGCAACTTCAATTCACATTTACCGAGGGTATTGCGCGACCAATTCATTGCAGGGGTGCACAATGAAACCCTCAAACGTCGGCTGACAACCGAACTCCTAACTTCATTAGAGAAAGCAGTAGAAGTCGATCTGCAGTTCGAAGTGGTGGGCCGGAACCTTCCTACTCTTCAACCAGTAGCCGCCGCGTCAATGACTATTCAAAATGTGCGATCAAATGAAGGTTCTAACGACTCAGCGAGCCGTGGAACGAAGACTTGTCATCGCTGCGGAGATAAACAGCACATTTCAACGAATTCTCCGCATAAAAACGATTTTTTTTGAAAATGCGTAAAATAGACATTCAGCGAAAGTTTGTCGAAGCAGTGAAACTCCTGGGGAGCGATTCAGCTCCATTTTCACCCATCGGTGTCGCCACGAGATTCCATTCAACTCTCAGTTTTGATACATTCGACACCAATTACCATGGAACTCGATACTGGAGCATCCTACAGTTTCCTGAAAGACTCGGATTGGCAGCAATTGCGCATGATAAAAAATTACGATCGTCTACAACTAGACTGCATAACGACGGTAGCCAAAGTTTACCCGTGATAGATGAGATCAAAACGACCGTCTGCGTTAACAGCGTGTCCGCTACAGTGCCAATCCTGGTGGTGCGTGCACCGAGACATCCTTCATTGTTTGGACGCTTCTAGCTGTTTAAGTTTCCTCAGAACGGGGCGTGTTCGACTAACTTAACATCATGCGAACGCTGATTACTTGTCGCGGAATCCGCTACCGAAAACAACGAGCATTGCTTACCTACTGAAAACAAACAGACAACCATCTGATTTTTGGATGTGTCAGTCGCCTCTCTCGCTTAAGCAAGTACGTTCTGCCACAGGAAAAGATTCCATACTTTCCGAAGTTATCCGTTACGTGCAGTCTGATTGGCTACCTGAAAAGTGAAAGGATCCTACCTTACAATAATTCTACGTTCGTCGACACGGACTTACGATTGTTGGAAATAGCTTACTTTTAGAGCTACACGTAGTTATTTCTATGTCTCTACTCCATAAGTCCTTAAATCTTTACACGAGAATCATTCAGGAATCGTCCGAATGAAGGCTATAGACCGCTCCTACGTTTGATGGCCAGGCATCGATTCTGCAGTGGTGGAGGTAAAGGGCTGCGTGGCTTGCGCTCAAGTACAAGCGGCACCAGGCAAAGCACCTTTGCACTTGTGGTCATTTCCATAACGGTCCTGTCAAAGCCTTTACCTGGATTTCTGTGGACTAGTGTTCAATCAAACATGACTGGTGATAATTAATGCAGATTTGAAATGGTCCGAGATTATTCCATTCACTAGTCTACCATCGGCTGCTACAAGGATCATTGCCTTGCGCACCATTCTCGCTCGATTCGTTTTGCTTGAGGAGATTGTCTGTGACAATGAACTCAATTTACGGGACCAGAATTTCGCTTTTCTGCAAGCATTGCAGAATCTTCCAATGGTGAATTGCTCAATATCACCCTGCAATTAATGGCAAGGTGGATACACCTTGTCACTATACGTATTCGTACAATACAACATAAACACCCCTTCACACTTCTTGAAAATTTAGCATGGCCTATCGTTAACCACAAAAACACTTCACGCGCAGTAAATTCGATGGCACGGATGTAAATTTGCAGTGGTTTCGTCAGAACGTAGATCCTACCCGGGTCCATAGCCCAAGGGATGGTAACGGGCCGCGGGGATCACTCCCAGCTCTAGTATGTAAGTATGTATATTAACTTAAAAGAGGTGTCAAGGAGGGGGAAAGAGGATAGAGGCGACACCCAGGTGCTTCTGACCCTCACCCAGCCCGGCAGCAACTAGCATGGCACTTGTATTTTGTGCCTGCAAAATATACAAATTATATAATGGCAAGGTGAAGCGGTTTGTCCGCTCGTTCAAAAAGGCATTTGGTCCTCAGAATTGGCGGGCAAACGTTCAACATATTCTCCTCGCGTACCGTACGACGCTGCACGCTCAAACGGCACGTTCGATATCGTCGGCATTACTGCTCGGACGCACAGTCCGTACTAACTGGAATTTGCTGCGATCATCCGAAGACGTTTCCAAGAATCAGTAGAGTTCACGGCATGCCGCAAATCAAGATCGCTTGCGGAAATTTCAAGTTGGCATTTTAGCCTGCGTGCAGAATTATCGGTATCCGTCGAACAAATAAATAACCGGAACCATAACTCAAATATTGGGCCCACGACATTTTCTGGCTCAAACGAAGATTGGCGCTTGGAAATGACATATGGATTAGGTTCATCAGCGGAGTATGGACTGAGGGGAAGGAACTGTAGTGCATGAGCATCAGTTGTTCGTAATTTTGTTACTTGAGTTCCGTTACTAGATGAAACTGAATTTTGTTGAATAAATATGCTTGTCTAAGGTCACAGTTAAAATGATTTACTGCGAATACGCTTTCTCCAAATACATTACACTAACCTAACCTACATTCCGACGCAAATATGGCCCAGTTTGTTTTCATTTGAGCTGCAAAGGCCTCTCGTCAGTTGCGTTTTTTTTCGATTGGCGAGTTTCTTGCGTTTCCTTCGATTGGTTGTTAAGTAAAAGTATTGTATGAAAAGAGTACTGTTCTATCTTAATTTTTTTATGAAATTCCGAATTTTAAACTAGATTTTATAAAATTTAGTTTTATGAAACTTTTTAGAACAATTTTACAGAAAGTGTCACATTCTACACAAGGAATAACAGAAAATTAAATCTTAATTGAGATGATCAGGCCCCTTTTTCTTTACGTACTGTTGATATATCAATTTCAAATTTTTGTGCAAATAATAAATTTGACATCCACAGTAGTGTAGTTTTTGATTGAATACCGACAGTCTATCTCAAAAATTTAAATTTATTTTTTGGTAAATATTGAAGTAACTTTCTTATAAGTCTTTATCTGAAGGACCTTTACCTATTGAATGAAAATATTCCTTCATTATACCAATTTTTAATTCAGAAAATAAAAACGATAAAGTATTGCCCCTTTCAATTGAAGGGTTTGTCACAAGAAAAATGTAGCCCAAATTCGGGATTAGAAGAGGCACCAAGAACTTCAAAGCGTAGAGGTGCGTAGTAATGAATTTATGCTTTTCTTCCGCCTTATATCTTTCAGTGTGTTTGGCACTTGCAGCAAGGAAATGATCCAGCATATAGTGTCAGTAGTAAGGAATAACTTGAACGGTGACATATCTCAAAATATGGAATTAGGGACTTGTTTGGTTTATGTATGAAACTCCTCAATTATACGCGTAATACCCAAACTAAATATATAATTACGGATTAACGGAAAATTATAAACTTTCCTTTTTTCAATTTCAAAATTAATAGAAGCACTATATAACTTCATTTATGATACGCAATACACCTTAAAAACTACGGAGAAAAATGCCAGGTTGAAAGGTTTTATACGGACTTAAGTTGAGAGCTCAGTGATTTCGGGCGCGTCAACTGAAAATGACATAGTCCCGTAAGTATATTACATGCTTTCTCCTCGAGAGGTGGCAATGATCTTCCCCCACAGGCTGGTGAGATTTGGTGCCGACCTACTTGTCGGCTAGCTGGGTTACCCCAATAAGATATCTCCCTCCTGCAGGGCACCGCTCCAGGCGGAACAAGCTCTAAGCTGGCCTCGCGACATATGTGGTAGTGAAGTAGATATAAGTGCATATAAATAAGGGGAGATGATAGGACGAGAATGAGGAAGGAAAGATAGCGCGCGATCCGTGGCCCGTTTGTTAGGGTACTCCTCCGGCAGCCGCCTGGTATTGATCGAATAAATCACGTAAAACTACCCTCCACGGCAGCCGGCCACTAAACCTTGTCTCCTGATAGCGACTGAATTCGACCTAGCTATCTAGCTAGTGTCGAAAATCCTGCCACCGTTGGGACTCAAACCTAGGACTTCCTGGTCAGAGGCACTGCAGTGACATCAGTTGATGCGATGAGCCATCTCTCCCGGTACAGACTTCACTAAAGCTTTTGATTCTTTATGTCTCTCTTAACTCTTACAAAAATTGAATATAGTAGGCTTATCGGGCTATTTGTTACCGAATTTCTAATTATATTATGAATAGAATCCAGTATGTTTAAAATTATATTACTATTTCGAATAGTTTTACTATCTTATCTGGAATGTAACGGGATTCTAATTCGGAACTACTGCTTATTTAATTTTTATACACAATTTACATCCTTACTTGAATGTAGAATTCCTGCTATTCGCAGATGAACGCAAACTGCTTAATTCAATTGCAAATTATAGTGAAATTTCCTTACGGAATGCACTAAATAAATTTGTGCTAACAATTATTTTGTGTTAGTAAATGTAATTTAATTTCTTTTTTGCGTTCCTACTCAATAAATGTTTTGCATGTCTACTCAATAAATTCAGTTGGGCTTGGAAGAATTTTACTAACTCATGATTTGACTTTCACTGATTTGTGTTTTTCGACTCCAAAAGTCGTACTCTTATCATGCAGATTATACTGTTAATAAAGCGAACGAAATGCTGGGATTAATCACCGTTTTGAAGTTTTCATTAGTGGTCTGGTCACCTTATTTTCAAATCTATGCTAATGAATTGGAATTGGTACGACATAAGCTCTTTAGAATGGCAGCAACTCGTTTAAATTTACCAGATCCATTTATTGGCCACGATTATAATGTTACATCGTCAACTCTTAATATCACTTTACTCTCCTCACAGCGGGATTATAACTTGTTTTTTTTAATAAATTAATGTGAGTTAAGAAATAATCAACCACAAAACAATAACACAGGCTCACAAAAAAGTTGTCAGACCCACAGACTATGAGCCGTTCTACGTCAAATCGCACAAAAAAGACCAAAATTCGACCTTCATATTCATTTTGAATTTTTCTATTTATTACATTGATTACACTTTTTGTTGCATTTTATAGAAAATAGAACAATAAATACACCTAATTTTTTTTAAATTTTTATTTCTTGGAGTTTATAAAAATATTTTACATTTTTTAAGATGAAACATTTTTTTTTGAAAAATTGATTTACAGAGGAATAAAATACATATTTCAAAGTATTAAATGAGACAAATCAGGAATTTTTGTATGAAATACATTGCAGCAAATACATATGAGCAACAATCACCTCGTGAATCAAGCTCTGTAAGCGTAATCATATTTTGTGCCATACACGTAAATTTCAAAATTTAATACAGACATAACTACACAAATAATCAATTTTCAGGCAAATAAAAAACACGTGTCTCTTTTTTTGATGTCCAGATTTAAGAAAAAAATATCGTACATCTAAAAAAAGTCGTATCAACTCTTGTGCGATTTGACGTGGAATGGCTCCTATACAGATCACTTTTGCTCTAGCAATTGACGTTTCGAATTCCTACCAAGGTATCTCGACGAAAATATACTTTTACATTACAAACTGATGCTTCCATTTATACTGTAAATAATCATAAGTCGATGTGAAAGCTGTGGTAAGGGAGGAAGGATGCGAGTGGTACGGGAATCTGCCAAAAATTAAATTTATCAGAGAAACGAAGGAGAACGTGTTACTCTACGAATAAAAAAATATTTCGTGTTCTTCTGTCCATTTAGATATGTTAAATATTGTAATGTATTTTTGTACAATTGGTCGTCTGTCCGTAAGTTTATAAAATAAGATAAAATAAAATATACAAACCAAGTCCACCAGTTCCGTAATTTGGAGTTCTGGCGGCAACCTATAGGACGTACGTTTCCGGACGTTCCTGGTGTTCCTTGTCATCCTTTAATATTGTTGGTAATAATTATTGATTGCTAATTGGGCATATGATATTTTCAAGAGAATCAATGTTTCAATAATATCGAAACTTGCATTCACTTATAATATATTATTATAATATTATTGTAATATATAATATAATATATAATATAATATATAATATAATATATATTAAAAAATATTATATATATAATATAATATTATTATACTAATATTCACTTTCTAAAGATCTAGAAATATTTCTGGTGAAAGTGATAAGATTACGTTCGAGAACGTATAGAATTGCCAAGGTCAGGCTACCAGAGATACATACATGGTGAGCGGGTTGCCGATTGTATTAGATATACAAGAAAATATGAGAAATTTCCATAGTGTACTCACATCATCTGTGTTGTGGAAGAATACTTCATTTATTTTTATGTTTACCTTTAAGACATACTTTGCTTTAGTCTTCAGAAGCTCGTAGCAATAGCAGATGGAGCTATAGATCCTCGAGGTAGACTGTTTTTCAATTCTACTTAATTGCTAATTTCGAGGAGGAAATTATTTAAGACACAATGTTCCTTAAAAAAATACGACTTTGATTCCAGCTGTATTATATTTTGGGGAGATCTGAAGCAGAGACATTTAGCTTTCTATCCGTAACTATTGGTGTAAACATTAATTTTTAATAATAGTCCTCTGAAAGGAAATGCTGTTCTCACACATTTTTTCTTTCTTGCTCTCTCATTTTTCTTTCTTATTCATTTATTTTTACTTTAAAACAGTAAAAATTGTAGGTCCAGAAGCAAAGTACGGAACAATCTAAACTTGTTCACGAAGGATCAAGGGAAACAAGACGAAAAATACAGCGAGATAGCTCTGATTGTAAGGATATTTTTTTCTTTTGATATAACTTTTGTGTTTTTCAACAACTGCAATTACTTAGCGTCTATTTTCAACAATGCATATAACCGTAGTTGTTAAATACGCACAAAATAATTCACATCATTTAGATTGAACTGCAGTCTCAACACCCATAACTACGTCTCTTGAAGTTAACTTCAAGCTTCAAATGAAATCCGCAGAAATGTTGGTTTTCCATTGAAATAACACCCAAACCTCGTGAAAAACGGCCATACAGAACAATCACTGGCCACGGCCATCCAGCGTCCCTGCGGAGCGCCGGCGCATGCAAATGAGAAGCACGTCAAGCTCGCGCTCCTCTAACCGGAACAAGACCATCTATTCCTTTCGCCGGAATTTCCTCGCGCGGGGCTCAGATGAGAAGGGAAGAGAAGAGGAAACGTGGACGGACGGATTTAGTTTCTCTCCAAACGCTTACTTTCGAGGCAGGAGGCGGCCTGGATTTCGCGGTACTTAAGTTCGCAACGGGGAAATCCCGAGCGTTGAACGAAGAGGGGGCGGGGCAGGGACGGCGGGCAGTGGGAGAGGCGGTTGAGCACTCGAGGGAATCGCGCCCGCCGGAGGCAGCGGGGAGCGGCGGGGTGGGATGAAAGTGAGGCGGTGGCGCAAGGGTGGCGGGGCAGCGGGGAGGCGCGGGGACCGCCAGATCCGTGTAATTAGTTTCCGTGCGTCGAGGAAGGACAGCTCTGTAAGCGAGCGCGCCGCGCCTGCCCGAGCGGAATGCGGAAAGTCGCTTCCGATTATTGGGCGCGCGCCCGTCGATGGCGAGGCTCTCGCGCGCCGCGACTTACCACTTGTCGATCGAGGCCCTCGCGTGCTCCCCAGCTACACGCGTCTCATCGCTGTCTTGCGGGACAGGGAGTACTGTCGTTGAAGCAGTTGCGCTTTCAAAACATACGTTTAGAATACATACGAGTATATTCCTCTCTAAGATGCAGGCTAAACTTTGCTTGTTTTTAGTTTCTCGTCTTACGAATCTTTCGTAAATACGTCGCTAATTAATATCGTTTCTTGTAACATACGTTAACACAGAGTAACTCATCAATCGCCGTATAAGCTTTTGCTTTATTATTACAATGCACGTTAATCATTAATTTCAATATGAATAGTTCTGTTTGCATGCTTCTTGTAGTTATCACTTACCGTAAATATTTATTGTAATATTGTGAGGCATTACATCAAGGAAACCGTTTTTGCTTGTACTACTAAATAACTTTACATAGTCCGATGGTCCGTACATGCATTTCAGAGCAAGAGACAAAATGATTAATGACTTACTGTGAAAATTGATCAGATAATAAATTGAAACAAAAAACGGTAATGATGGTAATGAGATGATTAATGAATAGCTATCTAGTAGTTAGCATAGTACTAATAATATAAAGAAGAAACAATCTCCAAATGAAAACTTAGCTTTTGGATCACATCCATAATTAAATATACTATGTTAAAATCCGAATATGTTCTAAAATAATACTTGTAATAACTGAATTGGGAATCAGCATGTCTACATAGCAAGAGTTGTAATTGTGTTAACAAAAATCACACTTTCTTGAAGTTTGATTACAGGTTTTAATTATACAGCAGAACAAACAATATTTTGGCCGTTTTGCGCCTGATATGGGTTTTCCTGCAAGTCTTTAATGCTAAGTTATTAGTGTGTTCATATGACATGAAAAAGCTTATATAAAATGACTCAATCAATCTAAAGAAATATCATAGCATGAAATGAGACATACAATAGTGTACATATCATCAATACACCTAACAATCAAGAAATGTGCAGAGAACTGGCTAGTTGTTTCTTTAGTAAACATCTGAATTGCGCAGTCCCCTGAAAGATCTACACCAGAAAATCCCTCTAAAACAAACAAAAAGTCTCAAGCCTAGAATAAACGAATTTACTGACAAGTTAAAATTTTGAAACGATCAAGACAACGATTTGGCAAGTAGATTTCTTAGAAAGTACGTCAAGTCATCTGGAATCAAAATTGTAAAACAAATTATTTTAGTCATGCAAAATAGTTGAAAAAATGAACAGATTTCAGATGAACAAAAAAATGTCAGATTCGCATATTACACTTCGTTCTCGAGCGTTGTGCTACAAACCACATTCGGTGACGATTTACACAAATAAGACGTTGGCATCAGAGCTTCATTTCAAAGAAATTTGAAATATTGCTATAGATTAATAGTTGATCACTAGAATTTTCCAATGAAATATAGCTTGCTGCCTTTTGGTGGCCGAATATGGAATTATAAGGCAGTGTTATTATCTATTTCTCTAGTTGGTTCCATTTTTATTTTGAGAGATAGTCACAAACAGTAAATAAGGCAACAGCAAGAAGAAATAATTATTTTATTGTTGCAAACAATAGTGAATTTGAAACATTAACTGACGAAAGTGATTTAATGAAATTCTGTAAATTGGGAGATGGGATAGAAACTAGTCATGCTACAACAACTTTCTTGCATTATTTCTAGCATTTGCAACTTTCAAAAATTCAGAGAGTTCAACAAAACAGAGATGTGCGCCATTCTTTTACGTGTGGCTTGTTCTATCCATGGAGAAAACTTAAAGAAAATATTTGGAGCAGTTTTTGAGAAAATCTTATTTTAAATTTTCATTAATTTCAAGCAGAAGTTAAGTGAACTCTGCTTTTTTTAAATAAATGTACTTGATTTTTTTTAAATACCTGATTTTTCAGAACTGATTTCCTTGAAGGTAGAAATCTCATAAAATCCTGAAATCAAATAAAATATCATCATGAATATTGTACTTTTCCAATGTTAACTTTTTGCACTTTTCAAAAATTCAGTGTTCCCCGGAAATAAGACTAGCACCAATTTTAATACCGTCCTTTGATACATACGAGGGGAAAATTTAAAGAAAGTATGTTTTGCGTTTTATTGAGAAAATAATTGTTTACAAATTGCCTATATTTCACGCAAAATTACGCGAAATCTAATCATATTTTCGAAAAATTGTACCTGACGTTATTTAAAGATCTGTCTTTGAAGAAGAGATTTTATTACGATGAATATATCTATCACCTGTATTGTATTTGTAGGAAGACGCCCAAAAATATTTTGAACAAAAATGAAACCAGTGCCATTATGCGTACTTTGCGCTATGCAAGCGCAAAGTTATATTAAAAAATTGATAGTAATTTGAGAAAATTTTGAAAATGTTTAAGCTTCGTGTGAAGTACCCTCAAAAATCAAAATATCCGTTTTAAACTCAGAGTCTCGTGATCGTTTGTATTGATTGGGAAATATCAATTTTGAAGTATATCGTGATCACTTTGGGTGCTAGCGTTGATCACACATATACGGTCAGAAGGACTGACAGACGTTTTTGCCGTCAATCACTTTTTCGGTATCAAGGACCCACAAAACATGATTTCTGACTACACAACGTGATAGAGAGAGTAATTTACTACATACAGAAAAATATTTATTTACTTCTTCGTTACCTGGGCTCGGCAATATATAACAATGATAACCGTAAGAGAGAAAATAAAAAAGGTCAATTGTTGCCCTGGAGAATTGATAGAAATGCTGAAGGTTTAAGTCTGTAGGTCACTGGTTCCACCAAGTAGTCCACACTAGACTACCATGGCTCTGAACTTCGAAAAGAAACAGGTGCATGCCGCCAAAGCGGAAATATTTGATCTGAAGGACTGGATGATAGTCATGTGAGTTGTGTTGTTATAGTTGCCAAAATGAGCGTACGATGGGCGAAGGGTCAACTTCTCCAAATTTCCTGCACCTATCATTCTAAATGGAGTTTTTTTCGTTTGAAAGGAAATGTGAAGTTTCGTATCCCGCCCGAGAAATATCACGGCACGCTATACGTTATCAAGATGGAGAGAAATTATTTAAAAGATGTCCATTGCTTAGAGGCTAGTATTATTAAACTATAATATGAAATAAAAATTAACCTTAAAAACATTATACTAAAGTTAATATCCAAAAAATTGCATTACAAATCCAAATCAAAAAACATGCCTGAGAAATATAATAATAATTTAAAGTAATGAAGAAAAAAATAATTATATAATTTATCTCTTGAATTACATTCCGGTAGTTCAATTGGGCTTGTTCCAAGACTAGAATATGACGAACGGTTAGAATTGGAGGCTGAATATATTTGAATGGAGAACCAATCTTCTACTAACATTTCTTATATTCCAGCAACGTTATTACGAGTACATGAATTTTTCCCCGCTATTATGGTGATTACATTAAAATTGATGTAAGGCTGTACATTATTTCAACAATTTATTATAATCGTTCGGAGACTATTTCTGGCACTTATAAAATAGTAACTATTAATTCAGGAATTCTTTTGTACTAATATTAACCTTTTTAAAAGAGAAATAAATCGTGATTTTATTTTTATATCTCTGTATTTTCGCGAATTGTAAAAAATGCAGGGCAAATGTACAATATTGATAATAGAGATTTTTCATAAATAAAAAATGTTTAAAAAAATTAGGTTTTTAAATAAAGTCATGTACATTTAAGAAAAAAAGCTTGGTTTTTTGCGTTATTTCTGCTTGAAGTTAATGCGAATTTAAAAAATCTCGAGCGATTGACGCTTAAAAATGGCACAAGTCTCATTCTCATGCTGGTTGGAAACACTTTTGTGCTTTTAAGTGTTATTATGATTTACGTAGCCCTTACAAATAATGCTAGAAAGTATTATCTGTTGTAGCGCCTCTAGTTTTTCTTCTCTGATAGTCGTGGCTTGGAGGCCTAGCATCGCGCATAGTGTATCTCCTTGTTTTGTTACGTAATATGAAGCGTTCCAGGATCTTTGCCGAATATCTTCAGTGGCTTGCGTCACAGATTTTCGATTAGAGCGAGTTCACGTGGCGGTTGCTATGGCAACCATGACGCATTTCTCTAAAAAATGAAGAGACCTGGCTGTGGATTTCACACATGTTAGAGGCCAGAATGCCTCAGCACTGAGTTACGTATAATGCCCTACAAATGCAGCACAACCTAAGGCGTTATGACGCTAGTTTTAGCCAAAAAAACGCATTCCATTATCGATTGTCGTCGCTGGCTTGTGTCGGCACTTACAGAGGGCGAGCACGCTCTTTACCTGCCTTTGAAATCTACACAGATCCTGTCAAGGATGGAAACTATCGACACAAATCAGTTTCGGCTGCTCTCAACAGTATCGGCGGAGAATGCTCTGGGTGCGATTTGCTGCTAGTTTCGGTGTATTTCGCGTGTGAGAAGCATCATGAGCTGTCATGCAGGGGAGAAAATAATTTAATACAGGATTTTAATGAATTTTAATGATAAAATAATGAAAATTAATTTTAAAACAATAACATTTCTTCCATGCTTGCGTAGTTTCAATTACTCAACTATGCATAGGTTGGCAACGTGCTTTGTGTAATCAAATTTAAATCCAGTTTTCGCAGTAGAGCATGCCATACTGGTTTATATACATATTTCAGTTACCCTCTCCACTGAAAATGGAATAAATAATGCGATTAATATGTTTAATAGAAACACTTGAGCGCGAAACGTTATCAATAGATCCTGTGACGTCTCCAATATTCGTTATCCATGGTTGCTTTTTCGTTCGCCATCGAGAAGGGTGTAAAATATTTCTTACATCGTGAACCACCTCGAAAGTGGACCGAGTATCGGTACGTTCTCGATAATCGCAGTGCCGGATGTAGCGTTTCGGGCATAGCGGACTCGGCGCGCTGGTCTCGTCGCCGAGGACGTTCGGAACTGAGTGTCATACGTGTCCGGCTCTACTGACAATTCATAAATCTGACGATAAAGTTTTATGGTATTCACCAAAACAAAGTGGTTCAACGTTCCAAATTTAATTCTTAGATTACTTTGGATGAAAATGATAATTTAGATTCTTCTAAAATTAGAATAGAAAGCAAATGTGGTACCAAATTGTGTATCAAATATAGAATTAAATATTAACTTAAAATTGAACAGTATTTATTTTGTTGAGAAATTCATGCCTAAAATATTTCCTAGCGCTATTTCCTTCCATTTTTCTTCATTAGTCTCGACTTTTATTCATGTAAATGAAATTGTCCCGCCCTTCAGTTCACAAGTGTCTTTCCTTGCGAATGTGATAACACTTTAGTGAGGAGAATTGACCTAATATTAAAAAAATAAGCTTTGTCTTGATATTATTTATCCACATTGGTTATCCACAGTCATTCTTTACGAAAGTGAGATCGGTTTCGTAATAAGAGTTAGAATAATGTATTCTAATAATCCATGGCCCACTAACTACTAACATGTCTATTACGTTTCGCAGGACGAACAGTCAAAATAAAACAAAAATGATTGTACTTCGGAATGTTTATAAAGTGGACGATATTTGTATTGTAACATACTCGATTGGTTATTAAATATGGTTATCAATTCGGTATACTCGATTGGCCATCACATTCGACCCAACAGCCTCGTTTGATAATTCTACAATCTTGAATTGTAATAAGACGTCTTACATTCTTATTTTGTAAATAATTATCATGAACGTTAGGTTTGATAGTGCTCATTGGATGCACTTTTAAAGCGGAGTGGGCTAAAAATATTTCGAGAAATATTATTAACGAAGTAGCTACTTACACAAACTATTCCACTAACAATTCGTTTTTAACCTCTTAATTTGTCAAACTAGACATAGTTAAAATATTTTAGCTGATTTTATTCCACATTGAAATAACTTAATCAAATTGTTTAATTATTATATATTCAACGAAAATGGAAACAAATGCTATAAAGAAAGGAAACAAATGTATTGATTATAATTAATTCAGACTCCATCCAACAGCGGTGGCGAGAGATAGAGATCTGCTGTTCGATCCTCTCTGATCTGTAGCGATAAGACTAATGCTACGCAGTTTGCCACTCCAATTAACGGAGTGGCGGGGCCTCATATGTCGCATTGCGACGAAACGAAATTATAAATTAGTAAAGTGGACCATACAAGTGCTGCTGATAACCCGCTCTTCGGGACAATTCCGATGAAGTGCGTCTCGGTGCAAATCACTGTAGTGAACCGACGCAATATTGGATCTAATGGCACTCAGCCAGATCCCTCCTACAAGCGAAATCATAAGTGCTGCATTGCTCGCTGTTAATAATAGTGAGATTCCGCCGGTAACTATTGAAAGCTTCATCCCACATATACCAATCTATTTTACCTGAGGCGAAATGAAGGTGACAACGGAGAATATCACCAATCAACGTAACACCCATGGAGTTGATAGCACGCAACCAACTCAACTCATTCAACCCTCAACCGTACAGCTAGCGGAAAAGGATTCCCCAGGCTCTAGGAAAAGGTCAATGACAAATGAACCAAAAAAGTAGTAGCAATCTCGATAACTTCAGTGGCCCAAAAAAAAAAGAACGAGATAAGCAATCATTAAATACATATTCAGTCATATCAAAGTGATCAAAGTGAAACAAACTTCAATCATAGTAGTAGGCATCACTAGTATTAATGCATTCATCAGAGAACATAAATCCCAACAAACTTCCATGCAGATGTATGAAGAGTTAGAAGAATCGTGTATTAAGGAGAGATTGTTAAAAGAAACCAAGGAAACGTGTAACAAAAGAAGAAGAAAGTTGACAGATTCTCAGAAGGGGAGAGATGTTATAGTGAAGAGAAGAATCCAAGTTAGAGAACAGTGGAAGAGTGAAGTGCGAGAGTGAATTCTGGGAAAGACTTGCTATCTGCTGCAAAGAACTTACAAAGACATGATTTCTTATGCATAAGATGTCATTCTTTTACGCTCAGAACGTATATATACCAAGAATGGTATTCTACATGTCATTCATTGAAATATATTTGTTTCACTTACTGCCGATTTCCGCTAGGTTGTACCTGATGTAGATAAATACGGTACTACCAAGGCAGAGAATACAAAAGCTAGTTATTAAGTATTCAACGCCTTGTGTAAAATATGTCTCTTACTGAAACATATATCTGAAACAATCTTTATCTTAATTTTTATAATTTTTCGCAAAATTCTGTCACTGAAAATCGCAAATCATTCCTGATAAAATAATTAGAGTTGTTAAAAGTAGTGGTAAACTCAATTAAACAAAACACAAGTTAAAGTGTCTGTTGGGGAAACGATATGTTTTATTAACTCGACACATTCGAATAGTGCCATCTATCTGCGCAGGCAGATAGGGCAAACTTTATAACTCACCGCACCATCATCTGACCGCTACCCGTATACACGGAAAGCGGGATCGTTCCAACATCCCCAGGATATGCAAATTCTTTGAACAAGGCCGTGTAACTCTGGATTATTTTCCTTGTAGCGAGTGTTTCGTAACAGCATCAATCAAACAGAATGTCATAGTCATTAGAGAGGCGATTGGCTGGATTTTCGTGAAGCGAGTGATAGGTGGTAAATAAGAAAATCATAGACGTCCATTCGAGGCAGCATATGAAATATTTGGGTCGCCTGGCAACTCCAGAAGTTTGAGTGAGAGATGCTACAACAGAAGCCATTCAATCCGGATCTGGCACCTACATTTTAGGACCAATAAGGAAGTTCTTGGACAGCGAAGATATCACTTCCGTTCCGAAACTAAATCGGTTGTGCGAAAATGGCTTTAAAAAGCACCACAAAAGATAAATTCTTTGAATTCTTTGCAGAGAGTATTTCGAAACTTTGCCGCAATTGGAAAAACATGTTGAAATACTTAATGGCTACGTTGAAAAGTAGCGTAAATATGTGCTATTGCTTTGAATATAGTATTCTAGATATGTTACTTATTACACTTTCTGGTGCATAAATTGTTATGCTTTACTTACTGATCCACCCTCGTACTCCATCTCCTAGTTGAACATCCTATCTATTATAATTCAAATTTCCTTGTTTTCACCCATCCTCATCACCTCCTTGTTTCTCTCACTCATGAATGTAATATTTCCTCCTCCAATACATCTAGATGACAGCATGATTTTTGGTTCTGTCTTATTTTCTACGAAACAAATATGTCGTCAGCGAATCTAATGAATTCTATTCTCTTTGTTTGCAAACCTCATGCGATTTTTAGTTCCTCCTCGTCATTCCAGAATTCCTTTGTCATCTCCCTTACGATACACAACTTCACTATTTCCATCACAAACAAGTTGAAAGATAATAAGGGACAAATAATTCCCCTTCAAACGCCTCTTCAAATTTCAAACCGATTCCACGACTTCTAACAATTTTTATGTTAGCTATCTGCAGCATGAGCAAGTTTTCAGTGTTCTTTTTCTCCATTTCACTTCTTTCTCTCTGAAAACCTTCAAAAGCGTCTTTCTTCAAACAAACTTCCTACACCCTCAGTAAGTCTAAAATGTTATAGAAATATTTTCGATTTTCGAAGAATCTCTCTTCGCACCACACTTACAGCATCTCATGCGTAATCCTCTTTCAAATTGAAACTTTTTTTTGATGTGTTATCTTTCATAATTCTATTAAAATGGAATCTGCGAGAAGAAAACGCGTACGAAAGACATGGGTGATAGCCAGTGTTATACTTTACAGGGGAAGACAAGTGGATAGAAGTGGGCAGTTCCTTCGTGTCACCCTCCACGCAGCGCAATTTTAACAACTTATCGAAACTAGTGGTGCTACAAGAGCACGTACTTTCTCGCCCATATTTTTACGCAAAATTACCTTAAAAGTAGTCAGATCTTCGAAAATTTGTACATGACCTTATTTCAAAATCTATCTTCAAGGAACAAATTTCATCTAGAGAAAAAATCTGTCTTTAACATTTTAGTTCTAGGAAGACTCCGAAAACATGTTGAACTTCCGCACTTTTTGAAAAATTAGGGTTTTCAACGAACAAGAGACCTGCACCATTCTCTTAAACGGTCTTTACTATATCCAACAATAAATTATATTGAAAACGATGGAAACATTTTTTTAAATTTGGAAAATGTCCCAGACGCTTCATGTAAAGTACCCTCCAAAATTAAAATATCGACTTTTAAATTCAAATGTCGTGACATTAGCCAGGTCGATTGTGGAATATCTATTTTCAAGAAAATCGGCTGAACAGTTTAGCCGCTAGTGTTGTTCACAGACGGACGGACGGACAGACGTTTTTCCGTTATTTGAGTTTTCGGTATGAAGGACTCACAAAACGGATTATGCGCGAATCTGATCTAAAGATCATTCGCTAACACATTCGTCAGACGATTCTGCTTTTCAGTTCTTACAGAATAGATATTTCATCAAGTATAGTTTGCTTGTTTGATTACGCGAAGATGGAATGTGCATTTCTCAACTAAAAGAATGAGTGAGAAGTTAAAGGTGTATTTTAATATAAACTACGCATGAGGAGTCATAGATCCTTAACCCCTTGTTTAAACTGATTGATTTATGAGTGATTCCTGGCGCGTTAACGGCTAAGGACATTAGTCCTGTAAATGTAGTGCATGTTTTTAATCGTGGGAGGTGGCGGTGATCTTCCCCCGCCAGCTGGCGAGATCCAATGTCGACCTACGTCGGCTTTTCCGTCGAATTTTCCTCTAACAGGAATCTCCCATCAGCGGGGAATCGCTCCAGCCGGGACAAGCTCTAAGCTCCCGACAGATTCTCCGTCATGTGTGGTGGTATAGTGCATGTGTTTATAAGTGTGTGTAGGTTAGGAATGAGGATAAGTCAAGGAAGAGGAAAGAAAGGTCGCGCGCGGTGCGTGGCCCGTTTGTTAGAGTACTGCTCCAGTATTCGCCTGGTGTTGATCGGAGAAACCATGGAAACCTACCGATCAGAGCCGCTAGAATTTTCCTCCAGACAGCGGTTGAATTCTACCTAGCTAACAAGCTTGTGCCGATAAACCTGCTAGCGACGAAACTCAAACTCGAGGCACTGCAGAGTCATTGCAGTGGCATCAGTTGATGCGCTGAGCCACCCTCGCCGGGTTGTTTAAATTGTATTTCGTCCTTTATGGCATTTAAAAATGTTAAAAGGAACATAATTCGCTTAATAGGAATTAGCACAATTAAATAAGATTTATTCTTCCAGTAACCTCGTAATCTTGATTAACAGCCATCTTTGTTAATAACCAAGTTTTGCCGAAACCATTTGTAGTCGATTAAGTCGGGTTTTACCTATCTAATTTAAAAAAACGGATTTCAATGAGAAAACAAATTGTTTCCTGAATCTTCATTGGTTCAATCTTCAATTACGTAGTTGTAGAAGTGGAAAATTTTTAACTTCTGCCATTTTCAGAGGTTTTAGTGAAAATCGGAATTTCGCCATTTTTATAAGCGTACTTTGCTCCACTCTATCGAATGGAGACACTGAAACAGTCTGATATTTTCACAAACGGCAATAAAAAAATTGATTTTAATGTTTCCCCAAAAATTAGTCTGGTGTACATCCAGTCACATGCCGAGAACGATACGTTTTCATTAGTACAGCGGACTGATTGAGACATCGTACTGGACGGAAACAACGAGCGAGAAATTACGTGCTGTTTTAGCTTCTCTAGTAATTTTAGAGGCCACGAAAGGATTTAGACCCAAAACAGAAAGTAAAAACTGTAATTCTGAAGACATGGTTAAGGCAACGCAGTTAAGAGTAAGGAAATGGATTTGAAAAGAGCTTTCATAACGTTTCTCATACCAAGACCTTTTCAAAGGCTTGTTCATGGTAACAAACCTTCGGAAGAAGCAGTTATAACTGAATTAGAAAGAAAAGCTATATTGGGGGATGAGCTAGAAAAGGTGTCGAGAATTTGCTTGTAATGAAAAGTAAATTCTGCGGTCTCACCAGAAAAGTTGCACGGTAGCGTACCAACTTTGTGAAAGAAACGAAGTTAAACACCTATTCGCAGAAGATACATTAGCCAGTAGGGATTGCTTCAGCCATTTTATGAATCGCCACAAACATGTTTTAGCTTCAAAGGCACTCCTTAACACATCTCCTTACAAGAAGGCTCTTCTGGAGGCTGGAGAAAAAGTCATATCTCTGAAGATAGAAAAAAAACTAACAATGAAAAGGCGAATAGCACAAAACAGACTGATAAGTAAACCAAAACCGCACATGAGCGAGGTTTTAAACGCAAATTTCGTGAAGATGAATCAGAAGTATCAGACTACTCTATCAATTCAGGAGTTTCTGTTTTTGAATCACTAGAAGTGGTTGAAAGTTTCTGTGATTGCCAAATGCCTTGTTTGTTTTATGAGGACTAGTTTCAGCTGACCATCGTGGAGAACTGGGGGTACAGGGAATTGTGTGAAATGTGGGCGCACTGCGGCTGTGCTGGGGACGAAAGGAACATATGCATTTGCGATTTTTGTACATTATTTTTTTTATTTTCCAAGTTTTTGTAATGAAATAGCATTTATATACATAATCATGTAATTAGTTTCTCTAAACCCATGTATTAATTTATTGAGGGGGCTCATAATACCAGCACATAACTTTTTTCAAATATGACTTCTTTTAAATTACTGATATTTTACCCACTCTCTGAACAGTTAGGAAAGTTATTATTTTTTATATAATTTATACGAATTTTAAAGATAAAATTATAAATAATTAAGGCATTTTATTTATTTTTTTAAAGTGGACGCTCATATTACCACCTTCTCCTCTATTTATTAAAATCATCTGTTGTTACCCGAAACAAAAAGTGATTCCCCTGCGGGATGAGAGGCTGTGGATGTCATTCTTGGAAGTAATCTGACAATGCGTCTCCCATCGTAGGAAGAAATTAAATCAGGAGTTATCTCCACCACTCTTCCCCTTCTTGTTATAATATAGTTCGAAATTGCTTGATGTTACCGCTTAATAAAGGTCAATTACGAAATGTGCCTGAAGGCTTAGTCGTGTGGCCGCTAAAATGAGGGAACATTTACATATGTCTTACGGGAAAGTAAATCGAGTTCACAAAAAAATGGCCGTTAGAATTGCCAACCAATTAATTGAGGTGTCTGTTTGAACAGGTTTCCCTGTATATAAATAATCTGGTAATATATTATTTGGTTATAATTCTCGAATTACTATACATGGACTACAATACAAATGATTACTATGGTATATAGAAAACACAGACGTGACACTTGAGTTCGTATTAAAAACTTAATTGGACCGGAACGGACGTGTAAATATACGTCCATGCTCCCATGGGCCCCAACCAGCAGATTCGTTTGCTTGGTTTCTAATTAGTAGATTTTGCCGTACTCCAACATCCGAAATTGCTAACAAATCAAGGGCCTCTGCGCTTCGACGATGCAGACGCTCAAGAGTCTAAGGTTCCAGAAACCAATTTCAACTGACAGCGGTTCCCTGTTTGCTCCCAAGGTGCCGCCGTCTTGGCGCTAGGCCCCTTTCTACTTGCCCACACCAGCCCATACTGAAATAAAACTACCATAGCAATTAATTACCTACTAATACAAGAGAAATTTCCAAATACAAATCATTCATCATACAATTTCAGTAATAAGTTTCGTTGAAATGAAACAGAGAGGATCCATTCCTAAGAGGAGTTTTGGAGACATCTTCCGACTTCTTCACGCTTGCTATTTGCTTTGAGTCGTCTAGCAACGAAATAAAATCTTTGTTCAATTTATTCGAGGTGTATTGTCTGACATTGCACATTATAATTATGTATGATAAATTCACTGACTTTGAATTTTCGGTAAAAGTGGTTTAGACCCTATAAGTAATTTTGACGAAACAATTATCATAATTAATTTACTAAAGAATTTGCAAATAAATGATTATCTTTTATCTCTAAATCTCAAGAAATTAGAAAATGACAAAAACATATATTCACTTTCATTTACACATTTTGTTCAAAAATCAATTTATCAAATTTATGATTTTTTAATTTGTTTGTCTACAACACCCTGGAAGATTTATGAATCGTTATAATTATTATGAAATTAATTTTTGGCTTTAAAATGTTTCTTCATGATAAGGGAGCTGGTGATTCAACTAATACCAAGATGGATTTACAATTGCAAGAAATTTTCAAAAAAATCTACAAAATTCTTACTTTTTAAATTTTGGTAAGTAATATTGTAATATCTATGCCTATATAGCTTGGGTAAATTAATTTCCAGTACAATTTATTCACCTACTAAACAAAAATATTTAACTTTTGCGCTACTCCTAGACGACTCTGCAAGATGTATTTCAGTGTATTGTGACATACCAACATGTAACACATTTATTTATTAATATTTGTCGTAAATGGGGTGAATATACAAGAATAAACAAATAGAAATATGGTGCCCTAGCAACGGCAGCCGAGTTGTTGTCAGGGTCAATAAACTCCTTTCTAGCATTGGACATGAGGGCACGGCTAGCTGATCAAGTAAACAATTTACAGATTGGTTGAGAAAGCAAAGACAGTCTAGGGCATAGATAGTTGATTATGTAATCAATTTAGGGATTGGCCAGGAGAACAGTGATAGTCTATTCACGACGGAAGTGCATCGAAGGTTTCTGGTGAAAACAGTATAAAGATATAGGCCGAGTCTTGAAGGGCTGAACAGAAAGTTTATTTTCACATTCTGACATATGTCGTGGTGCTGTGCGGGTCGCTCGCGGATGATTAATTTTGTGAGATTAGGACTTAAATTTTTCTTAAGAGTGAATGGTTATCGGACTTCGAGTAATTCTTGAGTGCGGCGAACGGAAATTAGAATTTCCTCGGGATGAAATAACGTGATGGACTTCGAATAATTTACTGAGTAAAATGTATAACTTGTAATTTTCTGTGTGAGCTCTAATAATTTCAGACTGATAGAATTTATAAGATCTACACAAGTTGGGCTCTGAATATTTTTGCGATGTGCGAAATTAAATTTGAATGAATTTGTACGCAACAGGACTTGGAATAATTCTGAGTAAATAATAGTTTGCTGAACTTTAACTTCTCGTCGCTAGTCAGAAAGAACTGGGAACTTTCGCGAAGTAAATTAAATTAGAACTACAAGTATTTGAGGCGGTGAGGATCAGTGACTCGACGACATTTGTGCAAGAGCCGGAGAGAAGAATCTGGTACTTGGACTTTGGAATTCTCGTCACCGAGAAGAGGAAAATATTTCTTCGTGGCGCCCTCGTTCAAGTGTGCGCGAAGACGGTTACTGCAGGATAAGGTTCAAAAGAGCTCATGACCAAAAGGACATTCCTTATTTGTTACAAATTTTTCAAGTCATATTTTTGCCTGGCATTGAGAATAAACCATAAGTTTCTTTTGAAATAGAACATACGATTTTCATTTGGCCAATTCCAGCTAATAAGTAGCTATACAATATATATTTGTTTTCAGATTCCTCGCCACTCTGTATAGATGGCAGATCGGATAATCGGCTATTAGTTGGTAATAGCGATTATTTCTAATGAAACCCATCGACTCAGCTAGTGAGATCTTGATTTTATTTAGATAACGGTTAAAGCATTAATTTTAATAATATTAACGTAACCTTTTCCTGGCCCCCATGTTTAAAACATAAATTCGGAACGGGTTACATCGAAACGCCCAATAATTTTATAAGCAGTTTGTGTGTATGCATTGTTTCAGTATATTTAATATTACTTCTTTGATATTATTTAAATTTAAATTTTTCACATTTTCAGAAAGCTAGAATTATTAAATTTTATCTCGTTTTTTGTTAAAGAGGGATACTTTTGAAAACATTTCCAAGACAAAAGAAAATTCTAGCTTTTTCTATTTATTGTAAAAATTGTGTGTAAAAAAATTATTTATTTATTTCAAATTTACATATTATAAGTCCAATTTTTGCATTGTTAATTTAATAATGTAATAATTAATTTATACATTAACAATTATTAATAAGTGTTAATTACAGTAACAACAGTATAGTACCAAAAACAATGAAAAGAACGAGGGGAAAAAAATATCAAGAATATTCAAAATATGCCAACCCCAAAAAAATTCAGTTCACATATAATTAAAAAGATATTTTTGATACAAATTTCAAATAGACATACAGAAATCGGAAAGTATAAAATGAAACAAAAAGTGTAAAACACAATAGCAAATAACACAGATAATTAAAGCATGCTTAAATAAACTGAATAATGATATGCAAGGATTAATAAGGGGAGCTTATATCAGCCATACTCAAAAAGCGTGCTACGCCCAACCGTTTCAAAAATCAAAATGTCGGCTCGACTCGGGTCTATGTCATACCATCCGCAATTTTACAAATGCTGATAATTGGATTGTTAGAAAGAAGTGATCACTTTTCTGCATCGTTTTTGCAAATAAAAAAACACCATGATTTCTAATGTTAAATTGCATTTTGAAACTCATAGACCGGAAGCCAGCAAGAAAATCCACGTATGATAATCTCAAAGCTAAAACTTTTCAAGACGTTAGTCACTGTTATGAGGAACAAGGAAACGTAAGTACGGCGGCCTGTAGGTGACGGCGTTGGTAGTGCTAGGTTGACAGTATTTACACTGTTCTAAGTAAAGCTTGTGACTATGTGCATCACTTTGTACTCTTGCAAAAGCTTCAGCGCTTTGGGGTTTGTGGACCCTTATTGCATTGGTTTGAACAATACTTGACTAACTGTGTGCATATTGTATATGGAGCAAATGTCACATTTCAGCCACATTCAGTAGTTTCCCAAGGTCTTGGACGGCTGCTATTTAATATTTTGATTAATGATGTTAGTCAAGTGTGAGTACCGACCTACTTTTTGCCGATTTCAAGGTATTTAGAGTTATTAATCAAATCTACAAGATTTGTTAGAATAGTTTGCCAAATGGTGTGCGGATGACGGTCTTATTTAAAGAAATGTAAAAGTTTACTTTTTCTAGGTCAAGGTCACCGATCGAGGGTGTTATGTAATGAACACGTTTCGTCTGGAAAGAGTTTCTACCATTAGAGATCTTGTTATTGTGTTTGATTTTAAAATATCTTTTGGGAACCATATGAATTTTATAGTCAACAAAGCCAATTAAACTCTTGGATTTATTAGAACATGCCAAGGCCTGAGCTCTTCACAGATTTTGCGTACCCCTGTATCTCACGGTAGTGAGACCCGCTCTCGTGTACTCGCCGGTTGATCACCTAATTTTTAAAAGAAATGTATAGGCTTGAAACAGTGTAACACAAGTTCTTCATATTTTTTGTTTCTGCTTTGGGTGTGCCGGATCCTTTTTTGAATGAATGAATATAGTAGGATTGCTTCAAAATTAGGGATACCTACTCTGAAATCATATATAAAGAATGTTGGTGTAATTTTTTTGTTTAAACTTTTCAGTGTAAAATTGATTGCTCCCTCTTGTTAAATGACTTGATAGACCGGGAACCAGCAAGAAAATCAAGAAATGAGAAGCTCAAAGCTAAAACTTTTTGAGCAGTTAGCCAGTGTTATGAGGAACAGGGAAACACAAGTATGGCGGCCTGTAGGGGTCGGCGTTGCGCTGCACAAGGTTTTGAATGTGTCGAAAAAAATGTCATTGGAGAATGAGTAAAGAGCTAATTCTTGTTGTATATTGTTCGTTAAATAGGCACAGTGTGGAGTTCTATGCCATATCAATGAGGCGTCTCGAACTGTTCACACCGGAGCGGTAGCTCAGTGCATCAACTGATGTCACTGCAGCGCCTCTGACCGGGAGGTCCTAGGTTCGAGTCCCGACGGCGGCAGGATTTTCGACACTAGCTTTTCAGCTAGGTCGAATTCAGTCGCTGTCTGGAGGAGAATTCTAGCGGCCGGCTGTTCTGATCCGTAGTTTTCCGTGGTTTCTCCGGTCAACACCAGGCGAATGCCAGAGCAGTACGTGGGAGGTGCTTGGTTGAGGTCACCCCTTACACACACATACACACAAACATGCACTACACTGCCACACATGCCGGGAAACCGGTCGGGGACTTCGAACTTGTCCTGACTGGGGCGGTGCCCCCTGGTGGGAGGTGCTTGGTTGAGGAACACCCCGCTACCCGACGGTAGGTTGGCGCCGGATCTCGCCATCCAGTGGGGGAAGATCACCGCCACCACCCGATGAAAAACATGTACTACACTTACAGGACTAATGACCTCTGTAGTTTACGCACCCGGAATCACTAATCAATCGATCAACCCATTTACGGGAGAGTGGAGCAGTTATACACAAAACTAAAAAACCAAAGCAAACACCTGATCTGAAGAGTCCCCTAAAAGGGCAGGCAGATCAACAAAAGAATAACGAAAAGCGCGATAAAATGCTCCCCCCCAAAAAAAACACAACAGTAGACCCACATTGGAACTTCCAGGTCGTCTTCTGTCAAGACAGGAACGAAAGTACAGGAGACACTTCTATACTTCTAATTATTCTAGACACAAATGGTTAACGGGTTGCCCTAAATTGAACAAAGTTTTTTGCTGGCTGTATTTTCATTTCAGCAGTGATAAATGTAGTAATATTTTGCCAAAAAAAGGATTGGTAGGCTTCCCTTTTAACGAAAACTATGGCAGAGGTATCTTCCATAGGGAGCGGAATACTTAAAATAATGTTCAGGATTCGCCACTGAAACAGTTATGCCCTCACTTTCCATTATAAAAACTGACCTCCAGAGCAACCTTCAAAGTTTCAACCAGGCACTGCGCTCTCTTTACTAGATTCAAACTACGGCGCGTGCTTTGGCGTGTACCCCTCCGCGCACGCAGCCCGAGCACCCCCCTCCGCGCACGCAGCCCGAGCACCCTCCAAGTTCCAAACAGGCTCTGCTCTATCTTCACTCAACTGAAACATCAGCGCGCCGCGCTTTCGCGTGTACCCCTCCGCGCACCCAGCACGAGCACCTGCACTCCCTAAGTTCCAAGCAAGCAAAATATAAAATTTGGTGTTCGACTGATTTTTGGTTCAATCATTCAATTCTTCTTCTTCTTCTTCTTCTTCTTCTTCTTCTGCGAGTGGAACTACACCATGCGGCGTCTCTCGCACCCAAGCTTCCATCGTCTTCTACTTTCTTTGTCTTGGTCTACCTCTCTTTCTGTGCATTGGCACCTGCCACCTCAAAGTTTTTAATGACCATCTTTCCTCCGGCATTCTTCTAAGATGACCATGCCACTGTAACCTTCTCCCTTCTATTGTATTCATTATATCCGACATGACACCCATTTGCTGCTTTATATTTTCATTCCTGATTCTTTCCATTAACGTTACACTAGAGCTGCGTCTCCAAAACTCCATTTCTATAGCCTTTAAATTTTTCTCATTACTTTTTGAGATCTCCCACAACTCAGCACCATACAGTGATATACTTTCCACAATTGCTTTATAAATGCTAATTTTCACTTTATTAGAAATATTTTTATTCCATATTATTGAATGCAATTGCCGAATTTTCCTTGCCGAATGCGATGTTTAATTTCCTCTTCAGTGCCCCCTTGGTCTGTTAAAATTGTTCCTAAATCTAAATCTTTTCCTGTCCCTCCTACCACCATGTACTCTGTCTTCTTGAAATTGATTTTCAAGCCCCATTTTCCATATTCCTCATTTAATTTCCTTAACATGTATTGTGCATCGTATTCATCCTCCGCGAACATCTCTTGGTCATCTGCAAAATAGTGAATATAACATATATTCAAAATTTATGTAGTATATGACTTAGTGTAGGGATCACAGAATTTTGAAAATGTGTACACAAATCACTTTTCCCCATAGCACGTCATACGCAGTTTTAACTTTTTTTATTTACGTAAAATAAATAAATAAAAAATAAATAAATAAATAAATAAATAAATAAATAAATAAATAAATAAATAAATAAATAAATAAATAAATAAATAAATAAATAAATAAATAAATAAATAAATAAATAAATAAATAAATAAATAAATAAATAAATAAATAAATAAATAAATAAATAAATAAATAAATAAATAAATAAATAAATAAATAAATAAATAAATAAATAAATAAATAAATAAATAAATAAATAAATAAATAAATAAATAAATATCGTCATTTAATTTTATTCCCATCCTTTCACATTGTATTTTCCAGTTTTTTAGAGCTTCTCCTTGATATATTTTGAAGAGAGTTGGTGCAATACAACACTCCTGTCTTAGCCCTTTATTTATTTCTATTTCTTTTGATATGCTATTTCCTAATTTGACATAAGCGATATTGTCCGTATATAACTCTCTAATGACCTTAATATAAACGCTATTAATGTGTTGGTTTTCCATGGCCATCCACAATTTTGAAAGGGGAACACTATCGTACGCCTTTTGCAAATCAATATAGACTAGATGTGTCTCGAGGTTATGCGCGAGCCGCTTATCTGTAACTTGTCGGATGGTAAATATATTATCTATGCAGGATCTACCAGCACGAAAACCAGTCTGTTTTTCCATTTCATTTATTTCATTTTCCAATCGGTTTTTAATAATTTTACCATATATTTTACCAAGGGAACTCAGGACAGTTATACCACGGTAATTGGAGCAGTCCCCTTTATCTCCTTTTGTAAATATATTGGAAATGTAACCCACTTTAAAAAGTTCCGGTATCCCACGGCCCCTGAGACATGCATTAAATAATTCTGAAAGCTGTTCAAATAACACCAATGGAGCTGATTTTATTAGTTCTATATTTATCCCACCGGGTCCGGGAGCTTTACCTCTTTTGAAACTTTTCACCACTTTCTCAACTTCAGTTGGTGATACATCTTCTACCGGATTATCAGATGTATCCTTCAGCTGATATAGAGTGCGGTATTCTGCACGGTGTTCCTGCAGAAGTTCTTTGTAATACTTTGCCCAGTTGTCTAGGCTTACAAGCTGCAAATGTCCATATCTCACTTCATTTGTTCTCAGTTGTTTCAACACTTTCCACGCCTCCCGTGATCTTGAGCTTCCAATGGTGTTGCTAATTTTTTGACACTTGATGTCCCACATATCATTTTTGGCTTTGATGATCTCCTTTTTTACTTCTCTACATATTCGTGTGTACGTTTTTCTGTCTTCTAGATCATGGGTCGTCAGCCACTTTTGATAGGCGTTTTTCTTCTCCCTACCCTTTCAGCAAATTTGTCACTCCACCAATACGTCCCGGTTCTCTGCTGCTTCCTTTCAATTTCCCCCAAACTTTCGTATGCCGCTTCGTGTATGTACTTTGTTATATCTCTGTACATTGCTTTCGGAGAGGAGTTATCCACAATTCGCCACTTCCCACTGAGCCTTAGCTTGTACAAGAACAGGATTGATGGGTCTTCTAGTAATCTCACTTTGTACTTAATATCTACGCCTTTTCTTCAAGAGTCTTCTTCTTTTATTTGATTTTTTCATCATTCAATTCATTTAGTAACAAATTCCAATATTGTATAATCACATATATTTATAATTTGTGCCGACCTGGATGGCCGAGGTGAGCTCCTGAGTGCCGACTCAGCACCTCGGTCGGAAGGGTCGCGGATTCGAGTCCCGACGTGGGCATGGTTGTTTGTCCCTTGTCTTTCATGTACGTGTGTTGTCGCGGAAAGCCTCGTGAGTCTGCCAACCACAGATTGAGGAGCCCGCTAGTGTAAAAGTTAATACGCGTCCCGATGGCGCCCGATGGGGCATGTGAAAACCCGGCGCGAATAGCCGAAATATCGACTTCACGTGAAGCTAGAAAAAGCCACCCCTTATAATCTTATTTCTTATATAAATGCAGACTCGGGAGTGCCATCTTTGAATAGTACTTATTTCTGATAATTAAACCAATTGTTATCTGTGAACTGACCGAAGAGAAATTAATAAAGAGGCATAGATTCAGTTATTTTAAAATTAACTTCAGAACCAAAACCATACATCAACCAAAAAGTTTTGATACAAATAAGAAACTTTTATGGAAAATGCCAAATATTGAACCGACTTCAAATGGAGGTTATCTTTGATAGAAGATTACATAATTTCTCACATTTTTTATGTTTAACCATAACTTTCACAAATATACCCAGCTTTAAATTCTTCTTTCTTTGTCTTAAAAGACATAATCTCTAAACAGTACCACAATAACTGTTGGGTAATATTTTGATTGTGGGGTCCTTTTACATTTTCCTGGAAATTGATATTCACCTCCTATTATCATCATTGTTTTGTCATCTGATCATTTTTTTAACACACATCATTGATATCAGCAGTTGCAGGGCCCCAAACCCTAAAAAAGAAGTGAATAAATATTTTCCTGTCAACAAAACAATCAAAAGGAGTTTAGATCTACTTTGTTCAGTAAAATAAAAAATCCACAATAAATAAAAAATGAATGTAAGGTAAATGCCCCTGTAATAATTCTTGATCACTTGTGCAAATAAGTTTTCTACAACATGGGAGTGAACCTTTCTGTTTTTCAAAAGATGCTAATCTCAACTTTGTTAGTACTTTTATTCATCAATCAATTTTGTATAGTAAATGGGCAGGGAAGAGATTCTGGCACTCAAGAAAATGTGCACTGATTCTATGTCACTCCCCCCATGTCACAGTTTTTATTGTGCTTTGACAAAAACAAAACAAATCAAATCAAATCCTATGAACGGCCGATGTCATTCTCCCACCCTATGCAGATAGTATGAATGGGAATGCAGACTCATGTTCTGTATTCTCTCAAAAACCAAGCCAGACAGTGAGCATTTTGTTCTTCAGCAGTAAGATAAAAATGTCAAGTGGTCCACTTATTTTTTCAAGATGATTATTTTAAAAAAATTATGTCTTATTCAATAACTAAGGAGTTTTTAGAACTTTGTAAACGTTTGTTGGTCAACTAAATTTGATAAACTGACTTATTACAGGAACAATAAGAGGTTCTTTTTCTTTTTTTGAAACTTGATTTAGATCCCTATATTTCTCAGTAATTGTCCTATTAAGTCAGATAATATGAAGAGCTTGTCTCTAGATAGTCCTATGTTACATTGAATTCATTCTGAGAAATAAGAAGATAAATATTTCAAGCCAATATTTCTGGTCAGAGTAAAGAAGAAATGACTCTGTAATACAGCATCATTTGTTCCACCAGCACAACTAGCAATAATGAACATGAATACTAGCACAAAATGTAATAATGAACATGGAGAGTATGCTAGTGGTATTGCCTTATTTTTGTCAATAATGTCCTACAGGACTACCTAGAGCTGAGCTCTCAATATGTATTAGCAAGCTGACATATATTCAGGTTTTTGGTTTTAAGTAGGGAGGAGAAAATTTCATTTTTATAAAAATGTTCTGTTAGCTGGCTCATTATTGATGCATTTACCTTCATTCTTTGGGTGTATCAGTATGTGTTGTTCATTTTGCTATGGACAATGAATATTATTGCTTTGGTTTAAGCCTTAATGTTTGTAAGATGTGTATGTATTAATGTAGCTGCTGTCATTATAAAAGAAACAAATAACTTATATTTGGAAACTTATTGATAAGTTTAATAATAATTTAATTGTAGAAGTTAATTTTATTGTGTGGTCCATTCAACCCCCCAAATCATGTGTCTAAGTGTTCTTTAAATTAAGAAAAATGTTAACAACATGTAATGACACAAGCAATAGAAAGGAAACAAAAAATGTGAGTTAACTAAAATAATTTTCTTTAGTAAAAGATATTCCTTTCAGCAAATAACCTCTATTTTTATTCTCAGTAAACTGGTGATAATATGTACAAACTGTGATAATTTCTTATTATTAGTTCTGATGAATTAATCAATTGATACAGAAAAAAATCAGAAGAAACTTCATAAATACATAATGATGGATCATTAACTAGCTGAGAAGGAAGAAATGTTTCAGTTAAAATTGTGTTATATAAAAATTCAAAGGCGATGGTCAAAAGATAGTAAAAACTGAAAAGTAAGTCAGAAAAAGATGGGGAGGAAAAAGTCAGAAGATAAACTACCAAGAAAGTGAGAAGAGAAGGTTTGGTGGACTGCTTAAGATAGGTCCTACTACATATTCATGATCTAAAATATCCTATTTGTATTAATTTGTATCTGTTGTTTTTTTATCTTTGACTAAAATATTGGAATGGAATTGATCTAAATTCTTTATAATTCTTGTCGGTGTGAAATGTATAAAAAAGGAATAAAAATGAGGTAAGTGGCTTTTGGTGGCAAATGTGAAATAGATAGCAATATTTCTGATTTATATTCATTTACATATCTTTTCTGTTAACTTAAGCATCCTGTTTCAACAAACTTTAAACGCTTTAAGAGATTTAAAACAAATTTAAGCTGTTTCTGTTTTGAATACTTATGCTGTATCAGCAATAATGTTTTACATATTTGGCACATTTTTCTTTGTGCATATTGTGTGGCATATTGCTGTGGCATGCGGCATGCATATTATTGGCTGTGTGTATATTTCAGCGATTTCACTCTTCCTATCCAGAAAATTCTTAGAAGGCTGACAGCAACTTATCATCTATTACTGACTTTTTGGTTTTGATGGATGAGATGACAGATATTAAAGGAAGAGTAGACAGATATTAAGAGGAGTCAACTTCATGAAGGAAAAACTGTCTGCAGGTTTGCTTTCAAAAGCATATTTGCTGAACTGTGAGGTACTTGAATAATGTAATCGTACCATTATTGTGAGGTATTTCAATGAATCAATGAGTGTTCTTTGATCGAGTGAAGTCCAGCATTAAAAGATTTTTTGTTTCTTTGAGGTTTTTTCCACATATATGGTAAAAGTACCAACAACAAAGAAACACTGGTGATCAACATAGAAACAACTGTGATCTGGTTGATAATCTCCACATGTGGTTGACAATATTGATATAAGTGAAGTAGATATTCTTCGAGAGATTGACAATCTGGATCCAAAATGCAATGCAGAACCAGATGACATTTCTGCACTGTTTCTCAAAAATTGTAAATTAGCCTTTGCTCACATTTTGAAATTGATTTTTGATGAATCTCTTCAGAGAAAGTATTTTCCTACTGAATGGAAATCCTCCTACATAATCCCTATCTACAAAGCTGGGGACAGAAACTGTATCTTGAATTACAGACGTTTTTCAATCTTGAGTATTATTCCTAAATTGTTTGAATCTATTGTCATTAATGAAATTGGTTATCTTAGCCATACCTTTCTCTCTGAGAAAAAATCTGGCTTTAGAAGAGAAAAAACATAGATCTGAATCTTGTCAGCAATACACATTATGTCTAACGGAAATAGATAGCATGTTTAGGGTTGACTGATTTTAGCCAGATCTTCAATTCTGTTAATCGTCCAATTCTTGTGTCAAAATGCCAGTAATTTGGATTTGTGGAGTGCTGTTACAGAGGTTCAATAGTTCAACAAAATATTTGAACTATAGAAAGTGCAATATTTGATCTATAGAAATGCAACATCCCATGCTATTAAAGTTTCATCTGAAGTACTACCTTAGTGCTCATTTGGATCCAATTTTGTTTCAAATTTTGATTAACAATGTTGATAATACATTGATTAATGTGAAGTATTTTTGCAGACGATTTAAAAATATACAAATATTTAGAATCATTACAAAATGAGATAAATTTACAAAAAATTCAATGCCTTCACTGTTTGGTGCAATAACAATGATCTAATACTAAATCCTAAGAAATTTAAAACTTTACTCATAAATTAAACCATAAATTTTATGGTATTACAAGGGATATCATCAATAAAAGGTGTAGGTGAAATTTTTGACTCTACAATATCCTTTGAAGATCACATATAGTTTTCTATTAGTAGAGCAAACCAACTACTGGGGATAGAAGAATGTGTCTCGAACTACACTCACTGAGGACATTGAGAGGATTGTACTTGACAATTATAAAACCTGTGATGATGTACTCATCTGTGGTTTGGTCACCATATTTTGATGTTCATACAAAATGTCTGGAAATGGTACATCATAAATTTCTTGAGAGTTGTGGCATGTACCATGGGTCTTGATAACCCTTAAATCAATCATAAGTATGATCAGATTGAAATGTGATTGGATATTGCATATCTGAGATCATTTAGGGATGTTTCTGAATTGATTTTTCTGAGGAAATTATTCAATGACAACTTTAATTGTCCTTTCTGCTGGCAGAATTGAACTTCAAGGTCCAATCATTTAAATCTAGATCAAATGTCAACTTACTTCATAGGTGCAAAATTTGTATTCAGCTAACACACCTATTGCCAGGATGTGTAGAACTGCCAACATTCTTGAATTGGAATTGATTAACTCCACAGATGTGCTGTTTCAGAGAAATATGAAAAACTTGTACAGATATATTTATAATAGTGCAAAATTTGTCTACTAGTTTTTAAGTTATTTTTCTTAATGTGTTTTTTTCTTATTGTGCATGTTTGTGTTTGTACATATTTCAACAACTTACAATAACTAATTTGATATTAATTTGTTTTATTTACATATGTTTGATTGAGTTATTTAATATGATATTAATAATCATAAAAATGGGCAAATTGTCCTTGTACTGGAAATAAATAAATAACTGAAAGCAGGGGTTGTTTTTATTCTAAATTTCTTAATTTGCTGATGCTTTTCATTGCATTGCAGGAACTGTGAGATTTCAGTTTCTAAATATTGATCAATTGATATCAACTGTCACTAAGTCTTTTTGAAGGCTCCCAGTCATGTGGAAGTTTTCAAAACAATTATCCTGTCCTTTCTCAACCTCCCTAGCCAGTTATCACAAGGTGGGGTTCTTAACTAATGGCAGCTGAGTACTGTGGCAAGTACTTAGATCAAATAAAAGTTAAGATGTTTTGTGTAAGATGCCTGCTGATTTTGCTGCAGTGTTAAAAGTTAAAACTTCACAGAAATCCAACTCTGAAAGAGAATTTAGAATTAGTGTTTTTAAAAAGGTTTTTTTTTGCAATTGGAGAAATAACAGTAATAGCAACATTAAACATACTCATAGGAGATAGTAATACAACAATCAACAGAGCCTTTGAAAATGCCAAAAATGCCAAAATTGAATGAAACACAATGGAAGAATTGAATGAAAATGAAGAAAAAGATTTATCAATGTTATGCAGAAAAACCATGGCTGGAAGGACATATAACTAAAAGCAGACATCTTATGATGAAAAACAATGGAGGTGGTGAGTGAGGACTGGAATTAAAGTGGATCTATTAGATATTTGAGCGTTCAAAAATTCACCATTTGGTGTGTAACATTCATTCAGTCTTTTCAAAACTATTTTGAGGCCAGATATAAGTTCACTTTATTTGAGAATTTAAAGAAAGTAATTATAGACAATTGCAATATTTTTAAGGGGACCAATAGGCTGTGTTCAAGATGTATCACATTCTTCAAATTTACTCATGTTTCTCTTTTATCTTAATTTCATTAGTTTACAAGTGAAACATGTTGAGTCAAGGGTTACAAGTTTCAGGTTATTTAATTTTTGTAATCTGAAATTTTGAGTTATCTGATTTTTGTATTATCACAATTTAGAAATTTAGAGAAAATCAGTTTTAATGAAAATACATTTTTTTATGAAATAGATAATATATGCATTTTCCATTATTTTCTTCAGAAGCGAGTAAAGTTTTCCTAAAAATTAAGCTCTTGACTTGTTGTGTTTAGCTTTTTCAATTGATTTCTAAGATTTCTGTTGTTGTTTTTGTTTGTTTTTTAATAGTACACCTTTTCACATATTTTTATTGTTTTTATTTGCATATGTTACTGAATATTGTTATATATATATATATAACATATTTCTGTTTTTATTGCGTATAAATCACAGCCTTAGTCATAAGTATACAATACTCAAAGGAAATTTACACCTTTTTTATTGTTAATAACAATCTTTTCTAAAAAGAACATTCATAATTCTAAATA